>JACEFZ010019861.1:152500-367500 GCA_014155875.1 Cepaea nemoralis
GTTTAATTTCCTAGCATGTCGCTGGTAAACAGTCCATGTTTCACAAGCATATAGCAGTGTGGATAATACAACTGCTTTGTAGACTTTCAGCTTTGTTTGCAGGCTTATTCCATTTCTGTCCCATACATTCTTGTACAGTCTGCCAAAGGCCGCGCTGGCCTGGAGATTCTTGCATTCACTTCGTCATCAATTGTGGCAGCTTGTGACACAGTGCTGCCAAGATAGGTGAATTTGTCCACAACACTTAGTCTATGACCAGTTCACCTTGATATTCGGCACGGTGTGATTATTCCCTGGAGCTGGCTGGTACATAACTACAGTCTTCTCCAAGTTGATATTGAGCCCAAAGTTGGCACAGGCATATGAGAAAGCTGAAACATTGTGTTGCATGTCTGCCTCTGAGTTGGCATATAGAGCGCAATCATCAGCAAACAGCAGTTCTCTGACGGTGTCGCTGTTAGTTTTGGTTTTAGCTTTCAGCCTTCTGAGATTGAACAACTTTCCATCCATGCGGTAGTTGATGTCTATTCCAATGTCATTGTTCTCGAAGGCATTCGTCAGCATAGCTGAAAACATGAGGCTGAACAGTGTTGGTGCCAGGACACATCCTTGCTTCACTCCATTGGTGACAGGAAAGGGCTCAGACAGTTCACCATTTTCCTGTACTCTTGCCTGCATACCATCATGAAATAGCCGCACTATTTGGACAAACTTTCGTGGACAGCCATATTTCGCCATAATCTTCCACAGTCCTTCTCTGCTGACTGTATCAAAAGCCTTGGTAAGGTCAATGAAAGTGGAGAACATTTCAGAGTTCTGTTCCTGACATTTCTCTTGCAGCTGCCTTGCAGCGAAAATCATGTCAACAGTTCCTCGTTCTTTTCTGAAGCCACATTGACTCTCAGGAAGAAGACCTTGATCGAGATGGGCCGTGAGGCGATTGAGAAGAATTCTGGCGAGTATCTTCCCTGCAATTGAGAGCAAGGAGATGCCTCGGTGGTTGTCACAGGATTGGCGGTTTCCTTTACGTTTGTAAAGGTGGACTATTGACGCGTCCTTGAAATCTTGTGGCATGGTCTCGTTCACCCATATGTTTGTAAAGACTTGGTGAAGCTGCTCTATTAGGACCGGCCCACCTGCCTTGTATATCTCTGCTGGGATGGAGTCAGGACCAGGCGCCTTTCCACTGGAAAGTTGCTGGATGGCTTTGTTTACTTCCACTATGGTTGGCAGGTCATCAAGTGCATCATTAGTGGTAACTTGAGGAAAGCAGTTGATGGTTTCATCATCGAAGAAAGACGTTGCATTTAAGATGTTGGTGAAATGATCTGCCCAGCGTTGAAGGATTTCTTTCTTATCGGTGACCAATGTTCCCCCATCTGCACTGAGGAGGGGAACTATGCCTGGTGATGGAGGACCAGTAGACCGCTTTCAGTGAGTCGTAGAAGTTTTTCATATCATGTCTGTCAGCAAAGCCTTGAATTTCATCAGCTTTGTTGCTCAGCCAGGAGTCCCGCATGTGCCGAAGTTTCTGCTGCACTACTCTCCGAATGTTATTGAAGGCATCTTTTTTTATGTTGACTTCGGGTCATTCAAATGTGCCTTGAGGAGAAGATGTTTCTCGGCCAGCAATTGGTTGATGTCTTCAGAATTTTCATCAAACCAGTCTTTATGCTTTCGGGGGGCTGGACCCAGGATTTCCATAGCAGTGTTGTAAATTATGTCCTTTAGGGCTCTCCACTCTGTTTCCGCATCCTGTTTAGCTGCAGCATTTGGCTTGAGGCGGTCTTCCAGCATGTTTTCAAACGACAGCTGTATTTTATTGCTGTTTAGGCGGGTGACATTTAGTTTTCTTTGCATTTTTTCCCCCTGAGTACGCCGTGGTGGTTTGATGTGTATGTTTATTTTCGAGATAATGAGACGATGGTCTGTCCATTCGGCACCAATGGAGCTAGTAGTATATACCCAATAGCCTCAAGTCGTGTAAACGGCTCCTGTACTTCACTTACAAATAGTGAATACAATTTGTTTTGTTGATTTCTACAATATTGATTTAGCTTCCATCAATGACTCAAGATAGCGAGCAACGAACCATGGACATACAAAGTCAACTAAAAATGAGACATTACCAATCATAATAACAACACAAATAATAATAATAATAATAATAATAATAAAGTTAGTTGCATATCCTTTACCGTATTGTTTGACTGTTTGGGATTTCTTGGCAAGTTTACGTTCAGTAGTTTGTTTTGCTTTCTGAACGATCGGCACTCATACCATTTTATGAAAAACAACTCAAGGCGGTCTTCAGCCAAATCGCCCATAGCTGTTTGTTTCTGGATTAGAAGTTTGAAGATTGAGCACAACCTACTACTGGCAACGCTGATCGTATTCCGGTACGAACCTTGGGCCTTGTCCACGTCAGATTGGAAGCACTTAGACTCGAGTTTCGCTCTCGTTTGAGCTCGTCAGTAGTGCATATCCCTGACTGGACCCGGGATCGAACTCCAGATCACTGGCGTGTGAGGCTGGTGTGTAACCACTTGACCACGTGGCTCACGCTAGACGCGACCAAATTATCATACTAGAATATCAAATCCCGACACAACCATATAAATCAATTTGATCATTGCTCGCGGGACTTTAGGCGCCTGGTGTGCCTTGTCTGATCGAGAATACCTGTTCTACAATAAAAAGCATTTGTTTACGACAGCTATAAATAGAGCTGCTATCTTCAATGTTTGAAGAAAAATTGCTTACAGGATTAGGCTAATAACAGACTTTTCTTTTTTTTTTAGCATATCCTTTTACAGGACTTAGCTGTCAACACCAGCATCTTTCAGCTGTATGTTGATCTCTTGGCAAGATTACGCTCAGTAGTTTGCCATTGCTTTCTGAGCGGCCGGCTCACATACCCCGTAAGTTACCGATGCGATTCGAACCACTGCTGATTTGAACCGTCAACACGTTACCTGACGAGAGTATACGAGATTACGGAGAAAAGTCATAATCTCGAAGCCACGAAGCCGGCAATAACAGACTACGCTGTGGATAAAAGTGTACTAGGTAAATGAAAGGGCTATTTAGACGTCTACACTAACGTAATTGACCAGATTTGACGCACTGTGGAAGGAATGGTGACGCCGAGTTCTTAAAGGAATGGATAGTGGTCGGAAGAGATATTAAAGCAATTGACTGTGATGAGAGAGACTCTTACTGGAATAGAGAATGGTGGGAAAGACTATTGAAAGAATGGGCAATAGACAGGAAGAGACTGTCGAAGAAATATGCATTGGACATAGATACTATTGAAGGAATATGCACTGAACAGAAATACGACTTATGTAATTGACAGTCGTCTGAGATACTACTGAAGGAATGGACAGTGGTCAGAAATACTATAGGAGGAATGTACAGTGGTCAGAAATACCACAGAAGACGTGGACAGTCGTCTGAGATACTACTGAAGGAATGGACAGTGGTCAGAAATACTATAGGAGGAATGGACAGTGGTCAGAAATACCACAGAAGACGTGGACAGTGGTCATTAATACTACTGAAGGAATGGACCATGGTTAGTAATACGAGGACTACTAACGGAATGGACATAGGTTAGAGACTACAGAAGAAATATGCACTTGTCAAGAGAATGTTGTTGTTGTTTGTCCATCAAGAATGATGATGACCATTCATTTCATCCAGTGGGGTTGAAAGTATGTATGGAACCGTGGGTTCTAAGATGGCTGATAAGGCCTATTTTGGCTCGAAATGTTCTTTGACAATGTGGGCAAAGAATGCTTGACGTTTCTGGAGGAGGATTTCCTGCAATGGTTTTTCTGTCCTGCCTTTTCTTCACAGCTCTTGCAGTCCTGGTTGCCTCACATATGACTGCACCCTTGTCAAGACACTAATACGGTAATAACACTGTTCAGAGAGACTAATGTAATACCACTCTTTAGAGAGACTATAATGTAGTAACACTGTTTAGAGAGACTAATGAGGTAATAACACTGTTTAGAGAGACTACTGAAATAACACTGGTCAGAGATACTAATGAGGTAATAACACTGTTTCGAGACTGATGAGATAATAACACTGTTTAGAGAGACTAATAAGATAATTACACTGTTTAGAGAGACTAATGAGGTAATAACACTGTTTAGAGAGAACAATGAGATAATAGACACAATTTAGAGAGAATAATGAGATAATAACACTGGTCAGAGAGACTAATTAGATAATAATACTTGTCAGAGATACTAATTTGAAACAAGTAAAGAGTTTCAAGTACCTAGGAATTATAATATCATCAAATGGCAGATCAGAAGACGAGATCGAAAATAGGTGCAATAAGACAAATCAACTCATTGGACAAATGGCACCAATACTAAAGAACAAACATGTATCAATAACTACTAAGAAAGCACTTTACAACACAATCTTCCTACCAACTCTGTGCTACCAATGCCAAACCTGGACAATGACAGAAAAAGAGAAAAGAAAAATCACAACAACAGAAATGAGGTTCCTGAGAATAATACTCAACGTATCAAGAAGAGATAAGATCAGAAATGAAGAAATCAGGACTAAAGTGGGGGTTAAAGCTGCTCTAGATTTTATTAGAAAGCAGCAAGTCAAATGGTTTGGCCATGCAAGTAGGCTACCAGTCAACAGCATGCCACAACAAGCAATGATGTACAGACCAGATGGAAACAGAGGAAGAGGCCGACCACGTAAACGTTGGACGGAGGGAATAACAGAATCCATGGGAATGTCGATATACGAAGCCCATAACCGGGCACTCTCACGAAGTTTATACTTCACCTCGACACCGCAAGGCACAAGAGGAACATGATAAGATGAGATGATGAGATAGTCAATGAGTGCAGAGCAGTCCATAAAATATATGTATCCAGCACCATATGCCCAATACACCTCAAGGCATGTATAAAGGGTTCTGTACTTTCAATCAATCAATCATGTGCCATGCCGGAAAGCGTGGGCGGTCATGACTCGCCATTTCACTCGATCACCAGTGCCGTGGATCAGCTTAGTGGTCCTGTCTCATGTGGCCAAGCCATCCAGGTATTTTCCTCTCGGTCTTCCTCTTGGTCTGTTCCCCTCGATCTTGCCAGTTGTCACTAAGTTCTCCAATCCATTTCTTCTCATAACATGTCCAAAAATTTTTGACTGTATCCGTCTAATTTCTCTAATCAGTTTACGATGTTCATTTGTCTCCTGTAGTACTTGGTCATTGGTTTTTCTGTCTGTCCATGGTATTCTTTGCATTTTCCTCAGAAACCACATTTCTGCAGCCATCAGATGCTTTTCAGCTTGACTGCTCATTGTCCAAGTTTCACATCCATACAAAAGAACAGGCTCTATGTATCCCCTCAACACTCTTTTTCTCGTTTCAATTGACATCATTTTATTGGTCAGAATGTTTTTCATCTTGCTAAAGGCTACTTTCGCAATGGCGATTCTTGTTCTAATCTCTTCAAGGCATCTGCCATCAGATGTTATGACTGTTCCGAGATAATTGAACCGATTCACTTGTTGAAGAATATTCCCATTTACTTGTATATTACATTGTGGTACTTCGTTCTTCCTAGTGACGACCATAACCTGTGTCTTCCTACAATTTAATTCCAACCCCAGCTGCTCACTGTGTACAACCACAGCGTCTACTAATTGTTGCAGATCCTGTGCATTGTCTGCAATCAATACTGTATCATCTGCATATCTAATGTTATTTATGTTTCGTCCTCCAATGCTGATTCCATTTAGGTCTTCTACATTTCTGAAAATATTTTCACTGTATAGGGAAAAAAGATCTGGAGACATTACACATCCCTGCCTAACACCTCTCTTAATAGGTTGGTATTGTCCTACTTCATTATCAATCCTTATGGCAGCTTGTTGTTTCCAATATATGTTTTTTATAAGTCTAATGTCTTTCCCATCAATTTGTAGATCTGCAAGCATATCCACAATGTTGACATGTCTAACTCTATCAAAAGCCTTTGTGTAGTCAATAAAGCAAAGATGTATATCCTTGTTTACTTCTAAAGCACGTTCAATAACTGTTCGCAGCATATACACAGCATTTACTGTACCCTTTCCTTCTACAAAACCACATTGTTCTTCCCCTATTTCAGGTTGTATTTTCTTCCTCACTCTTTGCATGATAATTCGTAACAAAATCTTTGTGATGTGACTCATTATACTAATTGTTCTATGTTGATCACATTCTAAGGTTCCTGATTTCTTTGGGATTGCAATAAATACAGAATTACATAATTCAGAAGGTATATCTCCAGTATCATATAATGTGTTCAGCAGTCTAGTGACTTGCTCTAGACCAAATTCTTCTAAAGCTTTAATCATTTCTGTTGTGATGTTATCTGCACCGGGGGCCTTGCCAGCTTTCATATGCTTAAGAACATTTTGAACCTCCAACTTCAAAATTGCTGGTCCTTCATTATTAAATCTAATAGCATACTGTTCATCTCTGTTATCATTATACAGGTCTTTCACATAATCTGTCCATACATGTAGAATCTGATCTTTTTCTATTATGATTTTGCCATCTTTAGTTTTTAGACAGCCTGTTGATGTACTTGTTCTTTTATTAGTAAGTTCCTGAATTCTTTTGTGCACTAATTTGGTATTTTGACTGTTGTGTTGTTTTTCAATTTCTAAGCACTTTTCCTCAAGCCATGATTCTTTTGCCTTCCTACATAATATTCTGACTTGTCTGTGAATTTCTTCATATTTGGCAGGATTATTTTTGTTGAGTCTTCTTGTTTCCATTAAGTGTAAAATTTCCTCAGTCATCCATTTCTTACGACCAGCCTTCTTTAATTTTGGAATAGTTGTTTCTGCAGCCACATTGATTGAATTCTTTAACATTTCCCATTGATCATCCACATCCTGGAATAGGATCTCTAGATCAGACAATATTTCAAATCTGTTCTGTACTTCTATGTTGAATTTGTTTTGTATTTCCTTGTCATTACTCAATGTACACAAATCATATTTAGTGTTCCCTGTTGTATACTTGACTTTCTTCAACTTTATCCTCAATGTTCCTGTGAGTAATCTGTGGTCACTATAACAATCAGCACTGGGAACTGTTTTTGCTACTGTTAGCGCGTTTCTAAATCTTCTGCTAATGAGAATGTAGTCAATCTGGTTTCTAGTCCTGCTATCAGGACTCCTCCAGGTCCATAATCTTCTAGGGTGTTGCTTGAACCAGGTGTTTCCTACAATCATTTCCTGTTCTTTTGCCCACTCTACTAGTCTGTATCCTCTTTCATTTCTCTCTCCTAAACCATAGTTTCCTACTGTGTATCTATCCCCTTGATTTCCTACTTTTGCATTGAAGTCCCCTATTATGATGTTTATTTCTGAATTTTTACATTTCTTTAAGGCAGACTCTATGTCATTATAAAATTCCTCTACACTATCTTCACTGGACTCTCCTGTTGGGGCATATACTTGAATAACATTTATGTTAAAAGGTCTGCCACTCAATTTAACTAGTAGAACTCTGTCCGACACGGCCCAATATCCCTGAACAGACGTTGATGTTTTCCGGTCCAAAATTATTGCCACTCCCCTATGTCGATCCTCACCTCCAGAATAAATAATCTTAAAATCTTTATGTATCTTGATGCCTGCTCCTGTCCATCTCGTTTCGCACATACCTAATATATTAATTTTTTCTCTTTGAATTTCTTGTGTTATGTTCTCTAATTTTCCGTCGTTGTTTAACGTCCTAACGTTCCATGTTCCTAATTTTAATGTCTCTGTCCTTGTCTTGCGATGATCAGTCTTTAAGCGAATCATAATAAACTAGGCAATTTCAAAGAGGTAGTTTGCCGTTGCTTTCCTCTATGGCAGTGACCATACTGGCCGGATGACCGCAATCATTGTCTCTCGAAAGAGAGAAAGCTTGCCGTCGCGAAACTCGAGACCATAACCAACAAATATCTGTCGGCTGCCCTCATAATTTCATCCACCACCTGCCTTCCGTGGCTTCTTTTGAACACTTCCAATTAACGAACACGAAATAACATCACATAATCCAAAGGAAAAACACTATCCACACGAATTTCACGGGAATTTCCAAAGGGAATCCACAGAAAAACACCGAACAGCGTCTCCCCCAAGAACAACGAGTCATCGCGTCGCCATTATACCGGTCATAGATACTAATGAGATAATAACACTGACCAGAGAGACTTATGAGATAACAACACTGTTTAGAGAGGCCCATGAGGTAATAACACTGTTTAGAGCGACTAATGAGGTAATAGCATTGGTCACAGAGACTAATGAGATAATAACACTCTTTAGATAGACTAATGAGATAATAGACACTGTTTAGAGAGACTAATGAGATAATAGACACTGTAGAGAGACTAATTAGATAATAACACTGGTCAGAGAGACAAGTGAGATAACAACACTGGTCAGAGAGATTAATGAGATAATAACACTGGTCAGAGAGACTAATGAGATAATAACACTGGTCAGAGAGATTAATGAGATAATAACACTGGTCAGAGAGATTAATGAGATAATAACACTGGTCAGAGAGATTAATGAGATAATAACTCTGGTCAGAGAGACTAATGAGATAATAGACACTGTTCAGATAGATTAATGAGATAATAACACTGTTTATAGAGACTAATGAGGTAATAACACTGTTTTGAGAGACACATGAGGTAGTAACACTGTTTAGAGAGACTAATGAGGTAATAACACTGTATAGAGAGACTAATGAGGTAATAACAATGTATAGAGAGACTAATGAGATAATAACATTGGCCAGAGAGACTAACGAGAATATAACAATGTTCAGCGAACTTAATGAGATAATAACACTGTTTAGAGAGACTGATGAGAAAACAACACCGTTTAGAGAAGCTAATGAGATAATAACACTGTTTATCGGGACTAATGAGATAATAACACTGTTTAAAGAAGTTATTGAGATAATAACACTGTTTAGAAAGACTAATGAGATAATAAGACTGTTTAGAGAGACTAATGAGATAACAACACTTTTTAGAGATGTTAATGAGATAATAACACTGTTCAGAGAGACTTATCAGGTAATAGACACTTTTCAGAGAAACTATGTGATTGGGAAGGCAATTAAATGAGCTATTAAGAGAATAGCCAGTCGGTGGACAGACTATTGACGGAACAGACAATGATCATATATGAAAAGTTAGAATTGGACAGTAGTCTGACAACATTTCAAGGAATAGACAACTATCAGATACTTCTGAAGGAACAGACATTCGCCAGACAACTATTGAAGGAACCAGCAGTACTCGGGCAGATTATCGAAAGAAAACTACAGTGATCAGTCTAGTGTTTGGTCCCGGGTGGATAATGCCCCAGTTCCTCATGCGTTCTTGAGGGTTAAGCTCAGGGTTGTGGGGAGCCTATGCTTGTGTTCCAAGACCAGATGGGTTGCCTTGGTTATATTGTGTTCTCGTTTGTTTAGAGTGTCCTTGATGTTGTTTATAAATTATTTCCTGGGTCTGCTTCTGGTTCTATATACAGTTCTTTTGTTTAGAGAGACTAATGAGGTAATAACAGCTTGAAAGGTTGGAGCGTATACAGAATGCTGCCATGCGGTTAATCCTGGGGTGCACAAAGGACACACCAATTATCTGCATGAGGCATATCCTGGTGCTACCAACAATGACGGATAGGCATAGGGTCCTTCAGGCCAAATGGTACCTGAGAGTTGCCGCAGACAGGGATCACCCGCTGCATGCAGCAATGGATATGGTCAAGGGTCATAGACTAAGACGAGGCAGGTCCTGGATGGCACAGGCAGAACTTTCTATACGTCAGGTGTGTGATCTAGAGACCATCAATCGTGAAAGAGAGTGCGATGGAGTTCCGGAAGACATGACGGACTGGCACAATGTAATAATAACACTGGGTCGTGAGTGCAGAGAATGGGCAGCGGGCCGCACTGAGTTTGAAGTGCAACAGCTGATCCAGAGCAACACACATCAAGGTGACATAGTCATCTACACCGATGGGTCAGTGGTGAGAAACAGACGTAGTGGCTGGGGCTTTATTGCAAAGGCTAATGGACGAGTCTTGAAAAAGGAGAGTCTGGCATATGAGACTACGACCTCCAGCATGAGAATGGAGGTGGAGGCAGTAACAGCGGCATTCCGGTGGCTAGAGGAGACTACTGCAACACACGTTGTATTCATTACGGATTCAAAGAGTATGCTTAGTAAGGTGGAGAAAGGAATGTTTCGTGTGGAATGGCTCTCGTCGCTTCAGAGGTCACAGATTGTGAGAATTGTATGGGTATTTTGCCCTGGCCATGCGGGGGTACGGGGGAATGAACAGGCTGATAGGCTAGCAGGGAATGCACCTCTTGGTGGTATTTTGCCTATGGACAAGGGGGAGGTGGTCGTGCGCTTGTGGGACCAGGTGGAGAAGGCGGAGGAACAGATTGAAAACCCATATGTGGAAAGAATGAGATTGCGGGGGATCGGCAGGGGTTCTTAAAGAATCTCAAAACTGAGAGGGAAGAGCGGAAGAACTTTTAATCAGATAGCAGTGGGAACGATTAGTAGTATGACTCTTCGCTGGCTGTTGAACGAGGGGACGGAGCACGTATGGGAATGTCCTGAGTGCAGTGATGTGGGTTCTTAACACAACTCAACTCAACTCTTTTATTTTAAGTTCCTTTTATCTATATTTACTCTCGTCATTCGCTGCAGGGTGGGGAGAAGGAGATTGGCTGTCTAGTCCTCCCTGCTCTCAAGCCCTAGACATGTGATGGTCCTCTCCCTTGACATACCTAAAGCTCTTTCATGCTTCGGGACATGTTGTCCAGGTTTCATTCTCAAAAGATGTCCAACCCACTTTATTTATTGTCTCTCGATCAAATCCATAAATGCTGCTATACCTGTCAAATTCTTGTCATCATATCACTGCCCATTCCTTCAGTAGTATCTCTGACAACTGTCCAGTCCTTCTTTAGTATTACTGATCACTGACCATTCCTTTAGTAGTATCTCTCACAACTGTCCATTCCTTCTGTAGTATCTCTGACAACTGTCCATTCCTTCAGTAGTATCTCTGACAACTGTCCATTCCTTCTGTAGTATTACTGATAAGTGATCTTTCCTTCAGTAGTATCTCTGACAACTGTCCATTCCTTCTGTAGTATCTCTGACAACTGTCCATTCCTTCTGTAGTATTACTGATCACTATCCAATCCTTCAGTAGTATCTTTGAAAACTGTCCATTTCTTCAGTAGTATTACTGATCACTGTCCATTCCTTCAGTAGTATCTCTCACAACTATCCATTCCTTCTGTAGTATCTCTGACAACTGTCCATTCCTTCTGAAGTATTACTGATCACTGTCCATTCCTTCTATAGTATTACTGATCACTGTTCATTCCTTCAGTAGTATCTCTGACAACTGTCCATTCCTTCTGTCGTATCTCTAACAACTGTTCATTCCTTCTGTAGTATTACTGACAATTGTCCATTCCTTCTGTAGTATTACTGACAACTGTCCATTCCTTCTGTAGTATCTCTGACAACTGTCCATTCCTTCTGTAGTATTACTGATCACTGTCCATTCCTTATGTAGTATCTCTGACAACTGTCCATTCCTTCTGTAGTATTACTGATCACTGTCCATTCCTTCTGTAGTATCTCTGACAACTGTCCGTTCCTTCAGTAGTCTTACTGATCACTGTCAATTCCTTCTGTAGTATCTCTGACAACTGTCCATTCCTTCTGTAGTATTACTGACAACTGTCCATTCCTTCTGTAGTATTACTGACAACTGTCCATTCCTTCAGTAGTCTTACTGATCACTGTTAATTCCTTCTGTAGTATCTCTGACAACTGTCCATTCCTTCTGTAGTATTACTGACAACTGTCCATTCCTTCTGTAGTATTACTGACAACTGTCCATTCCTTCAGTAGTCTTACTGATCACTGTTAATTCCTTCTGTAGTATCTCTGACAACTGTCCATTCCTTCAGTAGTGTCTCTGACAACTGTCCATTCCTTCTGTAGTATCTCTGACAACTGTTCATTCCTTCTGTAGTGTCTCTGACAACTGTCCATTCCTTCTGTAGTATCTCTGACAACTGTCCATTCCTTCTGTAGTATCTCTGACAACTGTCCATTCCTTCTGTAGTATCTCTGACAACTATCCATTCCTTCAGTAGTCTTACTGATCACTGTTAATTCCTTCTGTAGTATCTCTGACAACTGTCCATTCCTTCAGTAGTCTTACTGATCACTGTTAATTCCTTCTGTAGTATCTCTGACAACTGTCCATTCCTTCTGTAGTATCTCTGACAACTGTCCATTCCTTCAGTAGTATCTCTGACAACTGTCCATTCCTTCTGTAGTATCTCTGACAACTGTCCATTCCTTCAGTAGTCTTACTGATCACTGTTAATTCTTTCTGTAGTATCTCTGACAACTGTCCATTCCTTCTGTAGTATTACTGACAACTGTCCATTCCTTCTGTAGTATTACTGACAACTGTCCATTACTTTAGTAACATTATTGATCACTGGCCACTCCTTCAGTAGCATGAATGACCACAGCCCATTCCTACAACAGTATCACTGTCCCTTCCTTCAGCGGTGTATCTCTACCCACTGCAAATTCCTTCAATAGTATCCATGTTCACTGCATATTCCTTCAACAGTCTCTTTCTGTCCATTGCCCATTCCTTCAATAGCCTTTCCCATCATTCTCCATTCCAGTAAGAGTTTTTCTGTTTCGCTTTCTTCTGAAAACTCTGGCATCCAATCTCAAGCACGCCATCTCACAGGATGAAAGTTTCTAAGGAAAAAGACAGTGGTATAACTATACATGGTATATTTTTAATGACTGTACGGTGTTTGAAAATATTGTCGGTCCAAGTTTTGTATTTACCTATTATGTTGCATAAACTTTACAGAAAGTGAATACAAAACATGGACTGGCAATATTTACAAACACTGCAAAATCATTTTAAATAAAATCTATAGAAGGAATAGGCTGGCCAGACAAACTGACGAAATAAAGTTGGCCTCAAGGACATACAAATCGCTGATAGAGGTCATTGTACTGAGACACCCTTAGAAGACACAAACAATATATTGTATAATTTACTGCGTAGCCTACGTCGCTGTATTTCGTCACATGCAAACACCAGGCATATCCACGGCAATAAATTGTAGCAATATGTTTTGAGTGTCTTCATTATTCAAATTCAAGAGGGTAAAACAATGTTTTGAACTATTAGAAGAGTCGGGGATCCAGTCGATTTAAGGCACGGTGTCCACCTATAGCTCAAGATGACGGGCTGCGAACCGCGAACATACAAAGCCAACCAAGAAAGAGCCATATTACCAATAATAACAGTAACACAAATAATAATGTCAGTAACAATAATAACAGTAATAATAGTAACAACAGAAATAATTATAAGCATGAAGCATTAGTAGCAGCACAAGCAGTTTTAGTAGTAGTAGTAGTATTAGTAGTAGTAGTAGTAGTAGTAGTAGTAGTAGTAGTAGTAGTAGTAGTAGTAGTAGTAGTAGTAGTAGTAGTAGTAGTAGTAGTAGTAGTAGTAGTAGTAGTAGTAGTGGTGGTGAAGGTGGTAGTGGTGGTGGTGGTGGTGGTGGTGGTGGTTGTTGTTGTTGTTGTTGTTGTTGTTGTTGTTGTTGTTGTTGTAGCATCAGCGAGAGCAATAATTGCTGTTGTTGGTGCAGTAGCAGCTGCAGCAGCAGTGGCAGTTTTAGTTGTTGTCGTCTTCGTAGTGGTGGTTGTAGTGGTGGTGGCTGCGGCGGCGGGGAAAGAAGAAGAAGAAGAAGAAGAAGAAGAAGAAGAAGAAGAAGAAGAAGAAGAAGAAGAAGAAGAAGAAGAAGAAGAAGAAGAAGAAGAAGAAGAAGAAGAAGAAGAAGAAGAAGAAGAAGAAGAAGAAGAATATCACTTTGATGATGATGATGATGTGAAGGCGTATGATGATGATTAAAGATATAACCTATCCTTATTATCAAGAAAGTCATTTCGCTTAGTATAATAGCATTTCGTCTCCAATCTTCAACACATCAGTGCTAAACTACTTGACACAATAGGGACAGATAACTACTTGCTAAAAATAGCACAGTAATAGTACTATATAATAACATACCAACGCTAAACCGAAAGCACACAAACTAAGTACCGAAACGTAACAAACTGACATGTTTACGAAACAGAACAAAGGGCGGGATTGTCAAGCAGTCACACTGTTCGTTTTAACACAGTGATTCTCTTTTCGCAAGATTAAGGTCATTCAGTAGTAGCAATAAACAATTTCCCGTGTGGGTTTTACTGAGTCACAGCGAATAAAATAACCTTGATGGAAGCAGAATTTGTTGTTTGTTTGTCGTTCGCTTGCTTTGAACTCAATCGTAGTCCATATACGTTCTACTACTGTTACCGTGTTTCTCCGAAAATAAGACCGGATCTTACAGTAATTTAAGTTTTAAAATATCCACCAGGGTTTATTTTCGGGGAATGATTTTTTTTTTTTTTTAGATCCAAAGATCTACATTTATTTATATTCAAAAGTATATATTTATTAAAATACAGTCATGTCATCTTCTTCTGAAACATCGTCATAACTCTCCAAATCCAGAATTCCGTCTGATCAATTGTCGTTTGAGATCCTAGTTCCATAAACACTCCAGTTTCATCCATGCCAATCATGCTGGAGAGCTGGTATTTAGAAAAGTTGATGCCATCAACAAAGTATTTGAATGCAAGTCCACATTTAATAACGTCATTCTGGCTGACGATCTTAACTTGGGCTTATTTTAGGGTAGGTCTTACATTTAAAAATGTTTGCATATCCTTTACAGGACATCGCTGTCAACATCAGCATCTTTCAGCTGATTGTTGATTTCTTGGCAAGATTACGCTCAGTAGTTTGTCATTGCTTTCTGGGCGGCCGGCTCACATACCCCGTAAGTTACCGACGCGATTCGAACCACTGCTGATTCTCACTGTCGTCACGTTACTTACAAGAATATACGAGATTACGAAGAAAAGTCGCTAACCTCTAGGCCAGGAAGCCGACTAGGTCTTACATAGGCACTGCGTTTTAGGGGGAAAGCGTGGGCGGTCATAACTCGCCATTTCACTCGATCACCAGAGCCGTGGATCAGATCAGTGTTCCTGTCTCGTCCCTGCCATATGGCCAAGCCATCCAGGTATTTTCCTCTCGGTCTTCTTCTTGGTCTGTTCCCTTCGATCTTGCCATTTGTCACTAAGTTCTCCAATCCATTTCTTCTCATAACATGTCCAAACAATTTTGACTGTATATATATATATATATATACCGCCGGTCTCTGTGGCCTAAAGGCTTGCGAATGCAATTCCAGAGCCACTTACCACGCGTTCGGAACTCAGCGGCGATCGATTTGGCAGCAGGCCGTGTCGCACTGGGATTTTAACGTGTTGGTATGGGAGCCAGTCGTTCAGAAATCAATGGCAAACTACTGAACGTGAAACTTGCAAAAACATCAACAACAGCGGTAAAATGCAAGGCAGTCTGCTGACAAATCGCTCAAAGCTGTGTTTCGAATGCGGGTATGTGGGATTACGATTTTCGGGTTCGGTCAAGGATATGCACTACTGACAAGCTCAAACGAGAGCGAAACTCGAGTCTAGTGCTTCCACATTGACGTGGATAGGCCTTAAGTTCATACCAGAATACGATCAGCGTTGCCAGTAGTGAGTTGTGCTCAATATTTAAATCTCAAATCCCGAAACAACCAAATAAATCAATTTGATTATTGCTCTCTGGACTTTAGGCGGCCTGATGTGCCTTGCCAGTGAGAAGACCTGATCGTTCGGGCCCACATCTATTGACGGACGTCAGTCGCGGCGATCGGGCAAATCTTGAGCTATAGTCTACAATTGGTGATGTTGTAATATTCTGTTATGATAATTTGGCCGTGTCCAGCGTGTGCCGCATGGTCTAGTGGTTATACACCCGCTTCACACGCCAGTGATCCGTGGTTTGTTTCCGGATCCGGTCAAGGATATGCACTACTGACAAGCTCAAACGAGAGAGAGAAACTCGAGTCTAGTGCTTCCACATTGACGTGGATAGGCCTTAGGTTCATACCAGAATACGATCAGCGTTGCCAGTAGTGGGTTGTGCACAATATTTAAATCTCAAATCCCGAAACAACCAAATAAATAAATCAAGATAAACATTGTTAAACCATAACATCCACAATATTGATTCCCACCTTACTGCATCCCTTTATTGGTAATTAAGTGGCTGCCCATTCCCAGTCTGGCAGAACTGCCCTGATAACAAGGTTTCTTCTTCTTCTTCTTCATTCATCCGGAGTTTTTTTCCGGGCGTGATTGCGTTGTGCCTGTTTACAGCAGAGCAGCGTTCTTGCGCCGTTAGGCCGACACATCCGATTTCTGCAGGCATTTGTTGACCGGGTAAACCTTCCCGGGGGATAACATGGTTTCATGGCAATGACATTCGTATCATCCATCCCCTTATGATCAAGGGAAGTGGAATGATTGGAGACAGGTTTGTGGGAGTGTTGTGTCATGCTACTCAGATGTTCAATGAATCAGTCTCTCAGTATACTTGCAGTGTATTTTATGTCAGTCCCCTTGCACAATAACTATATATATATGAGGTCTGTGTCCAGGGACACTAGCCTTTCACTTAAAGGGTTGACAAATAATCAAGGTAATACAGTCTGTTACACTATATGGACAACAATCACCGTCAGATTGATAAGACTGTGAGGGTAAAACATGGACAGCTGCTTTGGTGGCTGACTAGTCACAGGACTATCATTTTGAGCCGATGATGAACCTACTATAACTTCTCCTTAAGGTTGAACAGGGTATGAGTAATGGTGAAATCGAATCGAATCAAGGTAGATGCATGTCATTTTCAGATCATTGTAATCAACCTCCGCATGTGCTGGTTGCTTGTGATATACTATGCAATGCTAGTTAAATAGTTTGCCATTTTGTTTCTGGGCTGCTAGCCCTCATACCATCGAAATCAACGCAAGGTGGTCTGCTTCCAAATCGTCCACTGCTGATTTCGAATCTTCGACTCAGTATGACTAGAAATTATGAAACTGCGCGTTACACTATCCCTAAACCTCAGCGCCACTTAAAATGTTTTTTTTTTAATTACATGTCATTTATTGGTTATGGTCGGCACTCTGCGGCGATGGGCAGATGATCTCATCAGTAGAGACAATGGCTATGGCCACCGACTAGTACAGTCACTGCCCAGAAGGAAAGCAATGGCAAACTACCTTCTGCAAAACGTGCCAAGAAACCAAAACAACCATGAAAGAAAACATAATAAGAAAGAGATCTGGTGCCGAGTCTCCCAGAGCAGGCAGATCAGATAACACTGGGGAAGAGTGTGACACTAGTAATCGTGATTACGGAATCAATCCCGACGGTATAAAACAAAGAAAATTGAAGTATTTTGGTCATTTGAAACGTCATGAAAGTTTGTAGAGAATAATAATGGAGGGGTATATGCCTGGGAAGAGAGGAAGAGGAAGGCCACAGAAAAGAAGGGTGCAGGATGTGGCGGATGATCTTCAGATGGGTGTATCGGACGCAGGACATCTTGCTTGTGATCGAGAAGTTTTCCGGAAGGTTGTTGTGGGAGCGAGGTTCTGCAAGGTACATGCTACTGAATTCATTCATGCATTCATTCATTCATTCATTCATTCATTATAGGACATTGCTATTAACCCCAGGTGGATTTTCTAGACAATCTTTCGTCCAGTAGTTTGCCATAGCTTTCTGAACGAGAAATGAACATTGTCAAGGTCCTGGGAGTGACATAACAGAGGGCAGAGGACAGATATAAGGACATGCGGAGAGAACGGGGGTAGTAGAATAGTTTCAGACGTCGAAGGCATTAAGTTAAAGACAGGACTGTACCAGGACAGGTTCACCATGGACAGAATGACGCAGTACGCCTGGCCTCAACAGGCGAGTGCGGGACAGACGTGACGGCACGACTTTCCACAGACTGCACGAGGGTCAAGTACCTCGTGGCCACCGGACTGAGTAGGAAAGGACAGACGGGATTCGGACACGTTTGGGAGAGGATGTGTGACTGTGTGGGGAGTCAGGATGGACCTATACTTAGACTTTCAGTGCGAATGAATGTGACCGGTACGTAACGTGTGTTGGTGTGCGTGGCTAGACACGAGTGCGCATAGCTTTGATAACAGCGCAAGAGTATTCTGAGAGCCGGTGCGAGAGCGAGTGACATTGAAGTATTTCTTTGATATTGATATTATTGATATTAATGATAAATGAGATGAGGATATTGTCATTAAATTATGTCTAATATATTCATGGGATTATATATAGTCTTATTTGAATTAAAAATACAGCTTAGCCACGAGTAGATAGAGCACGTTGCTTTGAATGGAATTTAATTATTGAAAGTAAACCTTAACCAAATGTATGCAGAAGTGGGACACACCGACCTTTGATGTGCATAATAAATACACGCGAGACACTTCCATTTAAATTAAAACAAAGAAGAAGAAAAGCGAACGCGACTGGCTAGAAATTAACTTGAAAATGACTAGAATAGTTATTTTTTATACAAGAAAAGAAAATTCGATTTTAGATATTCGTATATACGTATATAATGAAAGATTTAAACAGTCATCAAACTGCACTTAAGTTGGTCAAACAGAGTGACAGAAGATAGCACAGCCGACACGGGAATTACAACCACATTAAGAATTGCAAAGTGCAAATTCAATTCAACTGCGTGAAGCATATACTGGCACCTGCTGTCTTGACAGACGATAGTTTGTCACATTGCGCTTTAAACAAGAATCAATAACGACAACCCGCAGGTCCGCATGGTCGAATGGGCAAGAAAGCATGTTCTTAAACATCCGTTGTGCTGATGCCGTGGTTAGCGGTTCAACTCCTACACCGGACAGTTGGACTAAAATGTTGACCTGTCGTACTTGATTTGGGGACGTAAATTACAAGTACCTCTGAAGTCTGAGTGGGTTCGCCTGATGGAGAGGGTCACTGTTAATAAGGAAAGCTAATCCACACGCAAAATTCAGTCCAGCACTACTATAAATAGTGTGTATGGACTACGCTTGAGTTCAAAGCGAGTGAGCGCCAAAAAACAAAATACTACAACACATGGCAGGAACCAGGGATGTAGCTACATATCTGGTTCCATATGTTGCTGTATGTAGCCGGGGAGCAGTGTTGGGGTGAGCGCCCAACATTGCTTAAATACCCCAATGGCTCGTGAATACATAACCTCTGCAACAAAAGTCCAACTCCTGGCCTTCACGTGGTGGAACTGTTTTAACTAACAGGAGAAGGGGCGACGGCGAGTTTCTGGCGCCGACAAATAACCAGTATGCTCTAGATGTGTATGCACGTACATGCATGCGCAGACACGTGTGTGGGCGCGTACACATCTACACTCGAGTGAGACCACAGTCTGCTCTAGCAAAGGAAAGGTGCTGAAGACGGAGGCAACCGGCTAGGAGGCGCACCACAGAAATCAGGATGCCACGCAATCACGCAAAATGGAATATGTCGACTACTGCTAAATGTTATGGTGCTCACCCTGCTTTGGACCCCCAGGCAGGTGCAGTGCCGGGCCCTATGTCTCGAAAGGGTCCAACCACGACTACTGGAGGTCCTTCTCAATGTCCTGTGGAGCCAGGGGACATGAGAATAGGACGGCTGGCCATACTAAACAAAGACTTAAAATAATGCACTGGAGTGTTGAGGGAGTCAGCAACAAGCAAAATAGAATTAGAAAACATCTTCGACCAAGAGAAAGTAAGTATATGTTGCTTGCAAGAAACTCACCTCAACGAAAATATAGCCTTCAAAATCAGAGGCTACCAGTTCTTCTTCTTCTTTCGTTCGCTTGAAATGTGTCTATAACAGCATTGTTGTCTCTTGTATGAACCTAACTGTCTTTTTAGTTCACACAGCGGTCCATAGAGTTTATCTTCCACTGTCGTCTCTCTATGCCAGAAGATTTGCCTAGATATGTTATATTTTAGGCAGTCTTGGAGTATGTGCTCTGCTGACTGCGACGCCAAACCACATGTGCACATGGCTGTTTCACAAATCTTGAATTTTGTATACACGTGGTTGCGTAATCTATTGTGTCCTGTTCTGAGGCGCAGAATAATGACTTGTTCTGGTCTGTCCATAACGTGGTAGCAGGTTTTGAGCGGGTTTTGAGCAGGTTTTGGCGGCTTTCTGACTGATTTGATCATTCTTTTCTTTTGGTGGTATGTAACGGGCACATCAGGCTGTTCTTCTTTGGCTCCTTCCTTAGACAATTGATCAGCTCTGTCGTTTCCGGATACTCCACAGTGAGATGGTATCCACTGTATGGTGACTTTATGCTGACTGCTAAGTTCAGAAAGTAGTGTCCTTAGTACTGGCAATTTTCCAGACAGGAGCGAGAGGCTACCAATGTTACCGATCTGACCGAAAGGACAGGCGAAAAGGTGGGATACTGACCCTTGTAAAAAAATAACACCATTGCTTCCCAAATCGAAGTCTACATGGAAGGGGCTGAGTATCAGACACTTAAACTTAAGACAGGTAATACAGACCTACATCTGATCAATTACTACTGTCCAAGTGACCGCCCACAGGCACTGGACACACTACCATTAAAAGGAAAAATGATTGTGTGTGGCGATTTCAACAGTCACTCACAGAGCTGGGGCTATGATCACATGGACCAGAGAGGAGAGAGACTGGAAGACTGGCAGGATGAGAATAGATTCATTTTGATTAACAAGCCGTCCGACCCACATACTTTCTACGCGAGATCATGGCACACTACAATTACACCTGACCTGGCTTTTCATTCACCAGACCTGGAGTGGAACTTTACACGAATTATTGGGAAACAACTTGGTGGCAGTGACCATCGGCCAGTCTTTCTAACCATAGAAAGCAGCACCCTCTCGAGGTGGAACTACAAGAAAGCAGACTGGGCAATGTACAAGCATCGCACCAGCATACTGGTTAGAAACCTGAACACTGAGAAAGACATAAATAAAGTAGCTGAAGAGTTTGGGAAATGCATACTAGAGGCAGCGGGAGGAACAGTACCAAAAGGAGCCCGTAAACAATCTAAACCCTACTGGAGTAGTGAACTGGAACAGTTGCATATTGATGTGGAAGTGTGTAGAAAGCAAGCAGAGGCCACACCCATCCAAGAGCACCACAATAAATTCCAGCACGCAAATGCCAAATTTCAAAGGGCCAAGCTGCAGGCTAGACGGAAAAGCTGGCAGGAGAAAACGGAGTCTCTGAACTTTGAAAAAGACACAAGGAAATTGTGTAAGCTAATAAAACAACTTAATGATGAGGGCACAGGGAGAAAATTGCACTACATAAAGATGGAAACATCTTAACAAGAAAGCAAGCAGCTGACCATTTTGCGGACTCATTTACACAAGATAACAATATCAAAATTATTCCTCAGAAATAAGAGATTCGAGAGAAACGACAACATACAGGACAGAAGGAAATAATACATGAGGTTCTGGAGGCACCCATCACAATCAGCGAACTGGAGCTAGCCATATCAAAACTGAAAATGAGAAAGTCACCAGGAGCTGATGGTATCTCCAATGAAATTATCAGGAACCTAGGAACACAGGCCAAAGCAAAGCTGTTGCAAATCTTCAATAACAGTTGGACCTTAGGCAGTGTTCCACAAACCTGGAGAGAAGCAATCATGATACCCCTCCTCCCCGGGAAGGTTAACCCGGTCAACAAATGCCCGCAGAAGTCGGATGTGTCGGCCTAACGGCGCAAGAACGCAGCTCTGCTGTAAACAGGCACAACGCAGTCACGTCCGGAAAAAAAAAATCCGGATGAACGCAGAAGAAGAAGAAGAAGAAGAAGAAGAAGAAGAAGAAGAAGAAGAAGAAGAAGAAGAAGAAGAAGAAGAAGAAGAAGAAGAAGAAGAAGAAGAAGAAGAAGAAGAAGAAGAAGAAGAAGAAGAAGAAGAAGAAGAAGAAGAAGAAGAAGAAGAAGAAGAAGAGAAGAAGAAGAAGAAGAAGAAGAAGAAGAAGAAGAAAGAAGAAGAAGAAGAAGAAGAAGAAGAAGAAGAAGAAGAAGAAGAAGAAGAAAGAAGAAGAAGAAGAAGAAGAAGAAGAAGAAGAAGAAGAAGAAGAAGAAGAAGAAGAAGAAGAAGAAGAAGAAGAAGAAGAAGAAGAAGAAGAAGAAGAAGAAGAAGAAGAAGAAGAAGAGAAGAAGAAGAAGAAGAAGAAGAAGAAGAAGAAGAAGAAGAAGAAGAAGAAGGAAGAAGAAGAAGAAGAAGAAGAAGAAGAAGAAGAAGAAGAAGAAGAAGAAGAAGAAGAAGAAGAAGAAGAAGAAGAAGAAGAAGAATACCCCTCATAAAATCAGGGAAAGATGGTTCCATTGTCTCTAGCTACAGACCAATTAGCCTCACAAGCTGTCTCTGCAAAACACTGGAGCCCATCATCAATCACAGACTGCAGTGGTACATTGAAAGTAAAAACATCCTTGTGCCACAGCAGGCAGGCTTTAGGCAGTGCTACTCTACAGAAGATCAGACAACCTACCTCTCTCGAGGATGCATTCCAAGAGAAGAAGCTGGCGCTTGCGGCATGGATAGATCTGAAGAAAGCCTTTGACAAAGTCTGGAAAGAAGGTCTGATGAAGAAACTGAGAAATTGCAAAGTCAATGGAAGAATGTACAAATGGGTGAAAGCATACTTGCACAACAGAAGAGCCCGAGTACAGATAGACGGACTCAAGAGTAAGAAAGTACTATTGCGTCACGGTGTTCCCCAGGGCGGAGTCTTGTCCCAAACACTTTTTCTAATCTTCATCAATGATCTCGTTGCTAATCTACCGTATGGAATTAAAGCAGCAATGTACGCCGATGACCTGGTTTCTTCTTCTTCTTTGCGTTTATCCGGAGTGTTTTTTCAGATGTGATTGCGGTGTGTCTGGTTAGGCACCCTTGGATCGAAACCCTTAGGTCAACACATCCGGCTTTTTGCGTGCATTTTTGACCAGGTTAGCATTCCTGGGAGACTCTCACTTTTGTGGTACCGTCCACCTCCCAGCTGGTCAAGTTGGAACAGTCGAAGACTTCACGGTCATATCCCTCAAAGGAAGGCAGGGACAGTCCATAGCATTTTCCGCCATCCTGGGTGGCTTCCATAATTGCAGAGCCGACACATAAGCGCTCTGGTGCTGGGCTCACCGAGGGAATCGTCACGTCCTGCTCATGGCTGCTTTAATTCCTCACTTCAATATATTGGCCATTTCGTTAACCCCGGGCCGTTCCCGCACAAACAAGACAGGTCTGCAGACTTTATCCACTCAGCGAGTTTTCGACACGGACATGTGTTTGTCGTTGCACCCGTCAGAGCTGTTCCAGGCACGACGGACATTCGGAAAACTACCTAGTCAGAGCTGTTCCGAACAAGAGCGGCATTCGGAAACTAGGTAGTCAGAGCTGTTCCTAGCACGAGAGACATTCGGACGAGACATTTCACTCGGACGTAAATGCGTAGTGCCAATTTTTATTTTGCCACCCGTAGGACGGCACTTCCGGCTTCGGCGGGCATTTTTTAATGAGGTTAGCCTTCCTCGGGTTTCGAGGCACGTTAGACTTATTGTTGTGATGTCGCCCACATCTCAGCTGGTCAAGATAGAACGATAAGAGACATCACGGTCGACCCTCAAGGGAAGGCAGGGGCAGACCATGGGCATTCCCTCGCTATCCAAGGAGGCTTCCATAATTGCAGAGCCGGCACATATTGCTCTGAGACTGGGCTCACCCGAGGAGTTGCCTCGTCCTGCTCATGGCTGCTTTAGTTCCTCACTTCCATGTGTTGGGCATCTCGCTTGCCACTGGTCGCTCAAGCACACACCAGGAACGGTCAGTCTGCAGGCGACATCCACTAGGTAAGCTTTCGCTTCGGACTACGCAATGGATTCGCTAGCCGTGCGTTCCATTTCGTGTTATTGAGACATTTTTCCACCTTTGTCTACACTCTCTATGAGTTAGATACAGACAGTTTTCGTAGCCATTTCATTCGACTGGGGCACTTCTTCAACCTTTTTGTACTCGCTCACGAGGTAGGCTACATGTGCTGCCGGCTCAGCACCTTACCTCCGTACAGCAGTGAGCGAGAAACGGCAGGCCCTCTCATCCAGGGATCCCTCATATCCCCCAGCTGAGAGCCTTCGGACAGGTATCTGAACTGGGCATGTAGCGTGCTCAGTATCTCACCTCCGTTTTTCGGTAGGTGAGTATCGGCCCGGCTCTCTCATCCAAGGGTAGTAGCTTAGAGGCGTTCAGCTACATCTCTCAGATGGAGGCCTTTGTGTAAGTGTCTGGACAAAGTTTGTGGCTTCGTGCGCCTGAGTTTAAATTCTGACTGCTATCCTCAGTCTACATGCAGAGCAGCAGGTTGTGTCTCTCTTAGTCTGGTCCCTATCCCAAGAGCTGTCCAATATGTAGTTTATATCCATTGTCACCGCGCTTGGGGTCGGTGGGACACTCAAGCTCCCCCACCACGGCAAGGTGGAGACACATCGGGGGATTGACCTGGTTTTATGGAGCACAACTGAACATGCATCAGTGGCCACCAAATTGCTACAAAGAGCTGTAGATACATTTGCTGCATGGGCAAATAGATGGTGTGTCAGCATAAACACTGACAAGTGCAGCACCACTCTATTTACCCTCTCTTCAAAACAAAAGGCAGGGATCATCCAGATAAATGGAACACCCCTGAGAGAAGATAAAGAACCAACATACCTTGGAGTAACATTTGATGACAGGCTGACATGGAGAAAGCACATCAACAAAGCAGTTGCAAAAGCCAGAAGGAAAATAGCCATCCTGAGAAAGCTAAGTGGAACCACATGGAGAGCCAGTGGGAAAATACTTAGCAAAGTTTATAAACAGAGCATACGACCACACCTGGAATATGGGTCAACTGCGTGGTGTTCAGCATACAAAAACCACACTACAAGAGCTGGACAAGGTGCAAAATCAAGCACTTAGAGTCATCACAGGAGGGATGAGATCAACCCCTATAGTGGAAATGGAGAAGATGGAGAGGACACAAGCACTGAGTGAGCGCAGAGAAACGAAAACGCTAATACAAGCAGAAAAGTTCCTCAGCTTGCCAGGCCACCCTATGAAGAACAGATTTGAAAACCTAGCTATGGGGCGGTTGAAAAGAAGTAGTTTTATCCACCAGGTCAAACGACTCTGCAGAGAAACCACCGATCTTCCCACAGTTGGTATCTCCCTAACAACTATTCCAGAGCGAACTCCATGGAAAGATGAGCATAGACTATCATTACAAATCCAGACAAAAGTGAAAGTGAGAGGAATATTTGACAAGGAAGAACAGAACAGTGTGCAGCGCAGAACAGCCACTCTCAGCTTCCTTGATGAAGAATAGCCACAGGACCTCTGAATCCGAGTCTACACAGATGGGTCGGCACAAAATGCTGTTCGAAATGAAGGAGCGGGAGTGTATATAGAATACCCAAATAATACTAGAGGCACAGCCAGAGTACCGACAGGAAATACTGCCATAACTATAATGCTGAAATTAAGACAATCAGGATAGCAACAGAGAAATTACTAAATACCAGAAATGGTACACAACCTGTGGTGCTACTGAAAGATGCAAAATCAGTACTCGAGGCGCTCCTGTCTGGGAAATTGCCAGTACTAAGGTCACTACTTTCTGAACTTAGCAGTCTCCCCCGATGTGTCTCCACCTTGACGTGGTGGGGGAGCTTGCGTGTCCCATCAACCCCATTTGCTTGCTGATGGATGAAAAACTACATATCGGACAGCTTATGGGATAGGGACCAGACTAAGAGAGACACAACCTGCTGCTCCGCAGGTGAGACTGAGGATAGCAGTCTAAAATTTAAATCAGGCGCACGAAGGCAGAAGTTCTTGGTCCGGACAAAACACTAAAGGCTCCCTGTCGAGGGCTGTGGCTGAACGCCTCTAAGCCACAAACCCTCGGACCTGAGAGCCGGGCCGATAGCCACCTTTCGAAAAATAAAGGCGTGATACTGAGCAAGCTACATGCTCAGGTCTGATAGAAGTTCGAAGGCTCTCAGCTGGGGGATATGAGAGATTCCCGGATGAGAGGGCCAGGCCGTTTCTCGTTCACGTTGCACGAAGGTAAGGTGCTGAGCCGGCAGCACAAGTAGCCTACCTCGTGAGCGAGTACAAAAAGTCAAAAAAGTGCCCCAGTCGAAGAAAATGGCTGCGAAAACTGTATCTAACTCATAGAGAGTGTAGACAAAAGTGGAAGAACGTCTCAATGACGCAAAATGGAACGCACGGCGAGCGAACCTATTGCGTGGTCCGAAGTCAAAAGCAAAAGCTTACCGAGTGGGTGTCGCTTGCAGTCTGACCGTCCCTGGTGTGTGCTTGAGCGATCAGTGGCAAACGAGTTGCCCAACACATGGAAGTGAGGAACTAAAGCAGCCATGAGCAGGACGTGACAACTCCTCAGGTGAGCCCAGTCACAGAGCAATATGTGCCGGCTCTGCAATTATGGAAGCCTCCTTGGATAGCGAGGGAATGCTCATGGTCTGCCCCTGCCTTCCCTTGAGGGCCGACCACGATGTCGTTCATCGTTCTATCTTGACCAGCTGAGATGTTAGCGACATCACAACAGTCCAACGTGCCTCGAAACCAGAGGAAGGCTAACCTCATTAAAAAATGCCCGCTGAAGTCGGAAGTGTCGTCCTACGGGTGGCAAACTAAAAATTGACACTACGCAATTACGTCCGAGTGAAATGTCTCGTCCGAATGTCTCTCGTGCTAGGAACAGCTCTGACTACCTAGTTTCCGAATGCCGCTCTTGTTCGGAACAGCTCTGACTGGGTAGTTTTCCGAATGTCTGTTGTGCCTGGAAAAGCTCTGATGGGCGCAACGACAAGCACATGTCCGAAAACTCGCTGAGTGGATGCCGTCTGCAAACCTGTCTGGTTTGTGCGGGAATGACCCGGGGAAACGAAATGACCAATATATTTAAGTGAGGATTTAAAGCAGCCATGAGCAGGACGTGACGATCTCCCTCGGTGAGCCCAGATCCAGGGCGTTATGTGTCGGCCCTGCAACTATGGAAGCAACCTTGGATGGCGGAAAATGCTATGGACTGTCCCTGCCTTCCTTTGAGGGATGACCGTTGTCTTCGACCGTTCAACCTTGGCCAGCATGGTTGCAGATGGCACTACAAAAGTGAGAGTCTCCCAGGAATGCTACCTGGTCAAAAAAGCACGCTAAAGTCGATGTGTTGGCCTACGGGTTTCGGCCCAAGGGCGCATAACAGACACACCGCAATCACATCTGAAAAAACACTCCGGATGAACGAAAAGAAGAAGAAGAACTTAGCAGTCAGCATAAGATCACCATACAGTAGATACCATCCCACTGTGGAGTACCCGGAAACGAGAGAGCTGACCAATTGGCTAAGGAAGGAGCCAAAGAAGAACAGCCTAATGTGCCCGTTACATACCACCAAAAAAAAAGAATGATCAAATCAGTCAGAAAGCCGCCAAAACCTGCTCAAGATGATTACCACGATATGGACAGACCAGAACAAGTCATTATTCTGCGCCTCAGAACAGGACACAATAGATTACGCAACCACATGTACACAAGATTCAAGATTGGTGAAACAGCCATGTACACATGTGGATTGGCCTCACAGACAGCAGAGCACATACTCCAAAACTGCCCAAAATATAACATATCCAGGCAAACCTTCTGGCCTAGAGAGACGACAGTGGAAGATAAACTCTATGAACCACAGTGTGAACTGAAAAAGGCAGTTAAATTCATACAAGAGACAACATTGCAGATATAGACATATTTCAAGCGAGCGAAAGAAGAAGAAGAAGCTACATATCTCCACAGCACAAAGCCTGGGCTGAATTGTAATGGGAGTCTCCGTGGCGAAATGGTCAAGCCGTGTGCCTCGGGCTCCGAAGGTTATGGGTTCGATTCCGGACCGTATCCTTCGGTTTACGAATGCATTTTTCGGAGATTCCTGAGGGTCGTCATTGGAGCTACGGAGTTCGTGCTGTGTGCGACGCTTTCCGCGCTGCGGAGACTGAGCCATATGGGATAAAACCTAGTGCAATGACTTTTTTTTAAGCGACTCGGCTGAATTGTAGAGACCATTTGTTGCCCATGCCGCATAATCCCTCTCTCGGAATGCCTAGTTCACTCCAGAGAAAAGGTAACAATAATACGTCTGGAACAAGACAAGCTGCAGAAGCTACCAGATCAGCAAAGCAATGCTCTAACTGTCCGCCTGTCAGAGGTGTACCTTAGATTGCGTTTCCATGCTTGTAGCCTCCCAATTGCGCTCCTCTGTCCGAAGCCGTGACACAATGTTGGGTATCTAACCTGGCCCAACATTCAGCATATCTTTCTTTTCAAACAATATCATAGCAACTGCTTCCACTACTTCTTCGTCTTTCTGTTGGGTTTTCCTCCTCTTGCCCCATTTTGCTTCCCTCTACTCCCATTTCTCTCTCTCTTTCTTTTCGTCCACTCCCATTTCTTACCATCCTCTTCCTCTTAGTAGGGGAGACTGGGGAGAAATGGACATAGGGGAGAAATGGACCACCCCCTCTCTGGCCCCTAGCTGTGATGCAATGAAAGTGAAACCATAATAAGTTTGTTTTCCACATCAAACATAGTCCGAATTTTTCATTTGCCATCGACTTCCCGCACAGGTCGTTCCCACGCAAAGTTTGAAAAATTGTCCTGCACTAAAGTTTCTTTTTCCAGTTCCAGACACCATCGTAAAGCAGACGCATAGTCAGGAATCAGGACAAGGTAATTACGTTAATATCTTTATTTACTTGTTATTTAAGAGTTCATATAAAAATATAGCATATATATTAGATTTAAGAGACTTTATGGCTGAATAGTTTAATACATTGATGGGGGAGAAATGGACCGTTCATTTCTCCCCATGGTTCATTTCTCCCCATAGAAGAAATTGACAAGACAGTCTGTTGTTATTAAAAGTGTTGAAGATTGCATTCGAATATCAGCATTATTGATTCTTTTTAATACTGGGGTCTAAATCTAGACCAATAAAACTGTTAACAAATTTGATTTCAGTGATTTATTAAAGATGCACGCCATTCGTGCTATGATCAGTATTTCTTTGCAAATGATAGGCCTACCATTCTAAATCTATATCTATAAAACAAAGTGTATGTATATATGTATGTAAATATGTATGTCCTTTATTTGTTCGCGAACGGCCCATCCGATTGAGATGAAATTTTCTACACGCCTTCCTTTCATTCCAGAGCTGTCAACTGTCATAGTTTTTTTTTCTTCTTCCTCCTCCTCCCTCCTCCCCCTCCCAAAATACGTACGTAAATATATGATGATGATGATGAAAGAATCCCCGAACCAAAACGCTAGGGAAAGGGAAGAAAATGACGTGACTACACAGAATCGTCACACGGCAATCATCATCATCAAGTGCCGTGCCGGCTGGCGTAGGCGTTCATGGCTCTCCGTAGATCTCAGTCTTTGGTTTTTTGGATCAACTCTGCTGCTGATATTCCTCCATGCCACGGCAATATCAATAACAATTCATCTTTTTATGTGTAAGGAAGTTATCTACAGTCGTGTAGAAGGGAAGAACTAGACGAGTATGAATTCGGAATGGCGAACTCTCTCCTCCTCTCTTCTCCTCCCTCCTCCTCCCTCTACCTCCTCCCTCCACCCTCCTCCTCTTCCTCCTCCCTCTCATCCCTCTCCCTCCTCCCTCCTCCTTCTCCCTCTTCCTTCTCCCTCTTCCTCTCCCCACCTCCTCCATCCTACTCCCTCCTACTCCCTCCGCCTCCTCCCTCATCTTCCCTCCTTCTCCCTCTCCCTCCTCATCCCTCCTCCTCCTCCTGCCTCCCTCCTCCTCCTCCTGCCTCCTTCTCCCTCATCATCCTCCCTCCTCCTTCTCCCTTTTCCCTCTTCCTCCTCCTCCTACCTCCTCCCTCCTCCTCCCTCTACCTCCTCCTCCTCCCTCCACCCTCCTCCTCCCTTCTCCTCCTCTTCCTCCTCCCTTTCCTTCCTCCTCCTCCTCCCTCTACCTCCTCCTCCCCCTACCTCTTTCCTCCTCCCTCCTCCTCCTCTTCCACCTCCCTTTCCTTCCTCCCCTCCTCATTCTCCCTCCTTCCTCTCCCTCCTTCCTCCTCCTCCTTCCTTCTTCTCCTCTGCCTCCTCCCTCTTTCTCTCCCCTCCTCCTCCCTCCTCCTCCTCCTTCTCCTCCTCCCTCCTTCTCCTTCTTCTCCTCCTCTCCCTCCTCCTCCTACCCTCTTCCTCTTCCCCTCCTCCCTCTCCCTCCTCCATCCTCCTCCTCCCTCTTCCTCCTCCTCCCTCTTCCTCCCTCTCCCTCCTCCATCCTCCTCCTCCCTCTTCCTCCTCCTTCTTCCTCCTCCTTCCTTCTCCTCCCTCCTCCTCCCTCTTCCTCCTCCTCCTACCTCCTCCCTCCTCCTCCTCCTCTCTTCCTCCCTCCTCCTCCTCCCTCTAGCTCCTCCCTCCTCCTCTCCACTCTTCCTCCTACCCTCTTCCTCTTCCCCTCCCCCTCCTCCCTATCCCTCCTCCTCCCTTCACATTCCTCCTCCTCCCTCTTCCTCCTCCTCCCTCCTCCTCATCCCTCCTTCTCCCTCCTCCTCCTTCCTCCTCCCTCCTCCTCCTCCTCCCTCCTCCCCCTCCTCCTTCCTCTCTCCCTCTCCTCCTCCTCCCTCCTCCTCCTCCCTCTACTTCCTCCCTCCTCCTCCCTTCACATTCTTCCTCCTCCCTCTTCCTCATCCTCCCTCCTCCTGCCTTCTCCTCCTCCCTCCTCCTCCTCCCTTCACATTCCTCCTCCTCCCTCTCCTCCTCCTCCCTCCTCCTCCTCATCCCTCCTTCTCCCTCCTCCTTCTTCTTCCTCCCTCCTCCTCCTCCTCCCTCCTCCCCCTCCTCCTTCTTCCTCCTCACTCCTCCTCCTCCCTCCTCCTCCTCCCTCTACCTCCTCCCTCCTCCTCCCTTCACATTCCTCCTTCTCCCTCTTCCTCCTCCTCCCTCCTCCTCATCCCTCTTCCTCCCTCCTCCTCCTTCTTCTCCTCCTCCTCCTCCCTCCTCCATCCCCTCCTCCTTCCTCCTACTCCCTCTCCGCCTCCTCCCTCCTCCTCCCTCTACCTCCTCCTCCTCCTCCCTCTACCTCCTCCTCCTCCTCCTCCCCCTCCTCCTTCCTCCTCCTCACTCCTCCTCCTCCCTCCTCCTCCCTTCACATTCCTCCTCCTCCCTCTTCCTCCTCCTCCCTCCTCCTCATCCCTCCTCCTCCCTCCTCCTCCTTCTTCCTCCCTCCTCCTCCTCCCTCCTCCCCTCCTCCTTCCTCCTCCTCCCTCTTCCGTCCTCCTCCCTCTCCTCCTCCTCCCTACCTCCTCCTCCTCCTCCCTCTACCTCCTCCTCCTCCCTCCTCCTCATCACTCCTCCCCCTCCTCCTCCTTCTTCCTCCCTCCTCCTCCTCCCTCCTCCCCCTCCTCCTTCCTCCTCCTCCCTCTCCGCCTCCTCCCTCCTCCTCCTCTAAATCCTCCTCCTCCTCCCTCAACCTCCTCCTCCTCCTCCCTTCACATTCCTCCTCCTCCCTCTTCCTCTCCTCCCTCCTCCTCCTCTCTCCGCCTCCCTCCTCCTCCTCCCTCTACCTCCTCCCTCCTCCCTCCTCCTCCCTTCACATTCCTCCTCCTCCCTCCTCCTCCTCCCTCCTCCTCCTCCTCCTCCTCCTCCTCCCCCTCCTTCTCCTCCTTCTCCCTCCTCCTTCTCCCTCTTCCTCCTCCCTCCTCCTCGCCTCCTCCTCCACCCTACTCCTCCCTCCTCCTCCTAATCCCTCCTCCTCCCTCCTATTCCTCCCTACTCCTCCTGTCTCCTCCCTCCTCCTCCCTCCTCTTTCCTCCTCCACCTCCCTCTTCCTTCCTCCATTTACCCAAGACAGACAGACAGTCAGACAGATAGTCGGGAATGGGATCTTATATGACTACTTATATAATTTAAATGAGATGCTCTCCACCATGGGCTGGGCCGGGTCAGACAGACAGACAGATAGATAGATAGATAGACAGACAGACAGACAGACAGACAGACAGACAGACAGACAGACAGACAGACAGACAGTCGGGAACGGGAACTTATATGACTACTTATATGAATTAAATGAGATGCTCCCCACCAGGAGTTGGGCGATGCCGGGCCGGGTCAGACAGACAGACAGATAGATAGTCGGAACGGGAACTTATATGACTACTTATATGAATTAAATGAGATGCTCCCCATCAGGGTCTGGGCGAAGACGGGCCGGGTCAGACAGACAGACAGACAGACAGACAGATAGACAGACAGACAGACAGACAGACAGATAGTCGGTAACGGGAACGAGAACTTATATGACTACTTATATGAATTAAATGAGATGCTCCCCACCAGGGTCTGGGCGAAGCCGGGCCGGGTCAGCTAGTGTTATATAATTCTGTCACTCTTTTGTTTCAGATGCCAAGATTGTACATCAGAAACACCAACAAGGGTCTCGTTACGGAGGAACGTATGAGAGAAGCTGTTAATGCTGTGAAAAATAGAATGAAAGTGAGGAAAGCTGCAAGGGAGTACGGCATTGCTCGCTCTACCCTCAATAACAATCTTACAAAAGACAGAGAAGGAAATGGTCTGCCTACTAGACTCGTACCAAATTATAGGCATAGCCTTGTTTTCACAGCTAAGCAAGAAGCTGATTTTGCTAGTTACTTGAAAGATTGTGCAAGAATGTTCCATGGACTCACAACTAAAAACGTTCGTATTTTGGCGTACGAGATGGCGAAAGTCAATAACATTGCACATCAATTTAACCTGGGATGAGCAAATGATGGCAGGGAATGACTGGCTTTGTGGATTTTTGCGATGGAATCCCGAGCTGACCATAAGGCAACCTGAGGTAACATCTCTGGCTAGAGCTACAGCTTTCAACAAACATAATATTTGCACCTTCTTCAACATTGTGAAGGAAACCATTACAAAACTAAATGTGAGTGGAGCTCAAATCTACAATTTGGATGAATCAGGTCTGACCACTGTACAGAAAGTGCCAAAAGTAATTGCCCCACGAGGAGTGAAGCAAATAGGCCAGGTGACATCCAGAGAAAGAGGAGAACTGGTCACAATCTGTTGCATTGTGTCAGCTGCGGGTCACATTATCCCTCCAGTTTTTGTGTTTCCCAGAAAAAATTTTAAGAATTTTATGCTTGCTGGAGCACCTGAAGGTTCCCTTGGCCTTGTGAATGAATCAGGTTGGATGACCCGTGATAATTTCGTCAAAGTTATAAATCACTTCATTAAGCATTCAAGACCTTCCAAAGACTTCCCTTTGATTTTGATCTTGGACAATCACGATTCCCACATTTCATTTGAATCACTTGAACTGTGCAAGAAAAACAACATTCATGTGATCACGTTGCCACCACACACCTCATCTAAAACTCAGCCCTTGGACCGTTCAGTTTTTGGACCCATGAAGTCGGTCTACAACAATGCGTGTTGACATAAGCCTGGGTCACTGACATTGAGGTGAGTGACCGGGCATGAGGAAGAATGGAGATGAGAGTGGGAGATAGTAAGGTGAGTGACCTGGCTTCGAGGAAAACAATCAACCCTCAGGAATAATGGGGCGGATATGAGGGGAAGGCCCCAAGGGGGATGGGTCGAAAGACAGTTGTGTGTTGTGTGAGAGAAGAGACCGACTGCGGGTCAGGTCGTTTAAGAGAGAGCTCCGTGTTGTGTTGTTCTCCTAGTTGTGAAGACAGGCCTGAACCCAGAGTGGGTTCTGTAGTGAGTGTAGGCCAAAACCCAGAGTGGGTTATATAGTTGAGCAGTGGCTCCAACCCAATGTGTGGGTTGTATTGTGGGATATCCAGCCGTGGATAGGAGCTGGATTACCTGTCTTGTGGATGTGATAGGAAGCAGGCTTGAGAAGCCAGTGATGTGTGTGGTTAAATTGTGAGGAGGATATTTAGAATCTATGGATTACATTGTTTCTGGATATATACATATGTTCCGTGAGTCTGTATTATTTCTGTAATAAAGGATTATGTGCGCCAACTGAATCTTGTTTCATGACTGGTGAATATGCACTGCGGGGGTGAGTTACATTGCAAGACAGATATCTCCTTGACACACCATGAGTATCGTTACCTAGACAACGACCATCACACACTAATATCATGAGCATATCATCGTAAGAACTTCGTGATATTATCATCAAGAAAACGTGTGACAATCTGTGAGCTCGTCCGATCAAGAACATCTGGGCGCTCATCGCTTAGTAAGGAGTATCTGGAAGGCCACGTACGGTCAAGAACATTATAGACTGTGTTGTCATTCTGAGATATTTGTGGGCTCTTCGCGGAGAGAGGGTGGACAGCGGAGGGTGTTCACCATATAAACACTGAGTTTTTCTCCGTGCGGGAACTGGCTACAGCAGTTCACGTCAAGTCCACTACAGGTGAAGTGGAACCAACCATATCGCTGAAGCGAGAGGGGGTGATAAAGCACGCCATACAGACTAACCGGGAGAGACCATTACGGTGACAGGTAAATTTGATACCAGGCAGCAGTACTGAAACTAGCAGACGCGGCAATGAAAGACGAGTGTTGAATCCAGAGTGGCGAGGGCAGCGTGTGTGTGTGTGTAGGACGTCGCTGTCGGTGATAATGACAGGATTGGGAACCAAAGATAATTGACAGGTGTGTGTGTGTGCTGGAGGCAAGCGCACTGTGTTGTTGCAAGTTGACTGGTCAAGATTATTCGACGCAGTAAATAGGACGGGTGGGTACACCAGCGTCCAGGTACTGGGGAAGTACATGTTTGGAAAACAGAGAAAAATTGGCAGTCGCTGATTTGACGGACAGTTGACTGAAGGGGATAGTAACGGTACCCCTACCGCAGCCGGGTGGGGCTGTCAAGTTTGTGTGAAAACTGTTTTACGGAGGAATTTTTCACTGAGAGTGATAAAGAGAAATTAGGTTGACCTTGGAAGGAAAGGCTGTTTAACAGTAAGCAGTTACTGAGGTGTCCGGCAAGGTCAAGGTTAGGGACAGTGGAAAGTTACTGGGATTTTCCACAGGAGATCGGGATAAACAAGGTTGTTTTGAAAGAAAGCCAGACTTGATGTTTCGTCTTTGTTCAAGCCTTTGTCATCATTATTCTGTTATGAGCAAACAGTTTTAACTTATCGTCATCGCAACCATTGTCGTATTTCTTTGCCAATAAGGATTGATATACCCAAAATTTAAAGCGCTGAACATTGGCTGCCATTCTCCTTTTCTTTTTGGCGAATCTTGTCGGGTAACGGAAATCCATAACATTAATGATACAGCGAAGCGCCATCTCCGCAACGAAAGTAACAACATATCGAAAGAACACTGTGGTACCACCACGTACAGAGAAAGTACAATAACGTTACGGACTGTGTCGAGACAGAACAGTTTGGATATCACTATCATCTTCAACTTTTGTCGACAGTTGGAACTTGTGATCCCCACGTGATTTCAATAACCACTCAACAAAACAAGAAGTCGGTTTGAAATCTAGCGTCGTAGACATTTCCAGCGGATTGCGAATAACTATGAAAATGAACATAAACTTTTGTGACTGATTAATAAGAACTTTTGGCGACGGATTAATAGGCCCATATTTGTCGGCCAACCAGTTACACATTATTATTTTTTATTGTTTTGCTCCCATCGTCATATTTATTGTTGTCGGGTGTTACGCAATTATTTGTATGTGGTCCAGTGTTTGTCAAGAGTAGGGGAGTTTTGTGTTGTTTCTCGAAGGCCGGGAGACAGGGCGAAAAGTTACTTTCTGAGGTGCACCATATATAATGTCTGGGAAGAAAATCGAAAGGTCGGTTTATTTGGTTCTGCAGGGACGGTCCTGAATTATATAACGTGCCAGTTTGTGTTTGACGTCAGATTTATGTATAATTTTATGCTATAATTTTTTTTTCCCCTTCTCTTTCTTCTTTTCATAATATTTGTATATGATATTTGCTGTGTTCGGATATATGTTATTATTGTGCACTTTTGGTCGTGTCTACTATCTAGTGGTATCTGAGTCAGTTTATATGTTACGCGCACTGTGGGTGTCCTTACACAAGCTTGTGGTTGTTACTGTGGTTGATTTCTGTGTCATCATCGTCTCCGTGTACTCAGCTTGTGAAGTCTAGCGTTGGATAGTCATCACTTAGTGTTATCATCCATTTGTTTGTATATGTATTTATAGGTATGTTTAACAATATTTCCAGGGACTTTATGAACTTGTGGTCATAGATATATATACGAGGGAGTATAGGTGATACTTCCCCCCTCACTACCTAGTGCTTATAGAGTGACTGGGTGAGTACAGAGTGATATTGTAGCACTACGGATTTACGTACACAGGGAGTGCGGGTGTACTTAGGAAAGTGACACAAAGACTAACAGCAGAATCGTCACATTTATAGTTGGCTGACAGACAGCAACGTGTCCACAAGTACAAGATGCCTACTTTAATGGAATATATTGAAGCAGGTGAACGAATAGGCCTGAAGGGTAAAGAGTTACAAGAGTATGCCGAAGCAAAAGAGCAACAACAGATTGAAAGAGACCAGAGACAAGCCGAAAGAGAACAGAGACAGGCAGAACTCGAGACCAACCGCCTACAGGAAGTAAAGTTAGCTGAAATGGAAAACAAGCGTCTACAGGAAGAGAAAGAGACACAAGTAAAACTAGCTGAAATGGAAAACAAGCGTCTACAGGAAGTAAAGTTAGCTGAAATGGAAGCCAAGCGTCTACAGGAAGAGAGAGAGACACACATGAGAATGGAAATTGAGAAAGAGAAGATTAAGATGGAAGCGGAAATTGCTATTAAAAAGTTAGAATTTGCATCGAAGGGTCAAAGTGAGGAAAGTAGAAAACCGTCGCAGTCGTCACAGAGATTAAAACTGCCATATTTTAATGACCGGGATTGCCTTGAATCCTATCTTGGGAGATTCGAATCGTCTGTAAAAACATTAGGCATTCCAGAGGCAGAGTATGCGATGCGACTTGGCGAATTTCTTACGGGCAAGGCACTAGACACCATGTTCAATTTACCTGTAGAAGAAAGGAACAACTACACTATCTTACGTCAACGTTTGCTGACAAAGTTCCAACTAACTGAACATGGATATAGAACAAAGTTTAGACAGTTAGGGCCAGAGACAAATCAAGATTTCACAGACTTTGTTAACACAGTAAAGAACACATTTAACAAATGGATGGAGCTTGCAGAGGTAGGGAAAGATTTTAATAAATTAGTAGATCTAATGTTAAGAGACAAGGTAGTATCTGCATGCAATTCTAATTTAGTGGCGTTCTTTGAGGAACGGAAGCCAAAGGACATAGACACAATGTCTCAGTTAGGGCAAAACTACATGACTGCACATCCTAACGTATCTATTGGGAAACTAATGAGTGAAGAAATAGTCTGTGCAGCGTACACTAAACAGGACCAGAATCCAGTCATTAGACCAAGGGCGAAAAGTGTGGATTCAGCACAGAAAGGTGAGCAACAAGAACTTCAAGATAATGGTTTCCGAGGAAACAATGTTGGTAGAGTAGGACGGTACCCATATAGAAGAGGGAATTTCCAGAGACGTCCAAATTATGCCGGATGTTGGAATTGTGGGAGCTGGAGACACAAGGCAGCAGAGTGTGATGCACAACCATCAGATGGACCAACGAACAACACTAAAAGGGAGATTACTTGTTTCAAATGTGGAAAGAATGGGCATATCAGCCATCAATGTAGGATGAGAGAAACAGAGCACTCAAATGCAGCGCAAGTAATTGAGACGCTGAACAATGAAGATTGTAGTGGGTGCAAACCTCTTTTTGAAAAAGACAGTCAGCCAGTCTTAATATGTGGTCACACAGTTAAAGCAGGATCAGCAGTCCATGAAGGAGGAAGTTTGAAGCTACATCAGGGATTTGTCAATGATAGACCAGCATTAACAATTAGGGATTCCGGATGTACGTCTATTGGAGTGAGGAGGAGTTTAATAGATCCCTCGGATTATACAGGGAAAAAGATTAGATGCATAACATTCAACGGCACAGTAGAGTTCTACCCAGTAGCCATAATAACAGTAAAAACACCATATATCACTGGAAGAGTGACAGCGTGTGTTCTGGACTCACCAGTGGCTGATCTGGTCATAGGAAATGTTATAGGAGTTAAAGAGTGTACAGAAGAGGAAGTAGTTTATTGGGACCGAAAATATAGTGTAAGCAGTAATGAGGTAGTTACCACAAGAGAACCTAAATTAGAGAGTATAGCTGAGGTAGAAGAGGCACTTGAAGTAGACACAGGAACTCAGGACAAGGATAGTACAGCTGAGCAGATGAGAATGGATCCCAAATATAGTGCTAGTGACTCCCAGAGACAAGATACTACTCTGAACAAATGTTCCCAAGGGTGTAGGAGAGTAGAACATAGGCAGTCAAAGAAAGGTAGATGGTGCTTGGAGAGGAAGAACAATGTTCTCACTCGCAGGTTTTCAGATAGCAGAACTGCACGTGGGCAAGGAGCAGTACCTTTAGCACATAGAGACCGATATACTAGAACAGCTCAGGATAGTGCATGTGCAGGGCACATAGGCATAAGGCGTATGCAGCAGAAAGCAAGGTGCCAGATACATGGGCCGAGATTGAATAAAGAGTTCAGACTAAACAGAGACTCAAGTGTAACGGTGCAATATGCAGATAGGAAAGTTGAGTCAGGTCAAAAGAGTGTTCGCGACATTACTGACCCAGGGCTAGGGATAGCAAACAGATGTTGTAATTGTAGAGGTACCATGAGTCATGGGTACATGAAAGGTAGACACAGCATCGACAGGAATCAGAGGTGGGTTAATGCAAGAACAGAACCACCTGATATAGGGTCGGTACACAAATAGTAATGTGTGGTCGTTGTCACAAAATAAAACCGTGTGTTTAACCGGTTGAGTATTATAGAGGATTTTTTGATTGAAAGGACTATCTGCCAGCGACAACTATTTTTACTAACAGAGAAAACAAATGGGTTGTCAAAATCCCAGGACAATATTTGTAGCTGCACGTGTACATCTCTAACGGATTTGGAACATTCGGTGTTGATGGTGACAGGTCCCGGCATCGCCTTGACAAGTTTGTCAACATTTGAATGCAGATGGAAGCCGTGAGATCACAGGGGCAGATGTAAAGAGGAAGTGAGTGCGCTGAATCATACATCGTTTTGACAAGTCGGATGGAAAACGGAAGTACTCAGCACGGAAGTAAACAGTCCATATGTCATATAGTTTCCGGACATCACTCAGAGGGGCAGATTGCTACTGACAGCTTGTTGAGAAAAACTCTTTGTTGGAACTCGACAGTAACTCGCTGGCTTGTTTTGGGAATCACAACCAGTGATGACAGATCTAACATGGAGGGAGCCAGAGGGGGGATGGATCCCTGACAGGGGATGATCTGCCAATGTGCCACCTGTGTGGGGGCATAAAGGATAACGTCACGTGGCCAACTTTGGTAGTTTGCCATATAAACCCGAGTTGGGACCAACTAGGGGGACTTGAAAATGCTCTAGTCGGAGTGCCAGGGCACTGCAGTGCCTAGTGGAAATAATATCTACCGTGTGTTAATTAGTGACTTAATTTTACACGTGCCTATAATGGCAGATGTAGATATGATTGATAGGACTGCAGTAGTGCCATTTAAGGTATAACCTATTATAATATTAGTTCTAATTAATATAGACTGTGGCCTTGTTAAACTATAGTGTGATGATTAGCACTGTTAGTGGAAACTAACTAGAGTAGGGAAGTGATACTTGGCTCTGTTAGTTGAAAATAGATTAGTGAAGTGTTGATAAGCTTTACTAGTTGAGAATTGAGTAATGAGGGATAATTGGGATTTTCCCGTAGGTGTCCCTGGTGGTCGGGGTTCCGCATTCTGTTTGCTGATATTTTTTGTCTTGGCCTGATGATAACCTATGTGGTCAGTTCATATGTCCCTGATGGGTTCATTATATTTTCTGAGTGAGGCCGATGGCCCACGATCATCTAATAGAGATCAGTGACGGGGAGGCTATCACCAGTTGTATGATTTATTTTACAGGTTCCTCGGGTTGGAATGAAGAACCCGGACCCAATGTAACATCCGATCCCGGATAAATTATGATGTAGAGAGATGGGCCAGCAACTTTCGCAACGGAAGAAGTTAATACACATTGCTCGGTGGAGTCTAATGGTATATGTATCCTACATGAGTGAATACCAATCGTTAACACACCTGAAGTGATGGAGGTTCAGCCCATGTGGAACTAGATCAGTAGGGACTGATGTTCACAGTAGATGAAACCAAACATTGAAGTGTAGTTGTTCCACGTATCAAGGAAATCAGAACTTTCAGACTATATCTAGTGAATAAAGCAAGCCATTTTATTCTAGATACATTAACTGTTTAATAGTGAGAACTAGTGAACATTTATCAAGAGACAAAAAGACTTGTTAGTAGGACAGTGTTCCATGTTTGTTTTCACTGCGCCGGAATTATGAAGCCGGAGTTTCTATAAACTATTAGGAACAGTTGCGTTAGGAAATATACTAGTATTTTCCACGGATTATATTTACATGAGATTCAGATCTCATGGTCATCAGAGTTCCTGGAGGAGGACATGTCTGGAGAGAAGGATACGACTTCGGTGAGGTTTTTCGTACTGACTTGAATGATGTCGTGTGATCCTTGCCATGATGTGTACACTATGATCCTGAACTTTGAAGGCTGACACATACATTTATGTTATAATACACGACACACTTTTTCTTCGCATACACGTCTCATATACGTTACACTTTTCTTTTAATAAATTAGTCTTTATTAATTTTTAGAAGCAAGAGTTGTTGAGTATGTTGCGTTGGGGAAGTATGAGAGGGGGCATAGTACGACAGTGAGAGAGTGATAGGAAAAGGTGTCCATAGGCTGATGGAGTGTGTTGGACGGAAGCTGGTGGATTCTCCAGAATATTGAGAGGAAAAAAAATATTATAATGTGGGTGTCGACTCTCTTCACTCCAGGGACGACACTGTAAAGGAGGACACGACATTATTGGGGGCTCGTAACGTGATCTTTGGACAGCGGGATCTCTCGTAAACGTGATCTTTGGACAGCGGGATCTCTCGTAAACGGAATCTTTGGACAGCGGGATCTCCCGTAAACGGAATCCTTGGACAGCGAGATCTCCTGCAAGCAGGAACCTTTGACAGTGGGATCTTCTGACAACGGGGTCTTTTGACACGGGATCCTTAGTTATAAGAGGGAGATATCATTTTGGAGAATCCAGCTAGAGTGAATGTGGATAGGGGTTAGGACTAATATCTTACCTGTTCACACTTCACACGTCTGCATAGGTCTGTGGTCCTGATTCTACTCTTGTCACTGAGTGAATGTGCTGTGTGTGGTAATATCTAGATTTATAGTACTTATTCATATATCTGTATAGTAATTTGCAGTTATATTGTACTAGACCTGCTAGCTTACCTCTCTGTATAATGGCCACCCCTAAACTAAGCACGTTAGAATTAAAGGCAAAGGGGGAAGAAATGGGATTGGGGGGTTCTGCTCTAACGGATTACATACAGGAAGTGGAGAGAGAGTATCGTCAAGCAGAAAGGGAAGATCGAAAGGCCGAGTTGGAATTGAGAAGGATGGAGTTGGAACAAGAAACTAGGAAATTGGAAGCTGAGCAAGCAGCTAGGAAATTTGAAGCTGAGCAAGCAGCTAGGAAATTAGAAGCTGAACAGGAAGCACAGAAAAGGGAACACGAGTACCGGATGCGGGAACTCGAGCTCAAGAGTCAATCTAATGGGGAAACTGAGGGAGCAGTTGGAGGTTCCTCCATCCCAGGCTCAACACCAGTAGGTGGACATGGGTACCATGCTATGAAGTTTCCTTTAGCGGTCTACGAGGAGGACAAAGAGAAGATTGACCAGTACCTTCAACGCTTCGAGGCTATGTCAGTTGCTATGGGTCTGGAGCGTAACAAATGGAATCTTAAGCTATCCCAGGGATTACGCGGGACCGGATACGAGGTTTATACTCGCCTGCCACCAGGACATGAGAACAATTATGACGAGTTAAAGACGGCTCTGCTGAAACGATTCGAGGTTACGTCACATACCTACCGGAAAAAATTTCGAGCAGCGAAACGAGAACCAGGAGAGTTGTTTGCCGCCTACAGTTTGCGTCTTAAATCTTATCTCCATAAGTGGATGGATTTGGCTGGGTTCGCACATGACTATGAGAGTCTGGAAGAGCTCATGGTGGTCGACCAGCTGAAGAAGCAAATGTCTAAACCTCTCAGGACGTTCCTGGGAGAACAAGGAGCGGAACGTATTGACCTCGTGACTAAATTAGCAGAACGGTTCGTCGAGGTACATGGGGAGGCAGGGGAAAACCTTTCCACCAACTCCAAAAGTCAAGAGAAACATGACAAGAAGAAAGCCAAAAACTCAGGAACCAAAAAGTGGGAACCTTATGTGCAAAAATCAGAGGATAGTTCAGAGAAGAAGAAGGAGAGAAGCAAGAGCACTTCAAGCTCTACACCTAAACGACCGTGGTCGGAGAAGTGGTGTTCAATTTGTAAGTCACCCTCTCACAATACGAGGGACTGCAAATCGAAGGCTAAGAACCCTCACTTTGCAGCATGTCAAGTGACTTCCAAGGAGGTTGTCACGGAAAATGCCAAGGTCAACAAGGAAGCTCGCCACCAGGAGAGCTCACTCAAGTCCTGACAATAGAAAATCTAGGACAGGGAAATGGTGCAACCAATGCCAGTCGAATACGCACAATGCTATTGACTGCAGAGGAAAGTCAGGAGACACTCAATTCGTCGTGTGCCCCGGGAAACCTAAGGTGGAGCCCACCGAACAGGTCGAGGCCGAGGAAGAGACTCCAGACCAGGAAAAACCACCTGTAGTGGAATTGGTAGAGGTTAACGGTCGTCAAGTGGAGTGTTTATACGACACAGGACTGGACGGGGAGGCCGTGATTTCTGCGGATCTGGTACATCCAGAACAATTCACAGGTGAAACCTTGGATATACAGCCTGCACAGAAGAGTGCTGTAACCATGAAGTTGCCCATTGCTAATGTGGAGATTCGGTCAAGGTACGTCACCGGCACCATCAAGGCCGCTGTATTGACCGATCCCATTTTTCCAGTCATCCTAGGTTGCCGGTATGTCTTTCTGGGAATGCCCAGGGAGCCAATTCATATGGGAGCAATGCAGACTCGCTCTCAGACGAAAACGGAAGAGGCAGACGCAATTGTGACTAACCCAATGCCGGGGGAGCTACGAACTGCCCAGAGTGAGGATGATACTTTACGTTCTTGCTACAAAAAGCTGCAGAAAAGTGCTGATCCACCAGGACGGGGACAGTACTACATGAAGAATAGGATACTCTACAGGAGAGCAGGAAGGGGAGACAACCTATACGGTCAGTTGGTCGTCCCGAAAGCTCACCGGTCCCAGATTCTTCATATGGGGCATACCATCTCCTTTAGTGGACACATGGGTATTGCCGCCACCATGCAGCGGATTTCCTGCCACTACTATTGGCCGGGAATGACAGATGATGTGCGTCGGTATGTGAAGTCATGCCCTGAGTGCCAGAGGGTGGCACCGAAACACTGGACAGCACCGGTGGTGTTGGGTGAGATGCCCATCATGAACTCTCCTTTCGAGAGGGTAGCCATCGATATAGTGGGTCCACTTCCCAGAACTAGGAAGAGGAACATGTATATACTCACAATGGTGGATTGCTGTACAATGTGGGGTGAGGCGATACCGTTGACCACGATTGACTCGAAAAGAGTGGCGGACGCACTGATGGAGGCCTTTACCAGATTAGGCTTTCCGGATCAAATTCTGACGGACAATGGATCTCAGTTTTGTGGAAAACTCATGGAGGAGGTATTTAGGGTGTTTCACTCTAACCACATACATACCAGCCCTTACCACCCTCAAGCCAATGGACAAGTAGAGCGTTTCAACGGCACGTTGATGACAATGCTCAGGAAACTAGCGCAGGAAAAACCTGATAGGTGGGATGAATATATCCCAGCAGCACTCTTTGCCTATCGGGAAGTTCCTCATGGCTCAACAGGACTACCACCCGCTACGTTGCTGTTTGGTCGTCCAATCAAAGGACCGTTGGAAGCCATGTTGAGGAGTTGGACTGAAGAGGGGACGTCAGAAGAAGTGATCTCATCCTATCAATACGTGGAGGAACTGAAAGAAAAACTCCACAAGGGATGGACTCTGGCAAATCAAAACTTGAAAAAGGCCAGGAAAAGACATGCGGCTTACTACAACCGTAGGTCTAAAGAAAGATCTCTAGAGGTGGGAGATAAAGTCTTGTTGCTACTCCCAACGGGAAACAACAAACTGGAGATAGGTTGGCAAGGACCATTTCCCGTGGAAAGGGTAATATCCAGAACCAACTATCAGATCCGGATCCGGGGAAAGTCGAAGATTTTCCATATCAATCTCTTGCGGAAATACGAAGAGAGACCCGGAGACAAGGCAGCGCACCTCATGGCAATGGCAGTTGCAGTGGAGACAGAAGTGGGAACCAACGAGGGCAGGGAATATCCCTTGGTACACCAGGAAACCTATAGGGATGTACAAGTGAACCCTGATCTGACCTCACAGGAGAGGGAAAGGATAACCCAGGTTCTCAAGTCTCATAAGGAGATACTGACTGATAAACCAGGACGAACGAGGTTGGTGGAGTTCGAGATGACTTTGACCACACAGGAGCCGGTTCGTCAGAAGGTTTACCCAGTGCCATTCTCTAAAGAAAAGGCCCTGGAGGAGGAAATACAGAAACTGCTGGAGGATGACGTGATTGCACCATCCACATCCCCATACAATGCAGGGGTAGTTTTGTTACGGAAACCAAGTGGAGAACACCGGTTGTGTATAGACTACCGACTTCTGAACAGTCACACACAATTTCAGGTGGAACCTTTGCCGAATCCAACTCAGTTATTCGCTAGGCTCCATAAGGCTCGGTACTTTTCAAAGGTGGATCTGAGTCGGGGGTACTATCAGATACCAGTCAAACCGGAGATTCGACCACTGTTAGCTTTCAGTACACCCAGTGGACACTACGAATTCAAGGTCATGCCCTTTGGACTCAGCAATGCACCTAGTGTGTTTACACGCATGATGAGGACTTTACTAGATCCGTTACAGGATCCGTCCATCATCTCATTCATGGATGATATTCTGATTTCCAGTGACAGCCTTGGATGACCACTTACAATCCTTGGAGAGAGTGTTTAATAGGCTCAAGGAAGCAGGGCTTACTGCTCGTCCAACCAAGTGCATGATTGGTTACCAGACTCTGGAATTTCTAGGTCACACCATCACTCCAGGACACATTGTTCCAGAAGAGAAGAACCTGGAGAAAATCAGAAATGCACCAAGGCCAAAAACGAAGAAGGATGTGCGATCTTTTCTCTCGTTGTGTGGGTTCTACCACAAATTTATCCCACATTTCACTGAACTGGGAGCTCCGTTGACGGAAACCTTGAAAAAGGGATTCCCGGACCAAATCATTTGGACACCAGAATGTGAGAATGCCTATAGTCAGTTAAAGGAGGCCTTGGTCAGCAAACCTGTATTACAGCTCCCTGACCTTTCCAAACAATTTGTGTTGAGAACAGATGCGAGTGCGATTGGAATTGGAGCCGCTTTGTTACAGGAAGGAAAAGACGATGCTTCGGTTTTGAAACCTGTGGCATACGCAAGTAAGAAACTTCTACAGGCGGAGAGGAATTATTCAACCGTCGAGAGAGAGTGCTTGTCTCTTGTATGGGCAGTGCAAAAATTTCAGCCATATTTGTATGGAGTTAAGTTTCGGGTCCAGTCGGATCATCAGCCCCTGATGTTCCTGGCTACTTCTCAGAAGCTCAACGCACGTTTGATGCGGTGGTCGTTGTTACTTCAACCTTATAATTTCACAGTGGAGTACATTCCTGGGAAGGAAAATGTTGGAGCGGATTTCTTGTCAAGACACCCAGCTCCTGAAGAAGAAGAATGAATCATATGGATTAAACTCACGGTGGAGAAGAGTGAGATGGACTACTCTCTTAGGAGGGGGCCTATGTCACAAAATAAAACCGTGTGTTTAACCGGTTGATTATTATAGAGGATTTTTTGATTGAAAGGACTATCTGCCAGCGACAACTATTTTTACTAACAGAGAAAACAAATGGGTTGTCAAAATCCCAGGACAATATTTGTAGCTGCACGTGTACATCTCTAACGGATTTGGAACATTCGGTGTTGATGGTGACAGGTCCCGGCATCGCCTTGACAAGTTTGTCAACATTTGAATGCAGATGGAAGCCGTGAGATCACAGGGGCAGATGTAAAGAGGAAGTGAGTGCGCTGAATCATACATCGTTTTGACAAGTCGGATGGAAAACGGAAGTACTCAGCACGGAAGTAAACAGTCCATATGTCATATAGTTTCCGGACATCACTCAGAGGGGCAGATTGCTACTGACAGCTTGTTGAGAAAAACTCTTTGTTGGAACTCGACAGTAACTCGCTGGCTTGTTTTGGGAATCACAACCAGTGATGACAGATCTAACATGGAGGGAGCCAGAGGGGGGATGGATCCCTGACAGGGGATGATCTGCCAATGTGCCACCTGTGTGGGGGCATAAAGGATAACGTCACGTGGCCAACTTTGGTAGTTTGCCATATAAACCCGAGTTGGGACCAACTAGGGGGACTTGAAAATGCTCTAGTCGGAGTGCCAGGGCACTGCAGTGCCTAGTGGAAATAATATCTACCGTGTGTTAATTAGTGACTTAATTTTACACGTGCCTATAATGGCAGATGTAGATATGATTGATAGGACTGCAGTAGTGCCATTTAAGGTATAACCTATTATAATATTAGTTCTAATTAATATAGACTGTGGCCTTGTTAAACTATAGTGTGATGATTAGCACTGTTAGTGGAAACTAACTAGAGTAGGGAAGTGATACTTGGCTCTGTTAGTTGAAAATAGATTAGTGAAGTGTTGATAAGCTTTACTAGTTGAGAATTGAGTAATGAGGGATAATTGGGATTTTCCCGTAGGTGTCCCTGGTGGTCGGGGTTCCGCATTCTGTTTGCTGATATTTTTTGTCTTGGCCTGATGATAACCTATGTGGTCAGTTCATATGTCCCTGATGGGTTCATTATATTTTCTGAGTGAGGCCGATGGCCCACGATCATCTAATAGAGATCAGTGACGGGGAGGCTATCACCAGTTGTATGATTTATTTTACAGGTTCCTCGGGTTGGAATGAAGAACCCGGACCCAATGTAACATCCGATCCCGGATAAATTATGATGTAGAGAGATGGGCCAGCAACTTTCGCAACGGAAGAAGTTAATACACATTGCTCGGTGGAGTCTAATGGTATATGTATCCTACATGAGTGAATACCAATCGTTAACACACCTGAAGTGATGGAGGTTCAGCCCATGTGGAACTAGATCAGTAGGGACTGATGTTCACAGTAGATGAAACCAAACATTGAAGTGTAGTTGTTCCACGTATCAAGGAAATCAGAACTTTCAGACTATATCTAGTGAATAAAGCAAGCCATTTTATTCTAGATACATTAACTGTTTAATAGTGAGAACTAGTGAACATTTATCAAGAGACAAAAAGACTTGTTAGTAGGACAGTGTTCCATGTTTGTTTTCACTGCGCCGGAATTATGAAGCCGGAGTTTCTATAAACTATTAGGAACAGTTGCGTTAGGAAATATACTAGTATTTTCCACGGATTATATTTACATGAGATTCAGATCTCATGGTCATCAGAGTTCCTGGAGGAGGACATGTCTGGAGAGAAGGATACGACTTCGGTGAGGTTTTTCGTACTGACTTGAATGATGTCGTGTGATCCTTGCCATGATGTGTACACTATGATCCTGAACTTTGAAGGCTGACACATACATTTATGTTATAATACACGACACACTTTTTCTTCGCATACACGTCTCATATACGTTACACTTTTCTTTTAATAAATTAGTCTTTATTAATTTTTAGAAGCAAGATTTGTTGAGTATGTTGCGTTGGGGAAGTATGAGAGGGGGCATAGTACGACAGTGAGAGAGTGATAGGAAAAGGTGTCCATAGGCTGATGAAGTGTGTTGGACGGAAGCTGGTGGATTCTCCAGAATATTGAGAGGAAAAAAAAATATTATAATGTGGGTGTCGACTCTCTTCACTCCAGGGACGACACTGTAAAGGAGGACACGACAGTCGTGAAGTAGTAAGAGATCTGTGGGTACATAAGTATAATGCTTTTCTATGATGTATTATTATTATTATGTGATGTATTAGTTCATGCATTGATACACAAGATAGATGGTTGTACTTATGTGTGATGAATATAGGAGTGTAATATGAGCATTTGATGTATTATGTAGGGTGATAGCTGAAGTGAGGTGGAGCCATACTTAGGGCTACCCAGGCTATATGTCTGGGGCACATGTTTAGTAAGTTTTAGTCTCCCAATATTTGAAAACGAAGTTTTCTTTTAAGAGGGGGGTGATGACATAAGCCTGGGTCACTGACATTGAGGTGAGTGACCGGGCATGAGGAAGAATGGAGATGAGAGTGGGAGACAGTAAGGTGAGTGACCCGGCTACGAGGAAAACAATCAACCCTCAGAAATAATGGGGCGGATATGAGGGGAAGGCCCCAAGGGGGATGGGTCGAAAGACAGTTGTGTTGTGTGAAGTCAAGAGACTGGAAAGTCAGTGAGAGAGGAGACCGACGGCGGGTCAGGTCGTTTTAAGAGAGAGCTCCGTGTTGTGTTGTTCTCCTAGTTGTGAAGACAGGCCTGAACCCAGAGTGGGTTCTGTAGTGAGTGTAGGCCAAAACCCAGAGTGGGTTATATAGTTGAGCAGTGGCTCCGACCCAATGTGTGGGTTGTATTGTGGGATATCCAGCCGTGGATAGGAGCTGGATTACCTGTCTTGTGGATGTGATATGAAGCAGGCTTGAGAAGCCAGGGATGTGTGTGGTTAAATTGTGAGGAGGATATTGAGAATCTATGGATTACATTGTTTCTGGATATATACATATGTTCCGTGAGTCTGTATTATTTCTGTAATAAAGGATTATGTGCGCCAACTGAATCTTGTTTCATGCCTGGTGAATATGCACTGCGGGGGTGAGTTACATTGCAAGACAGATATCTCCATTGACACACCATGAGTATCGTTACCTAGACAACGACCATCACACAATAATATCATGAGCATATCATCGTAAGAACTTCGTGATATTATCATCAAGAACGACGTGTGACACGTGTGATTCATGGATGATGAAAAATGTTGGGACACCACTGACAATCTATCAAGTTGCAAATCTAGGAGGCCACGCTTTTCTTAAAGCGGCAACTCCCATTAACATTCAATCAGGCTTTGCAGTGTCAGGTATTTGGCCCTTTAACGAAGATGTTTTTACAGAAGATGATTTTATGCCTTCAGAAATAACGAACAGGCCCATCAGCAAGGACAGTGAAAATACCACTTTAGAAAGCAAGGAACAGACAGGATCAGCATCTCCACATTGTGGTACCAGCACAGATCAAACTGCACAAGAATTTCATGAAAATCAGAAAGAGTGTAATGTTGAGAACCTTGTAGATAACTTGCAGGAAATATCAGGGAGTCTTCAACATAAAGCTACTTCTTCCTTTACTTCGCCTCATGTTTTCAGAGGACTACCAAAAGCTGGTCCGCGAAAAGATTCAAATAATATGAGGAAAAGAGGAAAAACTATGCTGGCTACTTCTACGCCAGAAATGGATCGAATTAGGGAAAGAGCGGTGATGAAAGAAAAGGCAGCAAAAGTTCCACCCAAAAAGGCAAAGAGACAGCTGCTGAAAGAACTTGATGTAGATTCAGATCCAGAAACTGACATTTCGTTTTGTGATGACACAGATTCTGATGTTTCATTTGGTGAAAATGAGGAGTGTACGGTTAGCTTGACTGGTGTGCGTGAGGTTTTTGAAGGCCAGTGTGTCCTATGTGAATATGGAACAAAGAAGACTTGTGTTTACTATGTAGGAATTGTAAGGGGAGACATTGATGATGATGGTGATGTTGAGGTAGAGTTCTTGCGCAAGAATGAGAAGGTTGCTGGTAAATTTGTTAAGCCTAAGGTAGAAGATGTCGCCAGTGTCTCAATTACATGTATTAAAGCACAGCTTACTAGATCTACAATCACTGGAACCACTTCTAGGACCAAAGATGGCTATGTCTTCAAAGAAAGTCTTGCAGGCATAAATGTTCGATAAAACTTTATATTAGATTAATATATCATATTAAACTTTTTTTTACTGTCGCTTAAAATAATAAAAAAAAACTGCAAATATCCTTTTAATGATTATTTATTTCTTATAGCAATATGGATGAGTTGTTGCTGCTTCTTTTTAAAAAAGGTCCATTTCTCCCCACTATGGTCCATTGCTCCCCACGTGCTGGTCCATTTCACCCCAATGGTGGTCAATTTCTCCCCATGGTCATATACATTTTTGAAATGCATTTTGTAAAGAAACATATAGAAATAGATTGCTAAATGTTTTCCCCTTTTAAAATAAATGAATGTACAACATTTTAGTCATGGTTTTGTTATGTTTCGATAAAATCTGTTCCGGTGATGAGCAAAAATTGAAAACTACAAAATTACTGGTCCATTTCTCCCCAGTCTCCCCTACTCATCCTCCTCGCTTTATTCCATGTTAGACAACATGGCCTTACAAATAAAAGTAAAGGTTCCTTCATATGCTTGTTAGACAAGTCGTGTTAGACATATTTGCTCAACCCATATTTTATAAACCAATCGATTCTAGTTGGCGAAGTCGTTAGTATCACGCCGGCGCCTTTACTTCTCAAGAATATTCTGGTACCCAGTTTATGCTAGATGAGTGTCTATCCATTACGCTTCCATGGCCTTACAACTACAAGCTCATACTAAATTAAATTCCCGTGCTCTCTTTTTTTTTCTTCTTTTTGATTCCCTTTACTATATATCTTCTAATAATTTATACTGATATTCTCTTTTATATACGTTTTATACTCTTTTTATTGAATGTTTACAACAGCTTATTTGTGTAGGGAGATGTGTGTGGGTGGTGGTGTGTGTGTGGGTGGAGGATGTGCCGGTAGGTGGGGATGTATGGGTGGGTGGTGAGATGTGTGGGGGATGTGTGGGGGTGGGGAATGTGTGTGTGTGGGTGGGTGGGGGTGTTTGGTGGATGGTAGGAAGTGTGTGGGTGTTGGTGGGTGGGGGGTTGTGTGTGTTGGTGAGTGGGGAATGTGTATGTTGGTGGGTGGGTGCTGGGTGTGTTGATTGATGGGGTGTATGTGGGGTGTGTGGGTGTGTGAGGGAGATGTCTCATAACATTGTAATATGCATTGTTTATGTTTACAACATCCATTTGACAATGTATTTTCCTATGTGAATGTATCACGCACTATTGATGAATGCAAGATGTTTGATTGGAAGGGCCGAATGTAAGACGGGTCACGGGCCCAATTTGTAACCCTTTTAAAATAAAATTGAACTGAATTGAACTGAATTGTGTTTTCAAAAAAAAAAAAAAAACATTAAATGAGACAAAATATAACACCGATGAGTTATTCGGCAGGTATTACCGCAGCATGTTACCTGGCGTATTGATACATAGGTGACAATCCGGAAAGAAAGTAGATCACGGCTTGTCCCAGGCCAGGGAGAGACTAGACGCACATTGTATCCAAAAGTATGCAGTACCGCCATTATAGTACAGGGTATTAGTGCACGGTTATTTGAAATACAAGGCGTTAATTCTCCTGATGAGAATGTACAACAAAGAAGACATGAAAATGTCACCACTCTCTTTTATCTTTGTGCTTTTTTGCACTATGCTAGCTACAGGTAAGATATTTTTATATTAACTTTCAAAACAGTTTTGTCGTCATTTTATTTTTAATACATTCAAACATTGCTTGATCCATTTCCTCCTGGATATTGTAGGCCATATCATAAGCAAGTTTGCAAGCGTAATTTATGGCCCACGTTTGAGTAGACTTCAAATTTCTGATTTAACAATCAAATCCCGTAACACAGTAAACTTGATTTTAAACATTTATTTTAAGGTTCAGATGTATTCTATGACTTTGAGTAAGTCACGGTAACAGTAGTCAACTGGTGAAACCCGGAAATGATTGAAAGAAATGTGCGAAAGTTGTCATATGGATAAGACAGATGATATGGTGTTTGTTTTCCCTATGAATGTTTAAAATTTAAAGGGGTACTAAGACTCAGAAATGATGTTGCTTGCAAATGCAAATCGTTAGATGTCAATATATGGAGAATGAATTGGTGCAAAAACAGTTAACTACCTCAGCCAGATATAGACATAATTTTTGAATTGATTAGGTCAACTTCAAGAGGTTACTAAGAAGAGAGACTTTATTAGCAAACGTTTGGTAATAATGAGAGATTTTATTACCAAACGTTTGGTAATAATTCCGTACATTATTCCCAAACGGCTGGTCACGTGACGTTTACAACGACTGGTCACGTGACCTAGGTGTACCGCCGTCTGCTAGTCTGTCTTTTGTTTTCAAGCTCTTTTTGAACTTCAACTACATACATTAGTTTATTCCATAAAACTTTAATGTGTATATCTCAGTTAATGCCTAGATACGTTACTTACTTCTTAACGTTGAATTTGCGTACGCATGAGATGAAAGTAAGCCTGTAGATGACACTGCAACATTTGTTTTTATGAACTCCGAAGTGAGGGTTCAAAGGTGACAAAGTTCACACAGTGTTAAATTTACATATCACGCGAACGGAGTGACTGTTCGCAATGGAATTGCGAATAGAAAAAAATTATATTCGCAATCGAAGTAGGTCACGTAATTATTCCTGTGCGTGTGTCCATATTACAATATTTTGTTGATTTGTTAACGTGTCTTCAGTAGCTTAGTGGTTAGTGTCTCCGCCTGTCACGTGGGAGCTCGAGGTTCGATTCGCCGACGGGGAGGCAACTTTTTTTTTTTTCATTTTCAGGAATTAGGTGACACCAATGCTAGTCTGATGATTTCGCTTCAGGCATATGTTTTCTACGGATTTTGTGTATTAGGTGTTGTTTATCATGATGCACAAGAACCTGCACACTTGTCTTTCTGTTCTTATCTGTCCTCTACTTTTGTTGTCTTGGGAAAGGAGCTTAGCCACCCGAACGCGAGCTCTCTCTCTCTCTCTCTCTCTCTCTCTCTCTCTCTCTCTCTCTCTCTCTCTCTCTCTCTCTCTCTCTCTCTCTCTCTCTCTCTCTCTCTCTCTCTCTCTCTCTCTCTCTCTCTCTCTCAATCTCCCACCTCTCCCTTTCTTATCTTTACCACTCTTTAATGTCTTTCAACACATCTTTCTCATAATCATATCTCTCATATACGCCGGACACTCAACATACTACAGTGGAATGCCGAAGGAGTTTATAACAAGAAAGTCTCCCTAACACAGCGTCTTCATAAAGATAGAATAGATGTGGCATGCATTCAAGAGACACACCTCAACGCCAATCACAAATTCTCAATCAGAGGATATCAGGCAACATGTTTCGAACGTGAAGGACACAAAGGAGGAGTTCTAATACTTACACGAAATACAATACCTTGCAGCGAAGTATCTGTGATCTCTGACAACCAAACGGAAATTATAGGTGTTGATATAATGATAAAGGACGTGAAAATAAGAATTTACAATCTGTATAGCCCAGCGGATAAGGACCTTACACTCTCAAACAAGAAAATAACTGACACAAACTGCATTATTGTCGGAGATTTTAATAGCCGTTCAGAAAGATGGGGATACCCAGATACTGACAAAAGAGGAGATGAAGTGGAGGACTGGGAAATAGATTCAAATCTCCATCTACTCAACAAAGCGGATGACACACCGAGCTTCTGCTCCAGAAGATGGTTTACCACTTCTACTCCAGACTTAGTTTTCTGCACAGGAGACATCATCCACAAAATCGATCGCCATGTGCTTGACCAATTAGCAGGTAAGTGACCACAGACCAATCAAGCTTGTAATGAATATGGAGTATGTTCCACAGGAGCAAAAGCCTTTGCCCCGCTGGAATTACAAACGAGCAGATTGGGACAGATTTGCCATACTAACAGACAAATATTGTGAAAACAAATACATGATATGGCAACATGAAGCACATGGTGGAAAGTTTAAACCGAGCAATAATACAGGCGGCCACTGAGTCTATTCCAAGAGGAGCGAGGAAAAATTACAAACCATACTGGACTGAAGAACTACAAATTTTGGAGGACAAAGTTGAAGATGCCAGGAAGACAGCAGAGAGAGAACAAACAACTGAAGCGAACATCTCTCTCAAAGCCATCTCAGCAAAATATAAAAGAACAGTACATCAAACAAGAGATTGTTGGAGGGAAAAAACAGCAAACCTGAATTTTGACAGGGATGGAAACAAACTATGGAAACTAGTGAAAGCCATGAACAATGAAGGACCTAGAAACAAACAGATAACAATTAAACAAGGAGATGCCTTGCTGACAGGAAAAAAGGCTGCAAATGCACTAATGGAACACTATGCCAATGCAAACCACATTGATATTACAATCGAACAGAAGAAAGCAATCAAAGACAAACAGATGCATCATACTAATACAGAGACAGCAGCAGAATATATGATGGCAAATCTAACAATGGAAGAAATGGAACAGGCAATGAATACCCTAAAAAAAGAAGAAATCACCAAGAAAGGATGGAATCACAAATGAAATGCTAATAGGACTAGGCACTAAGGCAAAAAAGAAACTACTAGCAGTCCTAAATTACAGCTGGAAGAGAGGAATAGTCCCACAGGCATGGAAGGAAGCTATACTAATACCAGTCACAAAGAAAGGAAAAAACCTGGAAGAACCAAATGGCTATCGACCTATCAGTCTACTTAGCTGTGTAGGAAAATTAATGGAACGCATTATCAATGGCAGGCTAACATGGCATCTGGAAGAAAACCAATTCTTAACACCACACCAAGCAGGATTCAGAAAGTACAGATCCACTGAAGTTCAAATAACCTATATAGCTCAGGAAATAGAGGATGCCTTCCAAGAGAAAAAGCACACACTAGCGGCCTGGATAGATTTAGAAAAAGCATTTGATAAAGTATGGAAGGAATGGACTGAAAGTAAAACTGCAAAACATGCATGTTTGTGGGAAAATGTATAAATGGATCAGCCACTACCTTCCCGGGAAGGTTAACTGGAAGACACAGGTTGAGAAAAATCGAACAAGAGCAAGGCAAAGAATGGCAATCATGAAAAAGCTTGCTGGTATAACATAGGGAGCAGATGAGAAAGTTCTCAAGAAGTTATATACTGGACGGGTGAGGCCAGTACTGGAATATGGCATTGCAGCTTGGGCAGCAGCAGCTAAGTCAAACTTTAACAAAATAAGTAGAGTCCAAAATCCAGGAATGCGAATCATAACTGGAAGCCTGAAGACAACGCCTATTAATGAACTAGAAAAGATCACTTGTCTACAACCAATGCAGGATAGAAGAGATAGCAGAGCCCAGCAACAAGCAGAAAAATTTAGAAGATTGACAGACCACACTATGTACAAAAGATTTAATGGTTTTGGAAAGGGAAGACTGAAGCGCAGCAACTTTGTAGAAACTGCAAAACGAAGGATTAGAGCAGATCCTATACTTAACATATTAACAGTCAAACCCATTTACAATGCACACAAGTTCCCAGCTTGGAGACAGCAGCAACTGCCTGAGATGATAGAAAACATTCCTGGTATTGAGAAAAAGAACACTCAGCATGAAACCGAAAGAAGAGAAATAACCCTAAACTACATAAAAGAACATACCCAAGCAGCAATTGGACCCATGCATATACAGATGGATCAGCCAAAGATTCAATTAAAAATGGAGGAGGAGGAATTCTCCTAAATTTAAAAAATGGAGTGAAAAAAACACATTCAGTCAGTGGCAACTGGAAAATTTTCAAGTAACTTCAAAGCGGAGGTAGAGGCTCTGAAAACTGCAGCAGAAATGCTCTTGATGGAAGACAGCAAAACATTTGCTGCAGGATTGCCCAACATATGCAGAACAGAGAAAGATATTTTGGCCGACACCTGCTTCATTTGAGGACAAGCTCTATGGAGATATCAACTAGCTCAAGTTGACCGCAGCTTACATACTAGATTACTACATACAGGTTGACATTTAAAGGTGCATGAAGTATTATTCAGACTGCCACACTTCATACCACAGGTATGTCGGTTACAAAAGCGACCCAGAGGCATGAAATGGAATATTGCTTGGATAGCAAATCCATTACGTGGAAAGTCTGAACCAAAAGCCCACTGTGTGGGCTTCATAAAAGGTGGAAAAGTGTCCTAGTGGCACGAAATGGAATATTGCTTGGATAGCAAATCCATTACATGGAAAGTCTGAATCGAAAGCTCACTGTGTGGATGTCATCTGCAGACTGCATACTTCTGGTTTCCGGAAGAACAGCCTATGGTGAACAGAAGGCCCAATATACGGAAGTGAGGCTAAGCAGCCATGTGCAGGACGTGACGATTCCTTGGGTGAGCCCAGTACCAGAGCGCTGTGTATCGGCTCTGCAAGTATGGAAGCCTCCTTGGATGGCGGGGAATGCCCATGGTCTGCCCCTGCCTTCCTTGAGGGCTGACCAGGATCTTTGGCTGTTCTATATGGGCCAGCTGGGATGGGGGATAACACCACAACAGTGAGAGTCAAACATCCTAAGAAACCCCTGGGAAGGTTAACCCGGTCAACAAATGCCCGCAGAAGTCAGATGTGTCAGCCTAACGGCGCAAGAACGCAGCTCTGTTGTAAACAGGCACAACGCAACCACATCCGAAAAAAAACTCTGGATGAGCGCAGAAGAAGAAGATATCTCTGTCTCTCACACTATCTTCGTTATCTATCTCTCTCCTCTCTCTTTTCCACCTGCTTCAGATATACTGGGTTTTCCTGCACTTTATATGCGTAGCAAATTAATTAGGCCAGTCAATCGAAAGCCTGGTGTTTGAATTGCCTAATCATGTCTCTCTGAGGCAAAGCATATTGCTGACTGTCAGTACTGTCAGCTTGGACCAGAACAGAGTCACTCAGAGAGGATGCAATGGAGGCCATAGAAAGTGTCAAATTGAGAGAATCATCACTGCTGCAATATTATCAGGACATAAATAGTAGGACGGTAATGTAAACTCCTGCGACGGCACCGATGCCAAGTTGCATTGGCTACTGCCTTTCCCTTGGTCAACATCGGCGATGTGGAGAGGGGGAACCTGCTACTGGGCAACAGCTGGTTCTCCGATTTCCATTGCCCAGGCTTGTGCCCTGAAGAGGTCACTTCAGCACCGTGTAAAGCGGTGACACAACACGGGAAGCAGCATTTGCCGGTTATAAGTCTTAATGCTCGATTGGCGTAGAGCAAGGCGCCAGGGGCTACTTCCGACGGTGGGAGAGATCATCGTATCTCACTAGACAGCTACCGCCCGCCTAAGCTGGGCAGCCCCCAGTCAATAAGGTGTTGTCTCGCCACGGTTCATCTGCTCCTGAGGGTGTGTGGAGCTTAGGGGAAAATCCTGACACATGGACCGCAATCTATACACCTAGCAACAAGAAAAAAAACAAAACAACCGGCCCTAAGGCTGGGAACATGGAACGTAAGAACCATGACCCCTGGCATCTCAGACGATCTAACTGAGATTGTGGATGCCCGCAAAACTGCAGTGATAAACAACGAACTACTAAGACTGGGGATAGACATTGTCGCCCTGCAAGAGACCAGACTCCAAGAATCTGGAAGCATCAAGGAGAGGGACTTCACTTTCTACTGGCATGGCAAGCCGTGCGGAGAGACCAGGGAGCATGGAGTTGGCTTCGCTATCAGAAACAAGCTGCTTAATTCCATCATACCACCAAGTGATGGCACTGAAAGAATACTGAAGCTCCAACTCCAGACAGAGGCAGGCCCAGTTAGTATTATAAGCGTTTACGCCCCAACACTAACTGCAGCATCAGAATCTAAAGACAAGTTCTATGACGACCTTAGCAAAGAAGTCAGTGAAACACCAGAGAAACAACATCTTTTTATCCTGGGGGATTTCAATGCCAGGGTTGGCTCCGACCACAAATCTTGGCCTTCATGTCTAGGACAGTTTGGCGTTGGGAAGATCAATGACAATGGACAACGTCTCTTGGAATTCTGCAGCCACCATAATCTGTGCGTGACCAACACCTTCTTTGACACGAAACCTCAACACAAGGTGTCATGGAGGCACCCCAGATCAAAGAACTGGCACCAACTCGACCTGGTGCTCACTAAACGCAGCAACCTCCGCAATGTACAGGCTGACTCGCAGCTATCATAGTGCTGACTGCGACACCGACCATTCACTCGTCTCCAGCAAGGTGAAGATAAAGCCCAAGAGAATCTACAGAAGCCGAACAGAAGGAAGACCACGCATTGACACCAGCGGCACCCAAAATAAAGAGAAGGTCAACAAATTCATGCAGGCTCTAGCGGATACTCTGCCTGGCCCCACAAACGGAAATTCCACCGAGAGATGGAGTCATTTTCGTGACACCATCTACAATACAGCACTATCAACATTTGGCAAGAAGCAAACTAAGTCAACTGACTGGTTTGAAGCACACTCTGAAGAGATGCTCCCAGTCCTGGAGATAAAGAGACATGCATTCTCAATGTATAAAACATCACCTTCAGAGAAAACACTGCAGGCATTGCGAACGGCCAGAAATAGAGTACAACAGATGGCAAGAAGATGTGCGAACAGGTACTGGCTACAGCTCTCTGCTCAAATTCAAACTTGTGCAGACACTGGAAATATAAGAGGAATGTACGAGGGCATCAAGCAAGCTGTCGGTCCATCAAAAAATAAGATGGCCCCTTTACGATCAACTGAGGGGGTAATCATAAAAGATCGAGCGAAACAAATGGATCGCTGGGTAGAACACTACTCAGAGCTATACTCAGTGGATAACACTGTCAGCGAAGAAGCTCTGGAAGCCATCGATCAACAGTCTGCCATGCATGCCCTGGATAACGAACCTTGCCTCACAGAAATCAGCGAAGCACTAGACTCTCTCAAATCCGGCAAGGCACCTGGAAAAGATAGTATTCCACCTGAAATTTTAAAATGTAGCAAAGAAACAATCATCCCAGAACTGTATGCAATATTTCAGCTCTGCTGGAGAGAAAAATCAATACCACAAGATATGAAAGACGCAAACATCGTTACCCTTTATAAAAACAAAGGCGACAGAAGCGACTGCAACAACTATCGCGGCATTTCCCTACTCAGCATTACAGGCAAGATTTTTGCCAGAGTAATCCTTAAAAGATTACACATTCTTGCTGAAAGAATCTACCCCGAATCGCAGTGCGGATTTAGACCCAACAGGTCCACCATCGATATGATTTTCTCACTCCGGCAGCTCCAAGAGAAGTGCAGAGAACAGAGGAAGCCATTATATATTGCCTTCATCGACCTCACAAAGGCATTTGACCTCGTGAGCAGAAGCGGCCTTTTTAAGGTCCTTGAAAAGGTTGGATGTCCACCCACCCTTCTTAGTCTCGTGAAATCATTCCACGAAAACATGCAGGGGACCATTTTATTTGACGGCTCAACATCCCAGTCATTCAGCATCAGCAGCGGAGTAAAGCAGGGCTGCGTGCTTGCTCCTACACTCTTTGGTATCTTCTTCGCTGTTCTCTTAAGGCAGGCATTTGGGACTGCCACTGAAGGCATATACCTCCACACAAGATCTGATGGCAAACTTTTTAACCCATCAAGACTCAAGGCAAAGACCAAAATAAGATCAAGATGTGTAAGAGAACTACTTTTTGCAGATGATGCAGCACTGACTACTCATACAGCAGAAGATCTCCAAAGGCTCATAGATCGTTTTGCAGCCGCCTGCAAAGACTTTGGGCTCACCATTAGCCTAAATAAAACACAGGTGATGGAACAAGACGCTGGTGCGCCCCCGTCAATCAAAATTGCTAATTACGAATTGAAGGTCGTCCACGATTTTGTGTATTTGGGGTCGACAATATCAGATAATCTTTCATTAGAGACAGAAATCGACAGACGCATTGGAAAGGCAGCCACAACATTTTCCAGGCTAGCTAAAAGAGTTTGGGAGAATAATAGACTAACAGAGCGTACAAAAGCTCAAGTATATAAAGCTTGTGTTGTTAGCACACTACTCTATGGGTCTGAATCCTGGACCTTGTACTCAAGACAGGAAAGGAAGTTGAATTCCTTCCACATGAGATGTCTGAGACGTATCCTGGGCATAACATGGAAAAACCACATAACAAACAAACAGGTGCTTGAACGAGCAGATATTACCACAGTGCACACCCTCCTCAAGCAGAGACGCCTCCGGTGGCTGGGCCACGTATCTCGAATGGAGGATGAACGTATTCCCAAAGATCTCCTTTACGGAGAACTAGCCACAGGAAAGAGGCCAACCGGAAGACCCCAAATGCGATATAGGGATGTGTGTAAACAAGATATGAAAACCATTGGAATAGATCCAGACACGTGGGAGAGAGTTGCAACAGACAGATGCTCCTGGAGAAGAGATGTACGAAACGGACTGGTGCTCTTTGAGCGCAATCTGATCCAACAAACTGAGGATAGGCGGCACAGGCTCAAAGCGCAGTCACTTACTGCAGGACTTGCCTCGTCTTACAGATGTGGAAACTGTGACAGGGATTGTCACTCTCGCATTGGACTATACAGTCACCAGCGGTGCTGCCAGGCACCTCCCAAGCGGCACAACTCTATATAGTCCTTCAGGACTGAAAGAAGCCTACTACTACTACTAATGTAAACAAACATGGATGCCTGGTATTGTAATAGTAAGTGTACAGAAACGAAAGTTAACAATTCTTCAACTCGCCTGGGGGACAGAATTATTTGTAGGGATCGTTATTTGTATTGGGGATACCTGTTCTGAAAAATTATTCTTGATATTTAAACAGGACTAACGTCAAATGTAAAAATAAAACGGGATGCCAAAAGAACAGACAGAAGTAAGAAGAAGAGTGATTCATTAAAAAATACAGAGAATTCAGCAGAATTAAACTCGCAACAGTGAACATTCCTATTTAAATTAACCACCTTCTTAGACTTCTTAATGGCCCAAACTAAAATTGACTAGTGAGCAGACGCTGTGGCATGTTTGTTACTTCCCGCAATTCGATTGCGAATATAATTTTTTTCTATTCGCAATAGAATTGCGAATAGTGCCTCCCATCACGTGAAATAGTTAATCCTAATTGTTTGTTGAATATTCTTTTTTAGGACATTGCAGTCAACACCAGCATTTTTCAGCTGCTGTTGCTGTTGCAGCAAGTTTTACGTTAAGTAGTTTGCCATTGCTGTCTGAACGACCGGCTCACATACCTCCGTAAGCAACCAGCGCGAAGCGATCCGCTGCCAATAACGCCCAGGTATTTACTTCTCTGTCTTCCCCTTGGTCTGTTCCCTTCGATTTTACCAGTTGTCACCAAGTTCTCCAATTCATTTCTTCTCATAACATGCCCAAAAAATTTTGACTGTCTACGTCTGTCTATAATCAGTTTACGATCTTCATTTGTTTCTTGAAGGACTTGTTCATTGGTTTTTCTGTCTGTCCATGGTATTCTTTGCATTTTCCTCAGGAACCATTTTTCTACGGCCATCAGATGTTTTTCAGCTTGATTGCTTATTGTCCAAGCTTCACAGCCATATCTTCTTTTCGTTCATCCGGAGTGTTTTTTTTTCAGATGTGATTGCGGTGTGTCTGTTATGCGCCCTTGGGCCGAAACCCGTAATCCAACACATCCGACAATAGCGTGCTTTTTTGACCAGGTAGCATTCCTGGGAGACTCTCACTTTTGTGGTGCTATCTACAACCCTGCTGGCCAAGGTTGAACGGTCGAAGACAACGGTCATCCCTCAAAGGAAGGCAGGGACAGTCCATAGCATTTTCCGCCATCCAAGGTTGCTTCCATAGTTGCAGGGCCGACACATAGTGCCCTAGTTCTGGGCTCACTGAGGGAAATCGTCACGTCCTGCTCATGGCTGCTTTAAATCCTCACTTCAATATATTGGTCATTTCGTTTGCCCCGGGCCATTCCCGCACAAACCAGACAGGTTTGCAGACGGCATCCACTCAGCGAGTTTTCGGACATGTGCTTGTCGTTGCGCCCGTCAGAGCTGTTCCAGGCACGACAGACATTCGGAAAACTACCTAGTCAGAGCTGTTCCGAACAAGAGCGGCATTCGGAAACTAGGTAGTCAGAGCTGTTCCTAGCACGAGAGACATTCGGACGAGACATTTCACTCGGACGTAATTGCGTAGTGTCAATTTTTAGTTTGCCACCCGTAGGACGACACTTCCGGCTTCCGGCGGGCATTTTTTAATGAGGTTAGCCTTCCTCTGGTTTCGAGGCACGTTAGACTGTTGTGATGTCGCCAACATCTCAGCTGGTCAAGATAGAACGATCAACGACATCGCGGTCGGCCCTCAAGAGAAGGCAGGGGCAGACCATGGGCATTCCCTCGCTATCCAAGGAGGCTTCCATAATTGCAGAGCCGGCACATATTGCTCTGAGACTGGGCTCACCCGAGGAGTTGCCACGTCCTGCTCATGGCTGCTTTAGTTCCTCCCTTCCCTGTGTTGGGCATCTCGCTTGCCACCGATCGCTCAAGCACACACCAGGAGCGGTCAGACTGCGAGCGACATCCACTCGGTACGCTTTTGCTTTTGACTTCAGACCACGCAATAGGTTCGCTCGCCGTGCGTTCCATTTCGCGTCATTGAGACGTTCTTCCACTTTTGTCTACACTCTCTATGAGTTAGATACAGACAGTTTTCGTAACCATTTCCTTCGACTGGAGCACTTTTCTGACTTTTTGTACTCGCTCACGAGGTAGGCTACATGTGCTGCCGGCTCAGCACCTTACCTTCGTGCAGCAGTGAACGTGAAACGGCCTAGCCCTCTCATCCTGGAATCTCTCATATCCCCCAGCTGAGAGCCTTTGAACATGTATCAGACCTGAGCATGTAGCTTGCTCAGTATCACGCTTCTATTTTTCGCTAGATGGGTATCGGCCCGGCTCTCAGATCTGAGGGTTTGTGGCTTAGTGGCGTTCAGCCACAGCCCTCGACAGGGAGCCTTAAGAGTTTTGTCCGGACGAAGAACTTCTGCCTTCGTGCACCTGATTTAAATTTTTGTCTGCTATCCTCAGTCTATCTGCAGAGCAGCAGGTTGTGTATCTCTTAGTCTGGTCCCTATCCCATAAGCTGTCCGATATGTAGTTTTTCATCCATCGGCAGGCAAATGGATGGGACACGCAAGCTCCCCCACCAAGTCAAGGTGGAGACACATCGGGGGAATCACAGCCATATAAAAGTACAGGTTCTATGCAGCACCTCAAAACTCTTTTTCTCATTTCAGTTGACATCTTTTTATTGGTCAATATGTTTTTCATCTTGCTAAAGGCTACTTTTGCCATGGCGATTCTTTTTCAAGCTTCGAGTTTCTCAGTTCTATATTGTAGTTCATAGTGTTTAATATTATGTTTATTAAACATTTAAAAAAAAAAAAAATTTGCCGGCGGAGAGATGAACCCGTCTCCATTGTAACAGGTGGAAACACTACACCATCGAGGACACAATATGTCCACAAACATTAATAATGTGGTCAAACCTAGGTCACGTGACCGCGAATAATCATGTGACCAGCCGTTTGGGAATAATGGGAGATTTTATTACCAAACGTTTGGTAATAATCACTTCGTACTAAGAATCACTTACAGAACTAAGTGGGAATCAGAGCATCCAAGCCACCAGAAAAAAAGATGCATTATGTAATATATATGTCAAATTGACCAAAGTGAACAAGTAATGGCAATCCTAAGACTGCATAGGACATAACAGGCTGAAATAACACTGTTCAATAATAATAAACTAAAGATAGGGGATACTGGCTAATGTAACTGTGGAAATGGTAAAATAACAGCTGAAATATTTGCTACAAGTGTCCAACATATGCAAAACAGAAAATTATCTTGGTCTAAACTCGCTCCATTTTTTTAGGACAAACTCTGTAGAAGTGACAACAAGCATATGTTTGCTTTCTTAAACATTCAGGTTGACATCTGAAGGTGTATGCAGAAGGAGACAGAAATTTGCAGATGACCGGGCCATATAATAAGGAGAAACAAAACAATCGTTTCAGAAATTACTAAATGAGTAAAATAGCAAATATAAAACATGAAAATAAATGCCCAGAAGTCAGCAATAATGACATTGACCTTAGCTAAGATCCCTCAAGGTCTACATCTCATAATTAGAACAATAATCAATCTATCAATCATGTGCCGTGCCAGAAAGCGTGGGTGGTCATGACTCGCCATTTCACTCCATCACTAGTGTTGTGGATCAGCTCATTGTTCCTGTCTTGTCCATGCCATGTGGCCAAGCCATCCAGGAATTTTCCTCTTGGTCTTCCTCTTGGTCTGTTCCCTTCGATTTTGCCAGTTGTCACTAAGTTCTCCAATCCATTTCTTCTCATAACATGTCCAAACAATTTTGACTGTCTACGTCTAATTTCTCTAATCAGTTTACGATGTTCATTTGTCTCCTGTAGTACTTGGTCATTGGTTTTTCTGTCTGTCCATGGTATTCTTTGCATTTTCCTCAGAAACCACATTTCTGCAGCCATCAGATGCTTTTCAGCTTGACTGCTCATTGTCCAAGTTTCACATCCATACAAAAGAACAGGCTCTATGTATCCCCTCAACACTCTTTTTCTCGTTTCAATTATCTTTTTATTGGTCAGAATGTTTTTCATCTTGCTAAAGGCTACTTTTGCCATGGCGATTCTTGTTCTAATCTTTCCAAGGCATCTCCCATCAGATGTTATAACTGTTCCAAGATAATTGTACCGATTCACTTGTTGAAGAATATTTCCATTTACTTGTATATTACATTGTGGCACTTCTTCCTTCCTACTGACGACCATAACCTGAGTCTTTTTACAATTTAATTCTAACCCCAGTTGCTCACTGTGTACAACAACCGCACCTACTAATTGTTGCAGGTCCTGCGCATTGTCTGCAATTAATACTGTATCATCTGCATATCTAATGTTATTGATGTTTCGTCCTCCAATGCTGATTCCATTTATATCCTCTACATTTCTGAAAATAATAAAACATTAGTCAATTTGATAAAATTACCTTGCATGCTCTGTTGGGCTATCATCCTTGCACTCAGGACATTCTCATAGGTGCTAAGATCCTCCCCCAACATATGCATCAGCATCGGGCAGCTAATATAGCCAGTTCTGCTTTGGTTGATGAGGCCCCTCATTCTCCCGATATGCCTCTCATGTCTGGCAATATAATATTGCTTGTCTGGGTCAAAGGAGTCATTGTGGTGAATTCCCCCACAGAGGCAGAATAATTTTTTTCCAACCAGTACATCTCTGGGTTCGATTCCCCTCTTCCGCCAGCCTTTTATTAATCAATCAGTCAGGTGCCGTCTCCACATTGAAGGTTGACTGCAATGGATCTCCAACACTGTCTCTCGCCTTGACTGTACTTTCTGTCAGACTGATGTTTGTCCATCTTTTGATGTTATCTTCCCACTTGTATCGTTGTCTACCTCTTGCTCACTTACCCTCAACCTTGCTGTCTAGTATGGTTTTTATAAGAGTGTTATGTCTTTCAATGTGGCCAAAATATTTCACTTTTCTCTTTTATATTTCTTTCATCAACTCTCCTTTCATTCCCAGTTTTTCTAGTACCTCTGCATTTGTTTCTGTTTCCATGAAATACAATATATTATTCTATATATCCACATCTGCAGGGCATCTATTCGACTTTCAAGTTGCTTGTTCAATGTCCAGGCTTCGGCGACATACAATAGTGACAAATCTAATTTTTAATGTGGTCTTAATCTCTCTAGATGTTAATACTGATTTCATGCTGTTGAAAACATTTGTGGCCATTTCTATTCTCTTTTGATTTCTATTTTCACTTCTGCCATCATCTATTGTTACATGTCCAAGATAGGAGAAGCTTGTGTAAGCCTCTTAAAAATGTGTTAAATTTTCAGAATTTTTAAAAATTATTGTTGTCTAAGAAGGAAAGGTGAGGAGGGAGTGAATCACCTCATTTGTCATGGCTAAGGATATGTGAGCCGGTCTCCCTGGCGAAGGGGTTAAAGATTTTCTCCGTAATCCTGTATATCCATGTGAGGAACATAACTAAGCAAGATTGGGCAGCGGATCGTGTCGCACTGGTTACTTACAGGGTATGTGAGTCGGCCGCTCAGAAAGCAATGGCAAACTACTGAGTGTAAGCTTGCTTAGTACATCAACCATCCATCCATCCATCATGTGCCATGCCGGTAAGCGTGGGCGGTCATGTTCTGCCATCTCACTCGATCAACAGAGTCGTGGATCAGTTCCGTGTTTTTGTCTCGACCATGCCACAAGGCCAGCCATCCAGATACTTGTTTCTAGGTCTTCCCCTTGGTCTGTTCCCCTCGATCTTACCAGTTGTCACCAAGTTCTCCAAATCATTTCTTCTCATAACATGCCCAAAAAATTGTGACTGTCTACGTCTAATGTCTCTGATCAGTTTACGATCTTCATTTGTTTCTTGAAGGACTTGTTCATTGGTCTTTCTGGCTGTCCATGGTATTCTTTGCATTTAGTAGATCAACAGCAGCTGAAAAATGCTGATGTTGACTGCAACATCCTGTAAGGGATATGCAACAACAAACAAACAAACAAAATTCAAGAGAATTCCTCCACATCAGGTCTCTATTGTGTTTTCTTGTGGATTCATCTGTGTATACATGAGCCCAGATACTACTTGGGTTATGTTCATCTATGTGGTTTGGGACTTGTTCTTCTTTCTGTTTCATTCTGAGTATTCTTTTTCTCAGTGCCATAAATGTTATCTATCACAGCAGGCAGGCACTGCTGCCTTCAAACTGGGAATGTATGTGCATTTTAGATTTGTTGGTTATCAATATGTTAAGTATCTGTCCTGATGTTAATTTATGCAGATTCTACAAAGATGTTTTTGCTTTAATTTTCTCCTTTCAGAACTCTTAAACCTCTGATACATGGAGTGGCCTGTTAACCTATTACATGTTTCTGCTCATTTTCTGGGCTATGCTATCTTGCCTATCAAAGAAACCATTTTATTATAAGTTTTTGAAAGACTAAAACAAAATTTCATTTTGAGACTAACCAATATCAGACACCCTCAGGGTGTCTTCTTGTACCAGATTACAGATGACCTGTGTGAATGAGTAAGATAGTGATTAGGGTAAACTAGAAACAGACCTAGACAGAAAACCTGTTGTATAAAGTTCAAGGATGTTTGACCTGTTTTTTTTAGACTCTTGGGCAATTGCTAAATTGTTTCTTAATAAAACTAGCTAGTATAAGTGTCTGTGTTGTTGTATATCATTTATATTCTCTCTTCTTTCATTTCTTGTACCTAAACCATAAGTAAAATTCTACTAAAAATCATATTGGGAAGACTTCGTAAGAAAATGGAAGAAGAGATTAACGTGGTTCAAGCTGGATTTCGACAAGGAAGAGGAACAAGAGATCACATACTCAACATGTGTTTAATAATAGAGAAGTCAGTAAAATTCTACTAAAAATCATATTGGGAAGACTTCGGAAGAAAATGGAAGAAGAGATTAACGTGGCTCAAGCTGGATTTAGACAAGGAAGAGGAACAAGAGATCACATACTCGTGTGTTTAATAATAGAGAGCTGCAGAGAATTTAATGTAAACCTATTCTCATGTTTTGTGGATTATTCAAAGGCATTTGACTGTGTACAACATCAGAAACTTTGGGAAATCATGAGGAATTTGGGCTTTCCATCACATGTAGTACAACTCATAAAAATGCTCTATCTAGACCAACAAGCAGCGGTTAGAATAGATGGTGAGACATCAGATTGGTTTGACATCAAGCAAAGAGTCCATCAGGGCTGTGTGGTGTCACCCTATTTGTTTAACCTGTATGCCAAAAATATAATGAGAAATGTCAGAGATGATATAACCAGGGAGCAATATGATGCCCTAAATATCGGTGGTCATGAAATACCAGAGATTCGATATGCCGATGATACAGTATTACTATTCACATCACAGAATGGTATAGAAAACTTAATAACCTCAATCCAAAGAAATAGTGAAAATCACAACTTATATCTTAACCCTTTACAGGGCAGACGCTTGTCCGTTTTTTAGCCCTGAATGGGCATGATTTTTTCGGGTTCGGTAACATTTTTGGTCGCGTTAGTAAAAACATCACAAATAAGGTGTTAGTCAACCGATTTTAGTTAAATAAACAACACAATGAAGGGAAAAGCATGCAGAATATGTTACTCATGTGATTGTTGTCGGTAATCCATATATGAACACAAATATTTATGAAATACGGCATGTTTGTGATTTTCCGTCACCTATACGGCAATTTACAAACACATTTTCAGAATCATAATCACTTTCTTTAAAGTCCGACTCAGACTGCTAATGCAAAGTAACGCTTTGCACTGATATCTAGTTCCGATTAATAGTCAACTTAAAACGTCATGAAAGTTTGGAGAAAACAATAATGGAGTGGTATATGCCTGGGAAGAGAGGAAGAGGAAGGCCAAAGAGAAGATGGGTGCAGGATGTGGCAGATGATCTCCAGATGGGTGTATCGGACGCAGGACATCTTGCTTGTGATCAAGAAGTTTTCCGGAACGTTTTTATGGAAGCGAGGTTCTGCAAAGGACATGCTACTGAATAAATGAATGAATGAAACCGTAATTCCCCACTATAGTTTCAAGTTTTCCCATTCCTACAGAAAAGAAAGAGTATCTTATGCAATTGTCATTACTACCATTGAATGTAAGAAAAAGAGTGCTGAAATGCTATATAGAACCTGTTTTGCTGTATAGTAGTGAATCTTGGAATATAAATTAACAAATTAGGAAGAACTTGGAAGCAACAGAGATGTGGTTCCTAAGACGAATGTTATGAATTCCTTGGATTGCCGGAGTAATTAACAAGGATTGCCTGAAAGAGGCTAATGAATCTAGAACATTATATACAACAATAAGAAAGAGACAAATGGCTTTCTTTGGTCATGTGATGAGATTGAAGGCATTGGAGAACATTGTGACAACTGGAAAGATCAAGGGGAAGAGAGGCAAGGGCAGACCAAGTGAAATTATGCTGGATGGACTAAGATGGTGGCTTGAAGGAATATCAGCAGAGTTGATCCAGAACACTGACCTGCAGAGATGTTTATGTTTATAGTTTATGTTTAGTCGATGGATCAACATCACGGCACACGGGTGCAACCCATAAGTGCTCCGTTCTCCTCCTAACTCAAACCTGAGTCTGGAGAAACTCAGCTCAGTGCACGAACTCCGTAGCACCGCCAAGGATCCTGAAAATACTTTGGGTAGACCTGCAGAGATATGAATGTCAATGCCAGCTGGCAAAGCACTTGATGAGGATTATGCTGTTGTATGCATGTGAAACAAGGACACTAAGCAGTCAAGCTGGAAACATCTAATGCCAGCGGAAATGTGGTTTGTGAGGAAAAGACAGACTACCATAGTAGGTAAACAGAACAACCCGTGAGATATTTCTTCAAGAAACCAATGAAAACCAGTCGAAAAAAAAGTAGCCCGGGCAAAATTTCGAGTTAGAAATCTACCCAAAAGTATTTCAGGATCCTCACCGGTACTACAGAGTGCACCGAGCTGAGTTCCTCCAGACTCAGGTTTGAGTTCGCAGGAGAACGGAGCACTTATGGGTTACACCAGTGTGCCGTGATGTTGATCCATCAACTAAACTAATTTAAACTAATGAAAACTATTAGTAAATTGATTAGAGAGATATGACAGAGATAAAAGATTTCTTGGGCATGTTATGAGGAGAAATAAGCTTTAAATCTTGGTAACAACTGGCAAATTGATGGGAAGGGTTAAACAAAGAGATAACTACATGGGTGGCTTGACCACAAGGCATACTTAGGTCAAGAACACAGACCTGAACCAAGACCCTGGTGATCATGTGAGAGGGCAGACTTTGACCATCTGTGCTAGTCGGCATGGAACATTATTATAAATATTACATTGGCACCTTGCCGTCTTGACAGACGATAGTTTGTGCTTTAAAAAGGCATAATAACTTTTACTTATGGCGGTAGCGAGTGTGACTGATAAGGCCAATTTGCGCTGTAAATGTCCGTTCACAGTGGGTGCGTGCGAACACGTCATTTCCACCATCATGCACCATCTTACGTCTCACACGCTCGGTGTGTGACTTATCTGCAATAATTTTCTCCTTTGTCTTTATTCCATTTCCTATGTTTGCCCTCCATGCAACACGTTCAGCGGCGACTTGCTCCCAATGTGCATTATCAATGCCTGTATCAATCATGTCCCGCTTACACACATCTTTGTATCGTAGTAGAGGCCGACCCTGAGATTTCTTACCCATCTGTAATTCACCAAAAAAAGATATCCTTTGGTATTCTACCATCATCCATCCTCCTAAGATGTCCTATCCATCTAAGTCTACGAAGACTGAGCATGGAATAAACTGTCACACAACCTGATCTTTCCAATACTTCAGTATTTGTGATTTTGTCTTGCCACTTAATACCATGAATTCTTCGCAGACACCGCATATGAAAGCTGTTTAAATTTTTCTCTTAGTGTGAGTAAGTTGTCTAGGTTTCACTGCCATAGAGAAGAGAACTAAGGACACAGGCTTGATAGACAAGGACTTTTGTTTTGGCAGTAAGCTTCCTGTTCTCCCAGACTCTTTTTCTTAACCTGTTCATTGTTGTTGCTGCCTTACCAATCCGGATGTTGATTTCCTGATCTAGGGATAATTTGCTATTTACCACTGATCCTATATATGTAAAATGGTCTACTATCGTCGTCGTCGTCAATAAAGATCGATGGTACCCCATGTACACCTTGTGACATAATCTGTGTCTTCTTTTTGCTAATTGTTAAACCAAATTCAGAACAAGCATTGGAGAATGCAGATAGTAGACATTGCAATTCTTCCTCAGAGTGGGTCGTAACTGCAGCATCTGCAGAAAGCAACTCTCTGATCAGTACCCTCCTAATTTTGGTCTTAGCCTTCAATCTCTGAGCATTGTAGAGGCCGCCATCTGAGCGTGAGTGAATGTATATACCACCATCCTGATCACGAAAGGCATATTTCAGTAGAAGTGAAAAGTATATTCCAAAGAGGGTGGGAGCTAGTACACAATCTTGCTTAACTCCACTCTTGATTTCAAATTCTTCAGAGGTTGCACCATCAAACTTGATTATACCCTTCATGCCTGTATGGAACGATTCCACAATGGACAGAAGAGTTGGTGGGCAGCCAATCTTCTTTAGTGCCTTGAACAGACCCTCACGACTGACCAAATTAAATGCCTTTGTGAGGTCGATGAAGGCAATAAACAGTGGTTGATTCTGTTCACGGCATTTTTCTTGCATTTGTCGCAATGAGAATATCATATCAGTGGTAGACCGGTTCTGTTGAAAGCCACACTGTGATTCGGGGTAGACTTGATCTCCTAGGACTTGAAGTCTGCGCAGAACAATTCTGGCAAATACTTTTCCAACAATACACAGAAGTGAGATACCCCTATAGTTGTTGCAGTCGCTCGGATCGCCCTTGTTCTTGTACAGTGTTATGATGCTTGAAGCTTTGAAATCCTGTGGGACTTGTCCTTCACGCCAGCATAGCTCTATTAGCTGGTGGATCTGTATAGTGAGTGTGTCTTGCCCACTCCTGATAACCTCTATTGGAATCCCATCCTTACCTGGAGCCTTGCCAGATGCAAGTTCATTTATAGCACACTTAACTTCTGTTATGGTGGGAAGTGTGTCCTGGTGGTCAAGAGTTGGTAGAGCCTCTATGGCGTTGAGGGCATCATCCGCTAGTTTGGTCTCACTTGAGTAAAGCTCCAAATAGTGCTCTACCCATCTGTCCATCTGCTGTTTCTTATCAGTGATGATTTCTCCAGTCAAGGTTTTCAATGGGTTACTTCTTTTGATCACTGGACCACAGGCTTTCTTTATTCCTTCATAACATGCTTCTTATGTTTCCCTTATCACTTGCGATTTGAATGGACTCACATAACTTGATCCAATAATCATTTGCACATTGCCTGGCAGCCTTTTGCACATCCTTCCTAGCTTGCCTTAGCTCATTCAGAGTGTTACGCGTTGGTCTTTCCTTGTTTCTTAAGAGAGCTTTCTTCTTCTTTTCAATCAAGGGCTGCAGAGTCTCGCTGTTTGCCGCAAACCAGTCCTGCCTCTTATGATCCACAGTGCCGTAAACTCCTACGGCAGTTTTATAAAGAGTTTCCTTAATTTGACCCCACTTTTCATTTACTGTACAATTTTCTGGTGTATCAGTGAAAGCGTCTTCAAGTTGCTGTTGAAACTGAAAGCACTTTTCAGGATCGTGAGTGTTATTAATATTAATCCTGGGGCTAGATTTGTGTTTAGCTGTGTAGATTCTCTTTGGTCTCAGTCTAACCCTTGCAACAACCAAAGAATGATCCGTATCACAGTCAGCACTGTGGTAACTACGAGTCAATGATATATGGTTCAGATGTTGTCTCCGTGTGATGATGAAGTCCAGCTGGTGCCAATGGCCGGATCTTGGATGTTTCCATGTGACCTTATGCATCTCTTTTGTTTTAAAAAAGGAGTTTGTAATACATAGGTCATTACTGGTGCAATGCTCCAGCAGCCGTTGCCCATTTTCATTCATGTGACCGATGTTGTATTTTCCAAGGCACACTGGCCATGAACTCGAGTCCTTGCCCATACGAGCATTGAAATCACCGAGCATATAAATGTAGTCAGATTTTGGAACTGCCTTGATCACGGAGTCTCCTCATAGAACAAATCCTTCACATCATCAGAGGAATCGAGTGTCGGTGCATATGCAGTAATAATGGTGGCAAACCCACAAGAGGTTGCCAAGCGCAGGGATAATTTTCATTTCCTCCTGCTGGAATTTCAATCATTCCCAGTAGCGAATTCTTCACTGCAAAGCCCACACCGTGTTGCTTTTTTTCTGCCTGCCCTCTACCCTTCCAGAAAAAGGTGTAATTGTTTCTTCTTCTTCTTCGTTCATCCGGAGTTTTTTTTTCGGACGTGATTGCGTTGTGCCTGTCCACAGCAGAGCTGCGTTCTTGCGCCGTTAGGCCGACACATCCGACTTCTGCGGGCATTTGTTGACCGGGTTAACCTTCCCGGGGGTTTCTTAGGACGTTTGGCTCTCACTGTTGTGGTGTTATCCCCCATCCCAGCTGGCCCATATAGAACAGCCAAAGACATCCTGGTCAGCCCTCAAGGGAAGGCAGGGGCAGACCATGGGCATTCCCCGCCATCCAAGGAGGCTTCCATACTTGCAGAGCCAACACACAGCGCTCTGGTACTGGGCTCACCCAAGGAATCGTCACGTCCTGCACATGGCTGCTTAGCCTCACTTCCGTATATTGGGCCTTCCATTCACCATAGGCTGTTCTTCCGGAAACCAGAAGTATGCAGTCTGCAGATGACATCCACACAGTGAGCTTTCAATTCGGACTTTCCACATAATGGATTTGCTATCCAAGCAATATTCTATTTCGTGCCACTAGGACACTTTTTCCACCTTTTATGAAGCCCACACAGTGTGCTTTCGATTCGGACTTTCCACATAATGGATTTGCTATCCAAGCAATATTCCATTTCGTGCCACTGGGACACTTTTTCCACCTTTTATGAAGCCCACACAGTGAGCTTTTGGTTCGGACTTTCCACGTAATGGATTTGCTATCCAAGCAATATTCCATTTCATGCCTCTGGGGCGCTTTTGTAACCGACATACCTGTGGTATGAAGTGCGGCAGTCTAAATACTTCTTCATGCACCTTTAAATGTCAACCTGAATGTAGTTAAAGTAAGCTGCAGTCAACGTAATTGTTTTACCTGAGTGACCCTTCCTCAGCGAGGTGAGTCTCCTGCAGGCCAGCAATATCAATGTTAAGACGATTGAGTTTGGCATCAATCACAGCCGTTTTTCTCACATCGTCAATATTGGTCAAGTTAGAGGAAAATCCTGGACACATGGTTCTCACGTTCCAGGTTGCAAGCCGTAGCTTGAGGTTTCTATTTTTATGTTTGTTTGTACCTGGTGCATTGGTTTTACAGCCTGCGATTCAGATTTTGTCCTAGCCCCAAGCACCCATTGAAGCAGGCAGGCTGTGGCGGATCAGCACCCAATTGGCTGGGGGCTGCCCAGCTTGAGGCGGGCAGTAGCTGATCAGTGACACCTGTAGGTGTCTCCCACCGTCAGAGGCAACGCGTGGCGCCCCATGTCTGCGCCAACTGACAAGGACTTATAACCCGTAACAGTTGCCTCTCGCTTTGATTCCGAGACCAGTTAAGACCAGGGATGGAGTTATTGCCTCTCCATAGCACAAAGCCTGGGCTAAAATATAGAGATCATGTGTTGCCCATGCAGCATGATCCCTCTCTCGGCCTGTCTAGTTCACTCCAGAGGAAAGGTAACACCCCTACATCTGGAACAAGACAAGCTGCAGAAGCTGCCGGATCAGCAAAGCAATACTCTGTCTGTCGGAGCTTCGATCCTAGACCAGCCGCCAACCAAGGCTTAGAGCCTGGTCTGCCCTGCCCTGACATTTTGTCTTTAGGCTGTATTTCCTCGCACCAGGGTAACGCTTGTATCCTCCCAATGGCGCTCTTCCGCCCGAAGCCGTTGGCACAATGTGGGGTGTCGGGTTTGGTAAGCGCCGTCCAACGTTCGGCGCTAACAGAAACCAGGTAGTACAGTCATATCTGACTAAGACCTGACTAGGATTTATAATTATTATATATATATTTGTATTATATAAATGATTTGGAGAACTTGGTGACAACTGGTAAGATCGAGGGGAACAGACCAAGGGGAAGACCTAGAAACAAGTATCTGGATGGCTTGGCCTTGTGGCATGGTTGAGACAGAAACACGGAACTGATCCACGACTCTGTTGATCGAGTGAGATGGCAGAACATGACCGCCTACGCTTACCGGCAAGGCACATGATGGATGGATGGATTATATATATATATATATATATATATATATATATATATATATATATATATATATATATATATATTATAACTATTATAACTATAAGTGCAAGAAAACAGCACCTCGATGATACTTTGATGTTCTCACTACAGGATTGACTTTATCTTCTTCCTCTTCTTCTTTACCCTTTCACTATTCCCTGAGGTTGGTTTGTTTTACAGGATTTATGACGAGTGAGTGTCCAGCTTTCACGACTATACAGAGTATGGATGACACCCAAGAGTTACAATTAGAACTTCATGAAGAAACTACTGTTAATTGTCCAGACCACACTTAGTCTTGGCATGGCTTATGCAACTGGATCTAATCTTGTCCTCGTCTCTTTGATGTGCATTTGCTACTCACAGTAGGCCTTAAGTATTTCAGTGTTGACTTTCTATCACTTTTTTTTTACCCATTAAGTATGAAGTTTTTCAGCATGTTTTGTCTGGCTGTTTGCCTATTTATTGATCTGTTCATCTATCCACATATGGATGATGGCATGTGATTTACATTTGACATTTAACATAGAAACTGAAATATGCTGCTAGCATGAGCCTAATGTGTTGCCCTGACAGTGTTGGGTTTGTGTGTAGCAAACCTTAAGATTTGAAACCTAAGCCGGCTCCATAGCCGAGGGGTTAGCAGCTTCCTCCGCTAACCCCGAATACTCTCGCCACGTGACGCGATGAGAATTAGCAGTGGTTCGAATCGCAAAAGTGACTTATGAGAGTATGGAGCCGGTCGCTCAGAAAGTCGTGGCATGCAGATGAGCGTAATCTAGCCTAGGAATCAACATACAGCTGAAAGATGCTGGTGTTGACCGCAATATCCTGAAACAGGATGGAAACGCGGAAATTAAACAACAAAAATAACCTTAAGATAGAATCATGTTTCCTTAAGATATAAGTTGTGATTTTCACTATTTCTTTGCATCTTTTCTGTAGCAGCATATGGATGTGAGTAATGGATCATTTTACAATTACCAAGGAAGAACATTGGGGCTTGTGAAATTAAATGAAGCAGAAAAGTTATTAGAATATTGTGGACAAAGAAGTAGAATAAAAACGCTGACATTCTACAAGATCTGGCTCATAGACAGCACCATGGCTCAGAAACTGAAATAATTTGGCTATAGTAAATGTTACGGTGGCTTGGACAGAACAGTGATGGGTGGCATGTTTCATGGTAGAACAGACAGGGGTTGCTTATCATGAAAATGAACACAGAACATTTTAGACATCTTGGGTACGAGGGTGATTGAGGCAGAACTGGTAAAGGATCCAAAAAAAAATTTGGCATGTTGTATTGAGAATCACATTCCACAATGGACCTGTTGCATGATACTAATATCATTCATTCATTCATTCAGTAGCATGTCCTTTGCAGAACCTCGCTCCCATAACAACCTTCTGGAAAACTTCTCGATCATAAGCAAGATGTCCCGTATCCGATACACCTATCTGGAGATCATCCGCCACATCCTGCACCCATCTTCTCTTTGGCCTTCTCTTCCTCTCTTCCCAGGCATATACCCCTCCATTATTGTTTTCTCCAAACTTTCATGACATTTCAAGTGACCAAAATATTTCAGTTTTCTTTATTTTATCATCTTTAATAGCCAACCTTCAATATTCAACTCTTGAAGTATGGATGTATTTGTTCTTTTCTGTATCCAAGATATTCTTAGGAGCCATCTATAACATTTACATTCAAAAGCATTTATGCGCTGCTCAGCTAGTTTAGTAAGTGTCCAGGTCTCAGAGGCGTATATTAATGCGTATATTAATGATATAACTAATATAAAATCATAGGGGTCAAGCTATTTTTAATCACTGTTAAAATACATATTTATCTTGAAGTCTGCAACAAGTAATTAATGATCTGTTGTAGAACTATAGACTTCTTTCTGCTGAGCAGTGACCTTCCCTCTGAAGCAGAGAATGCCCTGCCAGCTTTCTCTCCATGATGGACAAAACCATCACTGTACACTATTGCATCATCTTTCTTGGCATTCTCATCTATCAGCTGTTGTACTTTTAGTTCTTCCCACCCACCACACCACTCTCTCTAAATGTGATGATTACCTGGCGGAAGCAGCTGTTGTTTCTGCCACCATCAATTCATTTCTAAATTATAAAACATGTCATGATTGTGCTGTAACAGCTTTAGGCTTCGGCCCTCAGTATCCTTCCTAATGGACAACTACCACTGTAAATAATGGAACACTGATAGGGTTTTGTATGAATGTGTCTCAACAAACCATTGTCACAGTAATTATTTTCTTATATGAACTTGACTGAGGCTGTGTAACATGTGTTTATGGATTATTTTTCCTTCTGTCTACAGTGAGTAGCCAGCAATCAGTTGTGTCAACAAATACAATAACTTCAGGGGGGACATTTTCAGTCTACTGTGATACTACTAGAGTTACTACTCAACAAAATGTTCGTAGTGTACAAGCGCTGTTCATTTATCGGATGGTGACAACAGAGAGGAACTATTCTCTTATTGCACAGTACAACAGTGTCAATCCTCCTGATTTCTCTGCAGATATTAAGGTTTGTGTCTTTTATTTTTGTTTTGTCTTTATATTGTGTGAGCCATGATCGTAGACATTTTAACATTTTCTAAATTGCCTTTCAAATTTGCAACCTGCATAGTTGAATCATCATTAAGTGCCTTGCCGGCTGGTGTGGGCGATCACGCCTTCCACAAATACCATCTCCGACGTCATGGATCAATTCGTGTGTTGACTCCCTTCCGTGCCATGACACAAGACTGTCAAGAATCTTCTCACGCTGTCTTCCTCTATCTCTCTTTCCGCAAATCTTTCCGGTTGTCACAACATGTTCCAGTTTTGTCTTCTCATAACGTGGCCAAAAAACGATGACTGCCTCTTTCTGATGTTTGTGATAAGTTGTCTTTGCGACTCAGCTTCCCTTAAAACGTCCTGATTGCTCATTTTGGCTGTCCAATTAATTTTCAGCATTCTTCTATAAAACCACATCTCCAAGGCTTCCAGGGATTTTTTCGCCTGTTTACTAATTGTCCAGGATTCGCAGCCGTATGTTAAAACTGGTTCTATGTAACATGCAAGAACTCTTTTTCTAACTTTCAAGGACAGTGACTTATTGCACAAAACGTTCTTCATTTGATAGAATGCAGTTTTTGCTTGTCCTATTCTGCTCTTTATCTCAGTGATGCATCTTCCATCTGATGTTATCCATGTGCCTAGATATCTGATTTTCTGCACTTGCCGCAAAATAACATCCTGTACTTTAATTGTACTTTTAGGCACAATCTGTTTCTTTGATATAACCATGACTTCTATCTTTCTATTATTCAAACTAAGGCCCATCTGTTCACTTTCTACAACCACTGTATCTATCAGTTCCTGTAGGTCGTTCTGACTTGTTCCTATGAAGACAGTGTCATCAGGATAACGTAAGTTATTTATATTATGTCCACCAACCAGGATCCCTGGCATATTTTCTATAGATCTCATCATATATTCGCTGTACAATGAGAACAAATCAGGAGACAATATACAACCTTGTCTGACGCCTTTCTTTCAACACTGAAATGTTCCTACAAGGTTGTTGATTCTTATGGCAGCTGTTTGGTGCCAATATATGTTATTATTCGCAAATCTTTGCCATCAGTGTTCAGTTGCTGTAGTAATTTTATTATTTCATCATGTTTCGCATTGTCAAATGCTTTATAGTTGGATACCTCTTTAACCCTTTACAGGGTGGAACATCCCAAAACGCCCGATACCATTAACGGGCGAAACGCATGGTAAAAACGCGATCTCTCGGCTTTCCGATACTTCCGGCGGCTGCTTTCGCTGATAGCTTGACAACGTGGCCGCCATTTGTAAGCGCCTACTATGAATTTGAACGGACTTTTACGGACTTTTTTTGATAGTTTTCGGGGTTTTTACGCTTAGTTTTTCAAAATGGATTTCGGCGATTCTTCAAGTGATAGCCGAGATTTCGCTAGGTTCAATTTAAGTGACATTAAAGGGCACGAAGTTGACTATTAATCGCAGCTAGATATCAGTGAAAAGCGTTACTTTGCATTAGCAGTCGTGATTCGGACTTTGAACAAAGTGATTATGATTCTGAAAATGTGTTTGTAAATTGCCGTATAGATGACGGAAAATCACAAACAATATGCTGTATTTCGTAAATATTTGTGTTCATATATGGATTACCGACAACAATCACGTGAGTAACATATTCTGCATGCTTTTCCCTTCATTGTGTTGTTTATTTAACTAAAATCGGTTGACTAACACCTTATTTGTGATGTTTTTACTAACGCAACCCGAAATTTTATCGAACCTGAAAAAATCTTGCCCGTTCAGGGCTAAAAAACGGACAAGCATCTGCCCTGTAAAGGGTTAAAAAAACATCCAACGATACCTTAAAGTCCATTATATATCAGTTATATCATTTAATATAAACAAAGGTCTGTTGGTATGTCAGCTCTGTCTGTCTGTGCGAACGTGTGTGTGTGTGTATATATGTATGTGTGTGTGTGTATATATATATATATATATATATATATATATATATATATATATATATATATATATATATATAATCGTTGTATGTATGGATGTATGTGGATCCGTCCTTTATGCGTTCGCGAACGGTCCATCCGATTGAGATGAAATTTTCTACACGTTTTCCTTTCATTCCTGTGCAACCAACTGTCATAGTTTTATCTATCAGCTATCAGCTATTACCTTCCTAAAATTTAATTTTGTAATTACATGACTGAACATAAGAAAATATAAAAAAATATTTAAAAAAGGGATATAACTTTTAGTAGCATTGTTATATCTTAAGTTAAGTCCCCTGGCTATAGATATGTATATGAATTAAATGAGATGCTCCCCACCAGGGACTGGGTGCAGCCGGGCCAGGTCAGACAGACAGATAGACAGACTGACAGACAGATAGTCGGGAACGGGAGCCAAGTTTACTTTAGATAGATCTCTTCCAATCATATTTTCTATCTATTCTTCTATTCTATCTATATTTTGTTGTTATGTTCGGGCCGAACATAGATACATAGATAGGTAGGGAGGTAGATAGATAGAAAGATAGATCGGGAACGGGAGCTTATATGACTACTTATATGAATTAAATGAGATGCTCCCCACCAGGGCCTGGGCGAAGTCGGGCCGGGTCGGACAGACAGACAGATAGTCGGGAACGGGAGCTTATATGACTACTTATATGAATTAAATTAGATGCTCCCCACCAGGAGCTGGGCGAAGCCGGGTCAGACAGACAGACAAGCAGGCAGACAGATAGATACATACATACATACATGCATACATACATAGATAGATAGATCCCCGCCAGAGCCTGGGCGAAGCAGGGCCAGGCAGCTAGTATATATATAAAACACAATATATGTATGTGTGTCCATTCTTTACGGTCCACCCAATTGAGATGAAATTTTCTACATGTATTCTTTTCATTCCCATGCAGCTAACTGTAATAGTTTGTTAGTGTACAATCAGCTATTTACTTAATAAAATTTAATTTTGTAATTACATGACTTAACATAAGAAAAGTTGTATAAAGGAACATAACTTTTAGTAGCCTTATCTTAGGTTAAGTCCCCTGGCTATAGATAGATAGATAGATAGATAGATAGATCTGACCCGATAGATAGAGAGGGTGGGAGAGACGGACGGATGGACAGACGGGCAGGCAGGCAGAGACGGGCTGGGTCGTCAGACAGACAGACAGATAGACAGCAACTAGTGCTTCTGAATGACAGACAGACAGTCGGGAACGGGAACTTATATGACTACTTATATGAATTAAATTAGATGCTCTCCATCAGGGGCTGGGCGAAGCCGGGCCGGGTCAGACAGATAGATAGATAGTCGGGAAAGGGAACGGGAGCTTATATGACTACTTATATGAATTAAATGAGATGCTCCCCACCAGGGACTGGGTGAAGCCGGGCCGGGTCAGACAGACAGATAGTCGGGAACGGGAGCTTATATGACTACTTATATGAATTGAATGAGATGCTCCCCACCAGGAGCTGGGCGAAGCTGGGCCGGGTCAGACAGATAGATAGATAGATAGATAGATCCCCGCCAGGGCCTGGGCGAAGCCGGGCCAGGTCAGCTATATATACACACACACACATATATATATATATATATTTATATAAGATATATATATAAGGAGTGTTCATTTGAAACCTGTTCCAATGGCTTTATTACAAAAGCATGAAAGAAACATTAACAGGTGTGGTAGGATTAAACAAAGCATTCATTTTGAATGAATTATGTACCATGGGTTGGTCAGCAGAAGTCGCCGTAGGCATTCACGCAAGCATCCCATTACTTAGGTAGGCGGTGAATGCCGTCCACAAAAAGAGGATTGTGGTTGCTCACTGAACCAAGTGTTCACCGCGTTCATTACGTGTGAATCTGTGTGAAATCGTTGCCCCTTGAGAGCTTTTTTTAGAGGTCCGAACAAATGAAAATCACATGGTGACAAATCAGGACTATAGGCTGGATGTTGCAGAATTTCCCACTTCTTCCTTGCTAATGCTTCCTGCACAATCTTTGCGACATGCGGACGAGCATTATCGTGCAACAAAATCACACCGCGAGAAAGCATGCCGGGTCGTTTATTCTTGATGGCTTTTTGCAGCTTGTCTAGTGTTTGCAAGTAGTGGGTAGAGTTGATGTTGACACCAGGTTCTTTAAAGTCGGCCAACAATAGCCCTTCATGGTAAAAAAATGCGCTCAGCATAACCTTACCAGCGGAAACCTGTAACTTGAATATTTTGGCTTTTGGTGATCCAGCATGCTTCCATTGCATGCTCTCTCTTTTGCTGCTCGGCTCAAAGTGGTGACACCATGATTCATCACCTGCCACTATGCAGAATAGAAATTCATCACCCCCCACTTATATGACTTAAAATGTACATTGTCACTAGTAAAGTGTCCTTTATTTTGACTTATATTGTATGTTGTCATTCGTAAAGTGTCCTTTACTTGACTTATATTGTACATTGTCATTAGTAAAGTGTCTTCTACTTTGACTTATATTGTACATTGTCATTAGTGTATAGTGTCCTTTGCTTTGTACATTGTCATTAGTAAAGTGTCCTTTACTTTGACTTATATTGTACATTGTCATTAGTGTATAGTGTCCTTTACTTTGTACATTGTCATTAGTAAAGTGTCCTTTATTTTGACTTATATTGTACATTGTCATTAGTAAAGTGTCCTTTATTTTGACTTATATTGTACATTGTCATTAGTAAAGTGTCCTTTACTTTGACTTATATTGTACATTGTCATTAGTAAAGTAAAATATATTACATATCAGATTAAAGGGAAATGGACTCTTTTGCAGATCTGTTTGCTTGTGTTAACATGTTATATTCAACTGGTGCTTCTGAAATATTTGCATGTTTTAAACATAAATCAGAAATCTGGAAGCAAATGTCCCACTCCCCCAAGGCAATTTATGGACTGCTACAGTTAGTTGCATTTCGTTTTTATATTTATTTATTCAACCTAGCTACAACTACATTATAGAGATATTTCAGCTAAGTGACCCTCCACTCTTCCTTATAATTCATTGTGCCAAAATATTTTGAGCATAAAACATAGTTTTCTCTGTCTCTCTCTTTTTCTTCCTCCCTCTGTCTGCCAATTTGTGGTCTTAATCCCACCCCCACCCCCTCCAGAAACCCTAAAATTCCCTCCTTGGGGGGAATTCCCCACTGGTTGAGAACCACTGTTCTAGATCACTGTATCAAATCTGGTTTTTTATTTCTATGTTAAAGTTATCTTTTATCTCATGTTCAGTGATTTTGTACATACTACAATCAAATGATAATTATCCACTTCAATTTCTAGAACATTCCAAATCAAAGACTCTGGAACATTACATTCAGTGGGGGAAATGGTGGTTCAAACAACATTGCTACAATGAAGATTGTGCTGGATGTCAATGATGCCATGTGCAGTGATGCAGGAATGTACCGATGCCAGATTGACTATTATGGTATACCTGGTGGAACAGTTCGTGCAACAGCTACTGACCAGAATGTGACAGCTTCAAGTGAGTACACGTATCATTCCAGAAATATCACAACTGTCTGAAAGATATTATGTCATCTACAGAATATGAAATAGCTAAAGTACAAGTTAGGAAATAAACAACATTCATTATACAAAAAAATCATAAACACGGTTTCCCAATTATAACAGAAAAGAAAATAGAATATTGTTGGTATAAATACAATACAATTGCCAAGTCGTGACTGAAGTTCATGACGCGAAAAACAGAAGGAGCAGAACTCTCGGGCAGAAACGTAGATATAACTAAGAAACTAGCGGATCACGTCAGTTTCGTTTATCAATAGTTACGGGGGTCGGATCATGGATTCCAACAGGGAAACGGACATTGAAATGGTCCAGACCTTGAAAAGAATATTGAAGAGCAGGGCGACATCATTATAGCCAATATAGATGGCAAAAGACAATGTCCACAGTGAGAAGGATATAGGAGCCTGAAAAGAATAGAACAAAGGCAACAGATCCAAACGAGACAAGATATATTACGGCAAGGTTAATTAAAAAGGGCTAGTGTTTGACGATTGATTACTCATTATGTTTACGTTTGAAAATTACAAAGAAGAATAAGATATTTGCTGATCTTCAGTCCTTTTGTTTGCTGTTAAGTTTTCCTGCTTCAAGTTTGTTGAAAGAGTGTCGCACCCTGGACACCTTATCGGTTAAATGGTTTTGATGTTGAAGTTCGTTAAGACATTCTTCAGCAACAATACATGCATTTATAGATGATTCAACTAGCCTTGAACTGTTGCTACGGAGTGAATGGGCTGACTTATCTTGTTCTATGATATATATGAGAGACAGTCATTAAGTAACAGGTGCGTTATTATGAAGTGCATGGAAGAGTATGAACAACAGGAAATTATTTTTCAAGACATAAACTGGCTCTTATGCAATTCTCCATGTAGGGTCTCCATGATGAAGTGGTCATATGGTGTGAAATTTACAGAATGAAGGCTCAGTACGGAGACATTTGTAGAGGAGTGTATGGATGAGTACAAACATTTCAAAATGGAAGACCAAACATCTTTGATAAATCCGCTGGGAAAGTCACTATGACCATCTTTTGATATATCAAGGGCACTATACTGCAGCATTTCCAGGAAAGGGGTGATATGGTCTTGCCCGTTGAATCATCAATGATTTCTTCCGCGCAGTCTGCCGAATGAAACTCTGACTAGTGCTCGATACAATGACATGCTAGTAAACAAACTTAAGCCTGTGATGCGATCAAAAGACTGGGAACTTCTCCCAAAAGGAGCATTGTTGCTGCACGATAACGCTCACCCTCATACGGCAGCTTGTACAGTGGATACACTACATGCTCTGACATTTGAGGTCTTGAAACATCCAGCATATAGTCCAGATTTGGTACCACCGAACTTCTACTTGTTTGAACCCTTAAAATAATATTTGTGGGGTCAAAGGTTTGCAGATGACAAGGATGTAATGGAGGTGGTGCAAAATTAAAGGCTACACACAAAAACTTTCCTTGAAGACGTCAACAAGCTAGTGGACAGATGGACCAAGAGTGTTACAGGCCTATTGGGAACTATGTTGAGAAATAATGAACGCAAAATTTCTGGTTCACACTATTGTTTGAAAAAAAAGTTATTCGTAACATTCCTGTTACTTAATGACCTGTGAAGAGAAAAATTTTGCTTCTTTGTCTCGACCTAACTTTTCTAAGGATCATCCATCAAGTGCTATCTCCACAATGAAGGTTGACTGCAATGGATCTCCAAGACTTTGTTTCTCACTTAGGCTCGACACTCTGACATACTGGGGGGCTTCAAACGAAAACCGTAACCCTTTACCGGGCAGACGTTTGTCCATTTATAAGCCCTTAATGGGCAAGATTTTTTCAGGTTCAGTAAAATTTCGGGTTACATTAGTAAAAACGTCACATCTAAGATGTTGGTCAACTGATTTTAATTAAATAACGCAAAGAAGGGAAAAGTGTGCAGATTATTTTACTCACGTGAATGTTGCCGGTAATCCATACATGAACACAAATATTTACAAAATACAACATATTGTTTGTGATTGTCAGTCATTTATACAGCTATTTACAAACACATTTTCAGACTCATAATCACTTCCATTAAAGTCCGACTCACGACTGCTAACGCAAAGTAACGCTGATGACTGATATCTAGCTCTGATTAATAGTCAACTTCGCGCTCTTCCTTCAATGTCACTTACATTGAACCCAGCGAAATCTTCGCTATCACTTGAAGAATCATCAAAATCCATTTTGAAATACAAAGCATAAAACCCCCCAAAACTATTTTTAAAATCCGTTCAAATTCAAAGTACACACTTGTGAATGGTGGCCACGTTGTCAAGCTATCAACAAAACTGAAAGTAGACAATCGGAAGTCTTGGAAAGCTGAGAGATCACGTTTTTACAATGCATAGTAGTCATGGGCATGTTCGGGCGGTTTGCCCGTTCGAAGGTAAAGACGTTCCCGGGCAGTTTATCCGCTGAAGAGTTAAAAGTGTGATAGAAATTACAATAACCATGCCATTGTCTTGAAACCTGTCAGTATTGTTAATGATGTCAAGAGTATTAAGTACATGACGTCACGGTGCAGAAGAACATGATGACATCAAAAGGACCTCCGGGATCTCAGGGTGGGATCTGAGTTCCTTAGAAAATACCTCATATGCTCAGAGACGTGCCTGCCAAGCGAGTCAGGGTAGGTGGAACCCGTTAGCTTTGGACAGCAGTCCATCTAGGAGATGGAAAACTCCAAATATAAACCCCCAAGTTCAAGGTGGACCAGCATGCTGAGGAACTGGATGGCCATGGGTAAACTGGTCGCGAACGTTAGACGTCTGCTTATGGAATTAATCTTCTTCTTTTTCTTTCGTTCGCTTGAAATATGTCTATAACTGCAATGCTGTCTCTTGTATGAATTGGACTGTCTTTTTCAGTCCACACAGCGGTCCATAGAGTTTATCTTCCACTGTCATCTCTCTAGGCCAGAAGGTTTGCCTAGATATGTTATATTTTGGGCAGTCTTGGAGTATGTGCTCTGCTGTCTGCGACGCCAATCCACATGTGCACATGGCTGTTTCACCAATCTTGAATTTTGTATACATGTGGTTGCGTAATCTATTGTGCCCTGTTCTGAGGCGCAGAATAATGACTTGTTCTGGTCTATCCATAACGTGGTAGTCATCTTGAGCAGGTTTTGGTGGCTTTCTGACTGATTTGATCATTCTTTTCTTTTGGTGGTATGTAACGGGCACATCAGGCTGTTCTTCTTTGGCTCCTTCCTTAGCCAATTGATCAGCTCTGTCATTTCCGGGTACTCCACAGTGGGATGGTATCCACTGTATGGTGACCTTATGCTGACTGCTAAGTTCAAAAAGTAGTGTCCATAGTACTGGCAATTTCCCAGACAGGAGCGCCTCGAGTACTGATTTTGCATCTGTCAGTAGCACCACAGGTTGTGTACCATTGCTTGTATTTAGTAATTTCTCTGTTGCTATCTTGATTGCCTCAATTTCAGCATCGTAGTTATGGCAGTACTTTCCTATCGGTACTCTAGCTATGTCCCTGGTATTATCTGGGTATTCTATGTACACTCCTGCTCCTCCATTTCGAACAGTATTTTGTGCTGACCCATCTGTGTAGACTCGGATCCAGAGGTTCTGTTCTTCCTTGTCAAATATTCCTCTCACTTTTGTCTGGATTTGTAATGATAGTCTATGCTCATCTTTCCATGGAGTTCGCTCTGGAATAGTTGTTAGGGGGAATACCAACTGTGGGCAGATCGGTGGTTTCTCTGCAGAGTCGTTTGCCTTGGTGGATAAAACTACTTCTTTTCAACCGCCCCATAGCTAGGTTTTCAAATCTGTTCTTCATAGGGTGGCCTGGCAAGCTGAGGAACTTTTCTGCTTGTATTAGCGTTTTTGTATCTTTGCGCTCACTCAGTGCTTGTGTCCTCCCCATCTTCTCCATTTCCACTATAGGGGTCGATCTCATCCCTCCTGTGGTGACTCTAAGTGCTTGATTTTGCACTTTGTCCAGCTCTTGTAGTGTGGTTTTTGATGCCGAACACCATGCAGTTGACCCGTATTCCAGGTGTGGTCGTATGCTCTGTTGATAAATTTGCTAAGTATTTTCCCACTGGCTCCCCATGTGGTTCCACTTAGCTTTCTCAGGATGGCTATTTTCCTTCTGGCTTTTGCTACTGATTTGTTGATGTGGTTTCTCCATGTCAGTCTGCCATCAAATGTTACTCCAAGGTATGTTGGTTCTTTATCTTCTCTTAGGGGTGTTCCATTTATCTGGATGGTCCCTGCCTTTTGTTTTGGAGAGAGGGTAAATAGGGTGGTGCTACACTTGTCAGTGTTTATGCTGACACACCATCTATTTGCCCATGCAACAAATGTATCTACAGCTCTTTGTAGTAATCTGGTGGCCACTGATGCATGTTCATTTGTGCTCCATAGAACCAGGTCATCGGCGTACATTGCGGCTTTAATTCCATGTGGTAGATTAGCAAAGAGGTCATTGATGAAGATTAGAAAGTGTGGGGGACAAGACTCCGCCCTGGGGAACACCGTGACGCAGTAGTACTTTCTTGCTCTTTAGTCCGTCAATCTGTACTCGGGCTCTTCTGTTGTGCAAGTATGCTTTCACCCATTTGTACATTCTTCCATTGACTTTGCAGTTTCTCAGTTTATTCATCAGACCTTCTTTCCAGACTTTGGAATTAATTAAACACGGGAATTGTCGCCGGAGCTACGGAGCATGTGCTCTGCGCTTGATGCATCTTTCAGGGGCTAGCGAAGAGAGAGTGAGGAGGAGAAGACAAGGAAATAATGGTGTGAGAAGTGGGCATAGAAATAAGAGGGCAGGCGCCATGAGAACAAGACAAGTGTATAGACTAGGTTTCAACCATGTAAGAGTGGGATACTGGAATTGTCGTAGTGCCAGGCCAGGGTGACCGGTTATTTCCTACAATATCCAAACTTTTCTTATGGAATTAATTAAACACGGGAATTGTCGCCGGAGCTACGGAGCATGTGCTCTGCGCTTGATACATCTTTCAGAGGCTAGCGAAGAGAGAGTGAGAAGGAGAAGACAAGGAAATTGTGTAAGAAGAGGGCATAGAAATAAGAGGGCAGGCACCATGAGAACAAGACGAAAAGTGGATAGACTAAGTTTCAACCATGTAAGAGTGGGATACTGGAATTGTCGTAGTGCCAGGCAGAGAGGATCTATATATGGCGACGACGTAACACGTTTATTCTGTGGGAGACGCTATTTAGTGTTTTCCTGTGGATTATGTGGTGTTATTTTGTATTTGTTTATTGGAAGTGTTCAAAAGAAGTCACGGAAGGCAGGTGGTGGATGAAATTTTGAGGGCAGCCAACAGATATTTGTTGGTTATAGTCTCAAGTTTCGTGACGGCAGGCAGAGGACCTCTTTTGAGAGACAATGGCTGCGGTCACATGACCAGTATGGTTACTGCCATAGAGGAAAGCAATGGCAAACTACCTCTTTAAAAGTGCCTAGTACATTATGATTCGCCTAAAAACTGATTGTTGCAAGATAAGGACAGAGACATTAAAATTAGCAACATGGAATGTTAGGACGCTAAACGACGGCGAAAAATTAGATAACATAAAACAAAAAATGGTAAGAGAAAAAAATTATTTTAGGTATGTGCAAAACAAGATGGACAGGAGCAGGCATCAAGATAGGAGAAGATTTCAAGATTATTTATTCTGGAGGTGAAGATCGTCATAGGGGAGTGGCAATTATTTTGGACCGGAAAACATCAAAATCTGTTCAAGGATATTGGCTGTGTCGGACAGAGTTCTACTAGTTAAATTAAGTGGCAGACCTTTTAACATAAATGTTATTCAAGTATATGCCCCAACAGGAGAATCCAGTGAAGACAGTGTAGAGGAATTTTATAATTACAGTCTTTTTTTTTTTTTTTTTTTTTTTGCATATCCTTTACAGGACATCGCTGTCAACACCAGCATTTTTCAGCTGTATGTTGATTTCTTGGCAAGATTACGCTCAGTAGTTTGCCATTGCTTTCTGAGCGGCCGGCTCACATACCCCGTAAGTTACCATCATCACGTTTACCTACGAGAGTATACGAGATTACGGAGAAAAGTCATAACCTCTAAGCCAACATAGAGTCTGCCTTAAAGAAATGTAAAAATTCAGAAATAAACATCATAATAGGGGACTTCAATGCAAAAGTAGGAAATCAAGGTGATAGATACACAGTAGAAAACTATGGTTTAGGAGAGAGAAATGAAAGAGGATACAGACTCGTAGAATGGGCAAAAGAACAGGAAATGAGTTCTCTGCGAGTTTAGAGTGTGAAGTCTTTGCCTGGTTCCTATTAACATAAATTTTGTTTTAGAAATGTTAATTTGCATGCGGTTTGCATGACTCCAGTTAACTACACTATTTATTTCCTGTTGCAAGGATAATTCTAGCACATTACGATCAATAGCGTTTGTATATACTGTGCACTCGTCTGCAAATAGATCGCAGGACAGTGACAGATATAAGGGAAGATCATTTATATAAATGGCAAATAACAGAGGGCCAAGTATAGACCCCTGAGGTACTCCAGTATTAATGGTAATGGCTTGGGATAGAGATTTATTGTGTGATACTACTTTTTTTCTGTCTAATAAGAATGAGTTTATTAATGTCACTATATTACAGCTTACTTTCATTGTTTCTAGTTTTTTAATTAGGATGGTATGATCTATCATGTCGAATGCTTTTTTTTAAGTCTATAAACATCGTTCCACTTAGAGTATTGTTGTTAATATTTTGATGCCAGTTTTCTATCATGTTTGTTAGGGCCGTATGGCAGGAATATTTTGGCCGAAATCCTGACTGTCTGTCAGCTATTAGTTTGTGGCGAACTAAGTGCTCTAGTGTTGTCTTGTGGATGTGCTTTTCTAGCGGTTTGGATAAAGAGTATATGGAAATTGGCCTATAATTACTCATGATGCAAACGTCTAATGAACCAGCTTTTAAATGAGGATACACTTTAGCGATTTTAAAGGCTGATGGGAAGTGACCTTTGGTGAGACATTGGTTGTATATAAAAGTTAGTGACTCGCAGATCGCCGGTGCAGCATATCAAAGGATCCGATTACTGATTCCATCTAGTCCTGATGAGTTATTGTCTTTTAGGTTACTGAAATGAGTAAATACTTCAAAGGGCCAAGCTGCAGGCTACACAGAAAAGCTGGCAGGAGAAAACAGAGTCTCTGAACTTTGAAAAAGATACAAGGAAATTGTGGAAGCTAATAAAACAACTTAATGATGAGGGCACAGTGAGAAACTCAAAAATTGCACAACATAAAGATGGAAACATCTTAACAAGAAAGCAAGCAGCTGACCATTTTGCGGACTCATTTGCACAAGATAACATTATCAAAATTAGTCCAGAGAAACAACAAGATATTCGAGAGAAACGACAACATACAGGACAGAAGGATATAGTACATGAGGTTCTGGAGGCACCCATCACAATCAGCGAACTGGAGCTAGCCATATCAAAACTGAAAATGAGAAAGTCACCAGGAGCTGATGGTATCTCCAATGAAATGATTAGGAACCTAGGAACAGAGGCCAAAGCAAAGCTGTTGCAGATCTTCAATAACAGCTGGACCTTAGGCAGTGTTCCACAAGCCTGGAGAGAAGCAATCATGATACCCCTCCTAAAATCAAGGAAAGATGGTTCCATTGCCTCTAGCTACAGACCAATTAGCCTCACCAGCTGTCTCTGCAAAACACTGGAGTGCATCATCAATCACAGACTGCAGTGGTACATTGAAAGTAAAAACATCCTTGTGCCACAGCAGGCTGGCTTTAGGCAGTGCTACTCTACGGAAGATCAGACAACCTACCTCTCTCAAGAAATTGAGAATGCATTCCAAGAGAAGAAGCTGGTGCTTGCGGCATGAATAGATCTGAAGAAAGCCTTTGACAAAGTCTGGAAAGAAGGTCTGATGAAGAAACTGAGAAACTGCAAAGTCAATGGAAGAATGTACAAATGGGTGAAAGCATACTTGCACAACAGAAGAGCCCGAGTACAGATAGACGAACTCAAGAGCAAGAAAGTACTACTGCGGCACTGTGTTCCCCAGGGCGGAGTCTTGTCCCCCACACTTTTTCTAATCTTCATCAATGATCTTGTTACTAATCTACCGCATGGAATTAAAGCGGCAATGTACGCTGCTGACCTGGTTCTATGGAACACAAATGAACATGCATCATTGGCCACCAAACTGCTACAAAGAGCTGTAGATACAGAGAAACCACCGATCTGCCCACAGTTGGTATCCCCCTAACAACTATTCCAGAGCGAACTCCATGGAAAGATGAGCATAGACCATCATTACAAATCCAGACAAAAGTGAGAGGGATGTTTAACAAGGAAGAACAGAACAGTGTGCAGTGCAGAACAGCCACTCTCAGCTTCCGTGATGAAAAATACCCACAGGACCTCTAGATTCGAGTCTACACAGACGGGTCGGCACAAAATGCTGTTCGAAATGGAGGAGCGGGAGTGTTCCGACAGGAAAGTACTGCCATAACTATGATGCTGAAATTGAGGCAATCAAGATAGCAACAGAGAAATTACTAAATACCAGCAATGGTACACAACCTGTGGTGCTACTGACAGATGCAAAATCAGTACTCGAGGCGCTCCTGTCTGGGAAATTGCCAGTACTAAGGACACTACTTTCTGAACTTAGCAGTCAGCATAAGGTCACCATACAGTGGATACCATCCCACTGTGGAGTACCCGGAAACGACAGAGCTGATCAATTGGCTAAGGAAGGAGCCAAAGAAGAACAGCCTGATGTGCCCGTTACATACCACCAAAAGAAAAGAATGATCAAATCAGTCAGAAAGCCACCAAAATCTGCTCAAGATGACTACCACGTTATGGACAGACCAGAACAAGTCATTATTCTGCGCCTCAGAACAGGGCACAATAGATTACGCAACCACATGTATACAAAATTCAAGATTGGTGAAACAGCCATGTGTACATGTGGATTGGCGTCGCAGACAGCAGAGCACATACTCCAAGACTGCCCAAAATATAACATGTCTAGGCAAGCCTTCTGGCCTAGAGAGACGACAGTGGAGGATAAACTCTATGGACCGCTGTGTGAACTGAAAAAGACAGTTCAATTCATGCAAGAGACAGCACTGCAGTTATAGACATATTTCAAGCGAACGAAAGAAGAAGAAGAAATCTGATGGGAGACGCCTTGAAGAGATTAGAACAAGAATCGCCATGGCAAAAGTAGTCTTTAGCAAGATGAAAAACATTCTGATAAATAAAAAGATGTCAATTGAAACGAGAAAAAGAGTGTTGAGGGGATACATAGAGCCTGTTCTTTTGTATGGATGTGAAACTTGGACAATGAGCAGCCAAGCAGAAAAAGATCTGATGGCTGCAGAAATGTGGTTTCTGAGGAAAATGCAAAGAATACCATGGACAGACAGGAAAACCAATGACCAAGCACTACAGGAGACAAATGACAATCGTAAATAGACGTAGACAGTCAACATTTTTTGGACATGTTATGAGAAGAAATGGATTGGAGAACTTAGTGACAACTGGCAAGATCGAAGGGAACAGACCAAGAGGAAGACCAAGGGGAAAATACCTGGATGGCTTGGCCACATGGCAGTGACGAGTCATGACCGCCTACGCTTTCCAGCATGGCACATGATTGATTGAATATATGATTTTGATGTCCTCATGCTCCAGGAGCTAAATACAGACAAGTACCATTGCCCTGGGTACGCCAGTAATATAAACCCTACTGGGCAGAAGAGACATAGGCAAGGACAGCTGGTGAAGGAAAGAGTGAAACATGTGGTACTTGCCTTAAGCCAGTGGAATCACAGTGCAAGAGAGGTCCAGGGTATACAAATGGAGATTGGTGTCAAGTTGGAACATCATAAATGTATATGCCACAGTGGACTGTTTTGTCAGAAAGGGACACTGGGATTGGCTCAAGGAATTGGAGGGATTACCAGGTGATAGGCTACTCATATGTGGAGACTTCAATGCGAGGAACAGAGATTGGGACAATAATGGAGAAAACCGACAGGGAATTGCCCTTGCGGATGCCATGGTGGACTCCGATGTGGTCTGCATAAATGATGGTAGGCCGACTAGAATGGCAATGAGGCCTGGCGATGCAGACACAGCTATTGACTTGGCACTTGTCTCCCAGTCATCAGTCCTTGATGTAAAGTGGACTGTTTTGAATGACCATGGGAGTGATCACATGCCATGCTCAGTCCTGATCTCTAAATCCAGGAAAGTTAAGGCTGGGAGAGCGCGCAAGACCTTCCTGTATGAGTGGACCGATAGCCTTCTTGGACGCCTCAGACAAGGGGCAACTGTTAAAACTCCTTTTTTGCAGCCCCCATGGAGGACCTCAGAAGTAGACCATGTTTGGAAAGCAAAGAGAGCTGCAGTGAAGCAGCTAAGGAAAGTGCGACAGACACCCCGAAGCTCACGAGAGGAAGTGGACACAGCGGAAAATGTCAAGAAAGACAAGGTGGAGGATTTCAAGCGCTGTGCTGCAGAGGCCAAAACGCAAAATGGGAATGTTTCATGAAGGAGATTGGAGGTGATAAAACATTGCGAAAATTCTGGAAACTGCACAGACAAATGCAAAGAAACGATCGGCCTATGACAGTGGGAACAATTTATAGAGATAATGGTGTGCGCGTGACAACAGACAAAGAGAAAGGGGAGGCGTTTCTCCAGAGATATTTAGAGCAGACCAATCATAATGATGCGGACACCAGGGTTGCAGTTAGAGAGGAATTATCTGGCACCATGAAGAATATGCATTATGAAGACATCATACGGGTTGAAGATGTTAAACATATTTTGAAAAAGGCAAAAGACACGGCACCAGGGCCCGATGGGGTTAGGTATGGCCACATGAAGGCTTTGAGCGATGCAGACCTGAAGGAGATGACCGACTGCTTTAACCAGAGCATTAGGACAGCATCAGTACCGCAGGATTGGGTGCACAGCTATCTCATCCCTCTCCCAAAACCATTCAAGGATCATTCAAAGCTTAGCGGCTTTAGGATCATCACCCTTCAAAATACATTTGGGAAGGTTCTAGAGAAGATAGTCGCTGTCAAGCTGCAAGAGTTTTTGGAAAGGGGGAAGCTTCTTCCAAGAGGCCTGGGGAGCTACAGGCCAGGAAAAGATACCTGGTCAAATGCAGCCACTTTTGCCTTTGACGTTTATGAGGGGTTCTAGAGTAGACAGGAAACGATGGCGGCAGCACTTGATCTCGAGGATTCATACAATAGAGTTCGATATGATATTTTGATGACCGCACTGATGGAGAAGGGGGTCAATCCCTGGTTGGTGAACTGGATAGCAGCCGTCCTGCATTCTCGTCGGGTTGCTCTCCGTCTGGGTGCATGGACCTCAGAGCCACATATTTTAACCCCGGGACTGCCACAGGGATCTGCAATATCACTGGTGCTCTTTAACATGTATACGAGCAAGATTGCAAACCTAGAAGCACCAGGGGGTGGAAGGATACTAACATTTGCAGATGATATTCTTGCATATAGGCAGGGGAGAGATAGGGAGCAAACAGCCCAGGAGCTACAGGCGACAGTAGACAAAGTGATTGACTGGTGCACTGAAATGAGTGCTGTCATCCACCCGGAAAAGGCGGCTGTTTTGTGGTGCTCTCTGGACAACAGGATTGTGAGAGCTGATGTCCCAAGCCTCACGATAGATGGTAGAAGCCTCAACAGAGAGAACAAACTGAAGTATCTGGGAATCACATTTGACAGGAGCCTGTCCTTCAAGGACCATGTGGCGACGGTTGTGACAAAGTCTCAAAAGGGACTCAATGCACTTAAAACTATGGCTGCAATGGACACAGAGCAGAGAATGCTTTTCACACTATACCAGCACTTGATCCTCTCAGTGATTGATTATGGACTAGGACTGCTCACTGTCTCAAAGAGTCAGCTGGTGAAATTAGAGCGCATACAGAACGAAGCTATGCGGGTCATTCTGGGATGCACCAGAGACACCCCAGTAGTGTGTATGCGTTACATCCTTGGTCTGCCGACTGTTGCTGGTAGGCTCAAGGTGATGCAGGCGAAGGCATACCTCAGAGTAGCTGCAGACACAGATCACCCGTTGCATGAGGCGCTGGACGCAGTTAAGGGTCAGCGACTGATAAGAGGGAAATCATGGATGGCTCAGGCGGAGGATACGATCAGACAGGTGTGCATCTTGGAGAACATTAGGCGAGGAGAGGAGTGGGTCAGAGTGCCAGCGGAGCAGTCAGACTTGTGCAGAGTTATAATCACATTGAGCCGGGAGTGCAGGGAGTGGCCAGCAGGGGCCACGGAAGTGGAAATCCAGCAACTAATTCAGGATAATGCTCGCCCGGGTGATGTGATTATCTACACAGATGGTTCGGTGTTGAGAGGTAGGAGAAGTGCCTGGGGGTTCTTAGCAAAAGCTAATGGTCGACGTTTGGTGCAGGAGAGCCTGGCATATAATACCACAACATCTAGCTTAAGAATGGAGGTGGAGGCGGTCAGTGCAGCTTTCCGCTGGATGGAAAATACGATACACACACACATCGTGATTGTAACTGACTCAGAAAGCATGCTGAGGAAGGTGAGGACAGGCAAGCTTCGTGCAGAGTGGCTTGCTTCGCTTCGGAGGTCACGGGTGGCAAGCATCGCCTGGATCTTTTCTCCGGGGCATGCCGGTGTGCTGGGGAATGAACAGGCGGACAGATTGGCTGGCTCTGCAAAACTTGGTGGAGTATTGATGCATGACAAGGCAGACGTGGTTGCGGCCTTGTGGGAGCACGTGTACACCTCGGAGGAGCAAATGGATCACCATGGTCTGGCAAGAATGAGACAGCGAGGAGTGACGAGGAGATCTGGCCGACGCTCGACGCTCAGAGGAAAGGCGAGACGGACATATAATCAGATTGCTACTGGTACTATTGGTGTTGGAACTCTTCGCTGGCTGCTGAGGATGGGGACGGAGCGCTTATGGTAATATGCGAATGCTGTGATGTTGGTTCCTAAATCAATCAATCAATCAAAAGCTCAGTTTAAAGATGGCCGCCCAACTTTTGGCATGCACCAAAGAGGAGCAGCATTCTATTAACCGTCTGTTTTTTTTTATCAGTGAATGGGGGAAACCTATAGAAATTCTTCGACGAATGAAAGTCCAGTATGGTTATGCATGCCTGTCAGTCCAGCAAGTGTATGAGTGGAGTAGAAAGTTTCAAAACGGCATGACTTCTGTGACAGACTGGTTAGACACATCGAGAAGTGACCAAGAGAATTTATTTCTGCAGAGATTTAAGAATTTATCTGCACTGGAGAGGACTTGCATTAAATGCAGTGGTGATTACATTCCTCTGTGTACTCAGGCCTACCAAAATGTAATGGTCCTAATACTTTAAGTGACTGACGAGAACTCAAAACAAAGCTACATTTGTCATTCTTGAATACGAGATACACATTGGTGGCATTGGGATTTTCTCATTTTACCAACTATGGGAAATGGAATCTGGTTGGGCAAAATTGATGAAGATTAGGAAATAGGAACTGGTCAAAGAAGTGTAAATCAAATGTCAGTTGGTTTGAAGACGTCAAACTATTGTTTGAGATTATGAATACTGATCCTGGCTAATTCAATGTCTACTAAGAATGGAACCCTGAGGCTGAGGATTCAAAGGTTACAGCCTTATTAAAGGCCATTTGGGAGTCTCCATGGTGAAGTGGTGATGCTGTCTGCTTCGCAGTCTGAAGGTTGTGGATTCAATTTCTGGCCATGTCGTTTGGTACACGAGTTTAATTTTCTCGGAGACTCCTGGGGGTTGTCACTGGAGCCACAGAATTTGTTCTTTGTGTAACACTTTCAGCAGGTAGCCTTGTGGAAAGTGACCTGAACAATTTGGGATAAAACCCTGTATAATGAAGTCAATCCTCTTGCCTTTTAAAGCCTTGGTTAATTAAAGGCAGTTGTGATGACGGATATTCTGTGATATACACATGGGGTGGTTACTGGCATTAAGTGCCTGGGCCTTTTAAACACAACCTAATGGAAGAGGCATTAGAGAAGCCAATGGGACTTTGGTTCTAGGATCACTAGCAGCATGACAATGGAAGTGTTTAAGAGTAACAAATGCATTTCTCTGGTTTGAGTTGCAAACTACACCCACATGTGCTTACACTGTGATTAACTGAGAATGATCCAGAAAGTCAAGGCAGTTTCAGCCATCACGGGCAAACGTGAGGGAAAAAAATCAATAATGCATGACTCAATAAGGCAATTTTTAACATGACCATTATAATACATAAGGAAGGTGTAACGTACCATACATATGAGAATGTTTATTATACTAGTTTATTGTACTCCTAATGAGATAATTTGAAGAATTTAAAGGAAAGAGCAGATAGCTCGGCAATACTGCTATTTGAGCAGATGGTTGGTTGGTACTACCAGCATATCAGTGTGTCAACCAATGAAATAGCAGATAGCTGGTCGGTTAAAGTTATTTGCATGTCCTTTACAGGATGCCACAATCAACCCCAGCATTTTCTGACTGTTTATGATTTTCTAGGCAATTTTATGCTCAGTAATTCACCATTTATTTCTGAACGACAGACGCTCATACCATTGTTAAAAATCAACACGTGCTGACATGGTTTCATGTTACCCTAATGGGGGGAGCTAAAAGGGAACTGGGAACTCCACCTTGCCCAAGAATGTCCCATAGGCTAGCAAAGGGAAAGAGGCACCTTGCTTCTCCGTTGATCAGAGATACCCCTACTCAGCCATCCTCTCAAAACATATAACAAAATGAAATCAAATATGTTTTCATTTTAAGGGAGCAAACAAACAAAGGAATATGCTATGCACAGTTGTCTACGCCATAAGTGGAGCAGAGCAGAATGGCAACAAGGCCCCCCCCCCCTCTCTCTCTCTCTCTCTCTCTCTCTCTCTCTCGCATTGAAACTATCACAGAATTATGTAATGATATATATAATACTGGGTACATCCCCAAGGACTTGAAAACATCAATTTTCATCACACTACCGAAGAAGCCAAGAGCTGTTGAGTGTGAGGATTACAGAACTATTAGCTTAATGAGCCACATAACTAAGATACTACTCAAGGTCATACAAGAAAGAATTCAACATAAAATAGATGAGGAAGTAGCTGAAGAACAATTTGGGTTCCGCAAAAACAGCGGCACCAGAGAAGCAATTATCTGTTTGAGGATGTTAATTGAAAAATATATAGAAGTTAAATAAAAAGTATATATGTTTGTTTTATAGACTACAAGAAAGCTTTTGATAGAGTACAACATGAACGACTAATTACGTGCCTTCAAGATATAGGAGTAGACGGAAAGGACATCATACTTATTAGTAACTTGTACTGGGAACAAGTGGCATCTATTAGATGTGGTAATGTGAAAGATGTAATGTGTGTTCCAGTGCAGAATGTGGCTTAGATATTAACATCCAAAACACAAAAACTATGATAATTAGTAATGAAAAGGAAAGGTCATCAATGAACATCACAGAAAACAGGCAGATACTAGAACAAGTAACAAGTTTCTCTTATCTTCGACATATAATAACAGATAATGGCAGAAGTGAAATGGAAATCAAAAAGAGAATAGGAATGGCCAAAAATGCTTTCAACGGCATGAAATCAGTATTAACATCTAGAGAGATTAATAACACATTAAAAATGAGAATTGTCAAATGCTACATACATTTAACACTACTGTATGGCTCGGAAGCCTGGACATTGAACAAGCAACTAGAAAGTCGCATAGAGGCCCTGGAGATGTGGATATACAGACGAATAGGTTGTATTTCATGGAAACAAAAACAATCAAATGCAGAGATCCTAGAAAAACTGGGAATGAAGAGAGAGTTGATGAAAGAAATAAAGAGGAGACAAGTTAAATATTTTGGTCACGTTAAAAGACATGATACTCTTATAAAAACCATACTGGAAGGCAAGGTTGAGGGCAAGCGAGCAAGAGGTAGACAACGATACAAGTGGGAGGATAACATCAAGAGATGGACGAACATCAGCCTGACAGAATTTACAGTCAAGTCAAGACAGTGTTGGAGATCCATTGCAGCCAACCTTCATTGCGGAGACGGCACCTGATTGATTGATTTATATTTCTGCTTGGAGGATTGATCTTGTTGCTTTAATGTTGAGTGATTTCTGCCCCTCATGAGACACAGCAAAACATGCTTGGCAATAAATTGTGCAATCTATTGTTTGTGATACGTTGACACGATTGAAAAGGGTAAGGGCGCTCACTCTTAAACTTCCGGTTCACTGATGGTGAAGTAAGTGGTTCCACCCCATCACCGGTATTGTGTTGGTCTTCATCATTAAATTCTCATTCAGAAAGCAATAGCAAATTACTGAACATACAGTTACCTAGAAAATCAACCTTGGGTTGATTGCAACATCCTGTGAGGGACATGCAACATTTTTTTTACTTGGTTATTCACATATATGAGTCTGTGTGACAAGTTCAGCAAAGCTTTCATTATGTGTGTCTTGTTTCTAGGGAACTAAATGATCTACAGAAATGGGTTGGTTTATTATCTGCGTGGCAAATCTTCTGGAAGATGTAGTTTTAACTCTTTAAGTCGATGCAGTGACATTCAAGTCGTTTGAGCTCTGACAAGGGCTGTCATGTATCAGAGTGAGGGTGATGTAGAGACTTCCTGCCTACCTGCTACCCCAGCATCATATACATGGGGATTATGTTGCAGAAGTCTCCTTCACCTCTCCTGCGGAGTATGCAAGGCTGGTACTGAAACTTCACATCTTTCGTGAGGCACATTAGGATGTAACCAGGTCACGATGTAGCACAGCACATCACGTTAGTTACTCCGCCCTCCATTAGGTGTGTCATTATCCACAGGTTCTATGCCAAAAGGAAAAGCTACAGAAATAAATTTACCTTTATGATAAAAATAGTGTACAGACATCTGTTTGGTTAAATACAACAAAAATTATCTTTGCATGTACTTTACAGGACATTGCAGTCTACCCCAGCATTTTTGGTTGTTTATAATTAGGCAAGTTTATGTTCAGTAGTTTGCCATTGCTTTCTGAATGATTGACACTTATACCATTGTGTAAAACCAGCACAGGATGGTGTGCATCCAAATATATTTTGAATATTGCAGGATTGGGAATTGTGTTTGTAACCCCTTTGTCACAGCGCCAACTGTCTGTCTGGTACTTTTTGGTTATTTTTTGTTGTTGCTGACTTGATTTCTACAAGCAGTTTTTCTTACACACATATAAATTACAAGCTTAACTTGAAGTAAGTCACAATAAGAACATTATTAAGATAATGTTGCAGTATGATATATATTTTTTTCTTGCTTATTCCTTCATGAGTGTAATTTATAAGCACATCTTTTCCAGATTGAAAGAGTAATGGATGATTAGATGGAGTGGAACTTTAAGGAGTAATGTTAACTTGATCTTACAATATGTTTTAACATGGATAAACTTACTTTCATTGCAGCGGGAGTGTCTGTTGTGGATTTATCAGTTCTGCCAGATAATCAAGTATACTACAAGGATGACAATGTCACATTTACATGCAAAGTGACTGTAAGTTTTGACACTTCTAACTTAAGTTTGCAATTGACTTCACCTAACATTTTATTTTGTGTTGCTGATGTACATAAGAAGTCATGGTGGTATAGTAGTTAGTCTGCTCTGCTTCTGACAAGACGGTGATCTGGGTTCAATCTTCAGCAGAGGGTGCTTATATTTTCTGACCCGTATGGCTCTGAGGTTGACCCAGCCTCATAAAGATACGTACCAAGATATTTCAGAATTTTCTATTATCTGGAAGGGAAGATGACGACCACACCTCATGTGTCCTGTCCTAGAATATGTGAAGATCATTAGCTTCCATGGAAAATAATCTGAGAGAAGCTTGACTCAGAACGGTGAACTGATCATCATCATGTGCCATGCAAGTAAACAATGGCGGTCATGTTTTGCCTTCTCACATGGCCACAAGAGTCTTGGATCAGGTCTTGTCTCAATTACATCATGTGACCTTACCATCTAGTATGTATCTCTTTGTCTTCCCTATGCTATTTTCTCATCAAGTTTGTAAGTTGTCACTAAGTTTTCAAGTTTATTTCTTCTCATAGCGTATTTTCAAAAATTCTTGGCACTATGTCTAATTTCTCTAATCAATTTACGGTTTTCAGCTGTTTTCTAGACTGTTTCATTCTCTCTTTTTTAAATGGCATCTTTGCAATTTTTCTCGGAAACCACATTTCCACTTCGATTAGATGTTTCTCAGCTTGGGAGTGACCTGAGTGCAGTGATGTCGGTTCTTAGCCCAACTCAACTAAAGTCAAACATCACAGTGGTTTGGAGAGAAAGAGAACAGTGATGGAAGGCATGGTTGCTGGGAGAAGAGGCAGATGTCAACCAGAATAACGCTGAACACGGGACATTGCAGTCATCTTTGGCATGAGGGTGCATGAGGCGGGAAAACTGGCAAGAGATCGAAATACTTTTTTGATGGGACATAATGTGAGCGATGGTCTGCATGGGATCTGCTACATGATGAAATGTGTATATGTATGTCAGAAGAAACGTGGCTTTGGTTAAGGATCAATATTGTTGCACATGGATATCTCCTTAAGTGCTCCAGACTCCTCCCATGGATCACACATGGATATCTCCTTAAGTGCTCCAGTCTCCTCCCAATGGTCCACATGAGCAGAATCTCAGCACAGTGCATGAACTCCATAGCACTGACTAGGATTAAAATGTCTGCCAGAGTCCCACAGGCATATCCTGTTGTGGGTAGGATTTTTGTGTGTGAAATGACCACAGGTTGGGGTTTATTTTGCCTGCTCTTGTCCATATCCAACTGTTGAGGATGTTTAACATGTGCAACTTGGTTCCCCAGAATTTGTCCATCCTTGTCTGAGAAGGCTAGACATCTGATCCACTACCCCAGGATCAGGGAGAGCATACCACACTTTTCACATTTGGTAAAAGTCCACACCATGAATTGAACCAGGTCTGAATGAGCCGGTGAATGGATGCTTTAGCCACTCTGCCACTCAGAAGGAACAGATTTCTGATTAGTGTTTCCTAATATCCCATGTGTAAACTATGTTTTCTTTTTGTCCCTTTCATTTTCTTGTTCAGGGTCCTGCAACCGGTGTCAGCTTTCGGTGGGAATACTGGTTTGAGGACGACACTGGCATACAGAAGCTGCCAGATTTACCAAGTAATAATGAAATTGTGAACAGCCCTGCAGCACCTCAAACTGGCAGCACTGGTTGTCCACAGTTCAATTGGGTCTCAACGCTGAGCATTCAAGTACCCGGTGATTACGAGCAGCAGGTGTATAGGTGTATTGTAAGCTACATGCAGATGGAACAGAGCAGCAACAGGACTATTGGTATAACAGGTGGTAGGTGCTGTGTTTACCATTTTTCAGTGAGCACTTTGGGTTTTTTTTTTAAAGTCACTAACAACTAAAAGCCTAGGGGTTTGCGCTGGCATACAAGTCTTTTTTTTTTTCTTCAATTCTTATTTGCTTTTTGTTAATACCGCACTCTACTTAGATAGTTTGTAAAATAACAGCTGTTGTTTAGTTTTCCTTTTTTAAAAATAAAAGTAGATCATTGTTTTTACTCTAATACAGTGTTCATTAAAATAACTGACTGCTTTTCTAATCAATTAGCATATTTTTTTCATCATCATCATCTTCCACTTTTGCCTCCAAGCGTCGTGGAGGAGATTAGTTGTCGTTCCGGATGACTGTATGATGTCTTTGATGTTGTCAATATATTTTCTTCTCAAGCGCCCTCTTGCTCTCATAAGTCTTCTTTGATGTATTGCTAGTGCTGGTAGCTGATGGTGTTGCATTCTAATGAGATGGAAAAAAAGTATATAGACATAAATTGCTTACAATGACGTTACTCCATATTTTAAACATCAATAGGTCCCTCTCTGTTTGTATTGATTAGTTAGCCATACATGGCTAAAAATATTATGCCCTATGTTTTTCTTGCCTGAGGCATAGAAGAGTTCTATTATCTTATGTTTTTGCTTCTGATCCGTTTCTTTTTAGCATCTCTAGATTTCTTGCACAAATTGAATTTCTTACACAAAATTTAAGTTATTGCCTTATATTTTTAAAGACATTTATCACCATTAAATATTGGCATTGGTAAGTTATATCTACTTATTCTATATTGCAGCTTGCTTCTCGCTTTGAATAATTTTTTTTTTTTTGGGGTGCATATCCTTTACAGGACATTGCTGTCAACACCAGCATTTTACCGCTGTCGTTGAATTCTTGGCAAGATTATGCTCAGTAGTTTGCCATTGCTTTCTGAGCGGCCGGCTCACTTATCCCGTAAGTTACCAATGTGGCGAGAACCGCTTCCAATTCTCGCGCGCTGCGTTACCCCACATGGATAAACAGGATTATGGAGAAAGTCATTTAACCCCTAGGCCAGGGAGACCGGCTTGAATAAATTAATATTTGTTAATTCATTCCGGGCTATATTGTCCATAGCTTTATATTAAACATTAATTTAAGCAAAAAAGTCTTTTGAACTTGGTAATAACAATAATTATGGCATTGGGTGCCCACCCAGCATCCTACGAAATCTTTATAACCAGTTCTCACAAAGTGACCTTCGCCTCAGAAGGCTCTTGAACTTCTGACTAAAATTATGTACAGACAACTCTGCAGATGATTTGTCACGGGCATCTTTTATTTTAACTTTAACTGATGGCGTCATTTTCCACTTTCTTAGTTAAGGCCCTTGTTTGTCAGACAATAACATCTCCCGAGAGGATTTAGCCTTGAGTTGTGTATTCCTCCATATATATTTTGTTTTCTTCTCTTTATCTTGCCGGTCACCGTAGCGAAGGGGTTATGGGCACGGTTTGTGACCCCTCAAACCCGCATTCGAAACACAGCTGTGTGCTATTTGGCAGCAGACCACATTGTGCTGTTTTTTAACAAAATGGTATGGGTACCGGTTGTTCAGAAAGCAATGACAAACTATTGAACGTAAACTTGACAACAGCAAAAAATGCTGGTGTTGACTGCAAACATCCTGTAAAAAATATGCAACTGACTATTCTCTATATCTTACATTATAAAGACAGACAGGGGCTGGTTTTATTTGAAAAAAAGCTAGTGCACTCAGATCACACTAAATACAAGCATTGCATTGATGTTTCAATTAAACCTATAAAAATATATCTTTCTTCTTTTTCTGTGTTTCATCTCCCAATGTAGAAGTTGCCCTCAGCCAACTCATTCCAAGCCCTTTGTAGGCTTGTTCATGATTGGTTGGATTTTCCAGCTAAGATTTAATTATTGGCTGAGGTAGCTGGTCTCAAGCCAACCCTCCTAGGTCACCTCTTATGGCATGCATAATAGATTAGTATTACTACTATTCTTTGTTTTGCTTATGACCTTGCTAACACTTGGGTGACTAAACATATAGTGAGTTAATCATGTTAATAAAACAAAAAGCAGGCCGCTTTAACTTAGCCATCCTTCTGCGATGATGCCAAAGAAGAATACTTGTAGGACTGCGATATCCAATCGTTATGGGAGATATAGAGGTGCCTTCAAGAGATTAGAACAAGAATCGCCATGGCAAAAGTAGTCTTTTGCAAGATAGAAAACACATTGACCAATAAAATGCTGTAATTTGCAACGAGAAAAATAGTGTTGAAGTATTACATAGAACTTGTACTTTTGTATGGATGTGAAGCATGGACAATGAGCAGACAAGCTGAAAAATATCTGATGGCTGTGGAAATGTGGTTTCTGAGGAAAATGCAAAGAATACCATGGACAGACAGAAAAACCAATGGACAAAGCGTGGATGACAAAAGACATTTTCATCATAATAGCAGAAAAAAAGAATGAAAAATACTTGAGGAAATAAAGCATTATATAAAGACATGCATGCTATGTGCAAATGAACAAAATAACAGTGGACTGAAAGTAGATAAATATACTTATAAGGTAAGGGAAGGAATCATCATACAAGACAAATGTATGAAAAGAAAAGAAAGTTAATCACAAGACAAGAAAGACTTATTTCGGAAGATGTATCAGAGATAAGGAAGGAATTATCCTATTGATGAGAATGATATGATAAAAGATGGGCAGAATATTTAGGAGAACTCTTTAAGAATAAAAGATGCAACAAACCGACACTTACCAATAATGAAGGCCCTAGTATTCTCAAGTTACAAGTTATGAAGTAGAGAAAGCAACAACATTATGAAAAGAAAAAAAGCACTTCACAAGCACAAAATATTAATAGAAACAATAGCACACCATGAGAATGCGGAGAAGATGAAATGACTGTTCACTGCAGTGATATATACAATTCAAGTTTCATACCATAAGACATAAAAAACATCATTGCATTATTAAAGAATGTACTGGAAGGAAAAGTGAAGGAGACACTTGTAAGAGAAAGAAAATGTGGATGGACACTATGAGATTGGGAGACTCCTGTATGATGCACCAAGAAGAATCTAATCAGTGTGTGTTGGAGACTCATTACAGGCGACTTTCAATTCTGAGACGGTACTTGATGATAACACATTACTGCGAATTTCCAAATATGGTTGTAGTTTAAACCCCAAGACAGAATACTCATGGCATCCTAGATGGAGAGTGCTGTAGCACAGCTTCTGCCCTGACTAAAAGGGATACAGGTGAGGTAAATGATGTGGGTGTGGCTTCATTGCAAAGGTCAAGGGACACTGTAAAAAAAAAAAGGAGTCTGGCATATGATAACATGATTTCCAACATGAGAATGGGGAGGAAGCTTGGAGCTTCATTGCAATAGCAATGGTTAAGGGACACTAAATAAAAAGAGTCTGGTGTATGATGTCATGATTTCTAGCATGGCAAGGAAAGTGAGCTGTAATTGTGGTGTTACGTGAAAGCAAGATTTAGTACATCCTGACACTGGGAAGGTTAACCCGGTCAACAAATGCCCGCAGAAGTCGGATGTGTCGGCCTAACAGCGCAAGAACGCAGCTCTTCTGTAAACAGGCAAAACGCAATCACGTCCGAAAAAAAACTCCGGATGAACGAAGAAGAAGAAGTACATCCTGACATGGTGTTTATAAAGCGCACATATGCATATATATATATATACAGTCAAACAGACACATATACACATATATCGATATACATACATATAGACAGACAGACAAATGCATACCTACATAACTATAAACCTACCCACACACGCAGGAGTGTGATATGTTCCCCAGTGTAGCTACATTACTGTTATAGTGTAAAAACATAGACCAGGATTCTACCACACATTTGTCCATTTCTTCACTTTCTACAACCACTATATCGCTTAACTTTCTGTAGTTCCTTCTGGGATTTTGCTTTCAAGATGAATGTACAAACTCACCATATGATGTTTTTATTATTTGCATGCATTCGTTATCTTTGAACTCAAGCTTAGTCCATATATGTGCTACTGCTTCTGGTGCACTGGAGTGATGTTTTGCACATGGATTAGCGTTCTCTATTACCAGTGTCCCTCACGATCAGGCAAAGCCACTCTTGACACAGATAAGAAGTGAATATTTCACTCCAACTGACCTGTGTAGGTCGGGGTTAAACCCACTACCTCAACATCATCACATTGAGTTGTTTAAGAACTAGGTGCACTTATTCATTCGGCCATGCTGACCTCCCACCATATAAAGAAAATCAATGAAGACACAGTGCACATCCTTGCTCTGACAACATTCTTTATAACCTGAAATGCTTTCTATTTTGTTGTTGATCTTTTACACTTCCTGTTTGCTGCCAGCATATGCTCTATTATATTGCACTTATTCCCTTACAATGCCGTTCAGTCTTTCTGCGTTATATTTGGGATATAAAATGTCTTATTTCAGATAATGGATTCTTTTGTTTATATGTTCATTCTTCTGACAGTTATTGATATTAACTCTGTGCTGTCCACCTGCTGTATAGGGATATCTAGTGTCACCTGTGTTCTGTTATTCTCAGACCTCTACTATCAGTGTTTAATTTAAATGTGGTTTTTTTTTCAAGGAACCATGGTAGGAAGTGCCTAATGCACTTGCCGGTCATGACAGTGGTCCGGGTTCAATCCCCATCGGGGGCAGGATTATTTTCTTTTGGTCGGTACGTTTCTGGGGTCAGCCCAACCTAGTAAAAATGGGTACCAATTTTCTAGGTGGGTTGGTTAGTTATCTGTTGGGGTATCATCCTTGTACTTCAGACATGTCCATTTGTGCTCAGATCCTTCCCCTCAACATATACATCAGTGTCCGGCAGCTTATAGTGCCATTTCTATGTTGGTTGATGAGGCCCCTCATTCTCCCGATGTTCCTCTCATACCTGGTCATGCCAGTTCTCTCATTCTAGACAATGATATGGATTCACTGGCATCAAAGTTCTCTACTCTTGCCATCTCTCTCAGGGCATTCAATATCTAGTCATATGCAGGGGATGCAGTGCTAGCGAGCTTATCAGCTCATTCATTTCTCACAACTCCCGCATGTCCCTGAGCGAAGATGAAGGTGACTATGAACACCAGACCTTCGCAACGATTCAAAATGTTCTGGGTATTGTCTGGAAAGGAAAGGTGATGATGAAGGAAGCTGGCCACATCACTTTATATGTCATGGCCTAGAATATGTGAAGACCTCACACGTCACATCCCCAATGGCTGTATTTGCTGTTGGGATTACTGTTTCAACATTTTAAATATTTCCTTGTCTTCTTTCGTTCGCTTGAAATATGTCTATAACTGCAATGTTGTCTCTTGTATGAATCTAAGTCTTTTTTTTAGTTCATTCAGCGGTCCATAGAGTTTATCTTTCACTGTTGTCTCTCTAGGCCAGAAGGTTTGCCTTGATATGTTGTAGTTTGGGCAATCCTGGAGTATGTGCTCTGCTGTCTGCGACGCCAAACCACACGTGCATATAGCTGAGTCACCAATCTTGAATTTTGTATACATGTGGTTGCGTAATCTATTGTGTCCTGTTCTGAGGCGCAGAATAATGACTTGTTCTAGTCTGTCCATAATGTGGTAGTCGTCTTGAGCAGGTTTTGGTGGCCTTCTAACTGATTTGATCATTCTTTTCTTTTGGTGGTATGTAATGGGCACATCAGGCTGTTCTTCTTTTGCTCCTTCCTTAGCCAGTTGATCAGCTCTGTCGTTTCTGGGTATTCCACAGTGGGATGGTATCCACTGTATGGTGACCTTACGCTGACTACTAAGTTCAGAAAGTAGTGTTCTTAGTACTGGCAATTTCCCACACAGGAGAGCCTCGAGTACTGATTTTGCATCTGTCAATAGCACCACAGATTGTGTACCATGGCTGATATTTAGTTAAATATTTCCTAATTTATATTCTATTTTTACTAGCACTCGTTTAGTCGCCGGATCAACATCACGGCACACGGTTTAACCCATAAGTGTTCCGTTTTCCCCCTAACTCAAACCTGAGTCTGGAGAAACTCAGCTCAATGCACGAACTCCGTTGCATCGGTGAGGATCCTGAAATACTTGGGTAGATTTTTAACTCAAAATTTTCCCCTGGCAGCGCCGTTAGGCTACTCTTTTTCGAATTTCCAATTGCCAAGGGATTTTTTACGTGCGCAACAATACACACGGGTGTCCGATCTCACTACCCAGAGACCAGGGGAAATTTTATTACTGGAAGTCCAGGTGGATTTTTTAAATAAATCCTGGTCCTCACCGGGGCCTGAACCCGGGACATCCAGCACTCGAGGCGGACACCATACCTTGAGACCACTCAGCCCCTATTAAACCTTCCTGGGTTATAATTGGGACATATTGTATGCACTGATATTTTAGATAATAGTTAATTTTGTACTTGTGCTATTCCTAAATGTGTAGCTTATATAATCATGTCATTAGGACAATTTTGATATTCTTAATGTACTATATTCTTCATCCCTGCCATTTCTATCAGTATAATAACTACATCTGTTTAATATTTTTGCCCCGAAGCAGGAGCCTACTACTGTGATGTGCTAGGATTGTCACATTTTATAGACCTGAAAGCGACACATATTATTAGTATTATACTTTGCCATATTGATAAAGGGATTGTTGATCTTGTGATATATTGCTTCATCTTTCCTGGCAGTTTCATCAAATTCATTCTGTTGGTTACACAAATATATAAGGATTCAGTAGACTAAAATTTGGTACAGATTAAACTCTTAGTATGCCAGTGTAATTTGAAAGGGAACTTTTACAGTTCTGAGCAAATTATTTGAAGAAATTCACAAACTTTACCATTACCACAACTTGGTGCTTACTGAATATGGTTGACATTCACCTACATTGAAATCATTCATTTCATAAACACAAATTAAATTATATATATTGTGACATCATCACATAAATGAAATTATATATTGGATGAAATATTGCATTAATGAAGTGATTGTCATCATACTGATTGTCCTTTGCAGAACGAGACTCTCATCATAGCCTGCTGACAACATTCTCAATTCCCCTTCATTTCTCCTGCCTCATACATTTTATGAAATCACCATCTACATTTAAATCACACATTCATATGCAATAGTCTCCATTGTATGAAGAACTAAATATACTGGAGTTTACTAGTAAAAGCAAGTTTATCATCTCGAGCTCTGCCAGCTGGCATAGACTTTCATGCATCTCTGTCCTTGGCATTTTGGATAATTCTGATTGATGATACTCCTTTATGCCACAGTCTAATCAATCCAGCTTAATTTCTCTTGGGCTACTGCTGTCTCTTCTCCCTCTAATTTATTCAAATATCACAGTATTTTCCAATGTCTTTATTTTCGTCAAATGACCAAAGAACATTATTTGTCTCCTTCTTATATTTGCATATAATGTTCAAACTTCATTAGCCTTTTCCAACACCTGTTGGTAGATAACTCTGACAGTCCAAGATATTTGCAGCATACATCTTAGAAACCAAACCTGTTGCTACCAAATTCTTCCTAATTTGATCGTTAAGTTTATATGATTCACTACCATGCAACAGAACAGGTTCTATATATTTTTAGTGCTCTTTCTGATATTTATTAAAAGCCACTTCTAAAAGCAAGTTAGTGACTTATAATGTTATGGTATAGACATTCATATGATAGCAATATCAGAGTTAGAAACAAGGATTTTAGAATACAGAATGATATCAAATTCCTTTTATTCTTCAGTTGTCATTTCATTTTATTTGTTTGCCATTTTATTACTTTTTGATTTCTAATGCTGGTTAAAATAAGTACAGATATAATTCAGTTCAAAATTTGTTCAGAACAGCCAAACAGTCATAGCTCCTTCCCCTCCTCCACTTGTTTTCTTTGTGTAGAGGAATGCATGCCTGATTTCTTCAGACAAAGGCTATAAAAATGGGAAAATAGAGTAAGGCAAAGATAGATTATGTGGATAGTCAAGCATAATGGCATGGGAAGTTGATAAATATTGTTGCAGAACTGAGTTGTGGTGAGGCATAATCATCCATACCATACCATTGGGCAAGGCACTTGATGATGTCATTGTGCAGTCTGGTTTGTAGAAAAAGTTGGGTTCCACCAGATTTTGAAATACTTAGAGAAGGGAACTCCAAAGTCCTTCTAGGGGATCTATTTAATAGAGGAATGTTATTAACATTCACACTAACATTCAATGTGTAATTTTTTTTATTCTAAGATGCTTCTTACATAGGAGACTGTTGCCCATGTCATTCACTTGTTTCGTTAATTTAATGTGTTAATTATTCTAATAATTATATCATTATTTGCTTATGGATGTGCATTTTTAAGCATGTTGATATAGACATTACTTTACTTGATTTACTTATTACACCTGAAAACCTGATTTTACTCATATTCAAGACGCATTTCCAGTTTGTTTTGAAAAGATCAAATTCTTGTTTCACTAGGTTGTATTGATGGTAGTTTGCCATAAACACCATGCATAGAATCCAGTGCTGGATGCTCCTTGCACTGACAGTTTATGTAATTTGTTCCCCGTTTTGAGGCTGCCTAGTTTGGACATCCTAAATTATATGAAGCGGGTTACATTGAATAAAACTATTAATGAAAGTACATAAGTGTAATTTATTTAGGAATCATTCTGAGAAAGACTGCCTGAAAACTAGAATGAGAAACAAATAAGTACATGGATTCTTCGGGCATTAAGTGAAACTGATTAACTGGACAACTTAATTTTATAAGCAAGAAAATTGTAAACTTGATACATTGGGAGTAGCAGAATGTGGGCAAGAAGACATCATCTCTCTATGTTTATACATATGAACACATAATAAATATGGTCTTATGGGATCATAATTTGTCACTTTTGTTTATGGTATACAATATAGTTTCTTTTTCAGGTTTAAACCCTCAGCCTGCGGAGCAAGTTTCTCAAGGCGGAGGCCCAGATGTGGGCATGATTGTTGGTATTGTCATTGGTTGCGTTGTTGCAATCCTTATTGTCATTGGTATCATCTTTTTCATCCGATACCGCAAGCGATCTCAAGAAAACAGTAAGTTGATTTAAATAAAGGTAACTTTGTAATCCAGATCTGTTTTCCCTGTACAGTGAAAGTATTTTCAGAAATATTGAAGATATGGAAGGAATCAACATTGGGGGACGATGCATCAATAACATTAGATATGCAGATGATACAGTCTTGATTGCAGACAATGGACAGGGTCTGCAACATTTATTAGATGCAGTTGTTACACACAGTGAACAACGAGGTTTTGAATTAAATTGTAAAAAGACACAGGTTATGGTCGTCACTAGGAAGAACGAAATACCACAATGTAATATACAAGTAAATGGGAATATTCTTCAACAAGTGAATAGGTACAATTATCTCGGAACAGTAATAACATCTGATGGGAGATGCCTTGAAGAGATTAGAACAAGAATCGCCATGTCTAAGGTAGCCTTTAGCAAGATGAAAAACATACTGACCAAAAAAAATATGTCAATTGAAATGAGAAAAAGAGTGTTGAGGTGCTACATAGAACCTGTACTTTTATATGGATGTGAAGCTTGGACAATGAGCAGTCAAGCTGAAAAACGTCTGATGGCTGTAGAAATGTGGTTTCTGAGGAAAATGCAAAGAATACCATGGACAGCCAGAAAGACCAATGAACAGGTCCTTCAAGAAACAAACGAAGATCGTAAACTGATTAGAGACATTAGACGCAGACAGTCAAAATTTTTTGGGCATGTTATGAGAAGAGATGGATTGGAGAACTTGGTGACAACTGGTAAGATCGAAGGGAACAGACCAAGAGGAAGACCTAGAAGCAAATACCTGGATGGCTTGGCCACATGGCATGGTCGAGACAGGAACATGGAGCTGATCCACGACTCTGGTGATTGAGTGAGATGGCAAAACATGACCGCCCACGCTTACCGGCATGGCACATGATGGATGGATGGAACTTTGTAATGTTACATAAGTTATGCAGGGTAAAGTAATGCAGCCAACAAAATAATTCACATGAACTACTTTTCTCTGTGTTGAATGAAATCATCACATGATGTTGCTACTAAATATTTATGAATTAGATTCAAGGAGAGAGATTAAGAGTTGTCATTGATGAACAGCTAGGGCTTCTGAGTTAGTCAGTCCTGCTCAGATCAGATAATCTCATTATGCTTAATAATAGAGCAAAACATTGACCTGAACTCATATTTTTATATTGGATTTGTGGATTGTGAAATAGTCATTACAAGAATTGATGGGGAATATTTTTGGAAATTGGTGAGACACTTTGGAATCCCTCCTTATGCAATATATAATAGTAACATGAAGTGCCGGGTTCTCCATGAGGAAACATTAATATGGTGGTTCTGGATAGGACAATACATTGAGAAAACAGAATCATATTGCTAGAAAGTCCTTTGTACGGATCCCACAGGGAAGTAGATTAGAGGTAGGCTTAAAAACACAGCTGATGTGTTGGCGTAGCAGTTAGGATGTTACCCTGACAATGGCGTGAGCATGGTCAGATGAGGGTTCAGTCCTAGCTGTTGAAATTCACTACGGGAGGGAAAGACTGGTCACTTGTTCCTCTGTGCACTCAGGTTTACAAAATGTGATGGTCCTAACATACCCACAGCTGGTTCTTGCTATACTCCTGTTGTTGTTTTTTAAACACATGGAGAAGAGAATTAGAGATAGAAATGAATAATATTAGAGGACATTGACAGAACTCCTTGAGATAGCGAAAATTAGGACAGATTGGAGTGAGTTAATTGAGAGTGTATGCCCATGTGAAGGTGGATAAAAGACAATAGAAGAAGAAGGTAATGCAGCCCATAAAATACTGTGCATGAATTACTTTTTACTTTCTGTAATGAAATCATCAAATGACACATTGCCACAAAATATTTATTATGTAAATTATAGGTAAAGATTCAGGACACCCACCATTTTCATGCATATTGGAGAATGTGACGCTGTTATTTATTCACCAATGACACTCAATAACTGTTCAATATCACGTTGGTCCTGAACATTCTGGTACCTATTTTATAAGGTTAGGTCGATTTCAGAGCCATGTTAAAGTAAAACATAACCTAGGGGTTTAGAATCTAGAACTACAGGCATAGGCTGCTGAGTACAAAGGTTGAATAAAACTTATAAACAAAGGCATTGCAAACATGCCAAAGTCCTACCGGTATTCATAACTACACAATACTCATTTCACAAACACTAAATTTATTGTACTTATACCAGTAATACACCCTTTCTGTTCAACCCTTCTGTGTTATAATTGTGTTATTTCAGATACTGGATCTATGTGTAGTAGTATACTTTTCTTTATTAAATATTAGCTGGCAGTGTGACTGCATTTAATAATTCCCGGACAAAACCGAGTAAAGGGTTAAAAATTAGCCTCGAGGGATTTGATAGCAAACCGCTTTGCAGATGATTTTGATGGTAGGAGGTGTTAGCCATTCAGACTGCTGCGGCAGGCTACTGAACTAACATTGCATAGTAAATCACAAATAGTTAATAAATGCTGAGGTTAATTGCAACATTCTGTGAAGTACATGCAAGGAACCTTTAGCTATTAAATACTGTAAATTATATGTAATCATTATTTTCACACAATTTCGATATTTACATTGTCATTATGTTCTTCTACTATTGCCCTTTTTCTCTAAATGGAACAAAGTCCCTCAATCAACCCACACAAACCTGACCTATCTTTTGCGGTCTCTTTCAGCTCCCTCCATTTCCTCCCCATATTATTCGTATGTCTCTAATTTCATGTGTTCCTAAGTCTCCCTATATCTCATTGACCCCGGAGGCTATAAACATAAGACTTTCTAGTTATACTGTTATCAGGTTTTCTCAGTGTGTGTCATAGAAGAACCAGTCTTTTCCGCACTTTTTGTTTGATTTTCTCCATGACCTCCACATAGGGACATTATATCATGCCACTTTAATCCTTCTATTCCGGCAATTATCATAACACTTAACATGTTCATTTATTTTATTGTAAGACTCAGATTACCCAAAAATGTCATGTTTAATGACAACTCAGATGAATGTGTTTATGTATTTTTTGTGTTTGTATTTGTTGTTGTGACATTGGTTAAATGTTGTATTTACTGTTATGACATTGGTTAAATGTTGTATATATTTGTTGTGACATTGGTTAAATGTTGTATATATTTGTTGTGACATTGGTTAAATGTTGTATTTATTGTGACATTGTTTAAATTTCTGTTTTTGTCATGTTTCAGGCTCAGGTGGTAAGGATCAACAGTAAGTATGGTTTCACCTCTATATTAAGTTATTAAACTCCTAATCTCTGTCAATGAAAGTGAGGAAAAGAGTTCTTAAGAGCTATATTGACCCAATCCTGAAGTGAAAAGAAGTGAATCATGGACAGTTAGCCAAGTCAGGGATTATGTGAAGGCTGCAGAGGTGTGGTTTTATAGAAAAATTATGAGAAAACCCTGGGCAGATAGAAATACAAAGAATGAGTCACCAAAATATGAGCAGAAACGGTTAGCTTTACTAGAACAGGATCACAAGGAATAAAATAGACCTTGTGGCCAAAGCCTTCGTACGCACAGAAACAACAAACATACACCAATGCAATAAGCAGATATAAAAAGAGCAATAAAGATATCTTGACAGAATTTAGCTTACAAAGTGAACTGATTACCAACATTAGAAGAAGGCAGTCTACATTCTTTGGGTATGTCATGAGAGAGGAAAAGCTGGAGTATGTCATCACAAAAGGAAAGCTGGAGGGCAAGAGAGGCATGAGTCGACCAAGAGAGAAGATACTGAACAGTAAAACATCATTGCACAGTGCACAAGACAGAAGGCTGTGGACAAACATGATCACCAGTGCCACCTAGCATGCACTTTAACCCTACCAGACCGCTGTACTGATTTTTCGGCAATTTCTTAATCTACCGCTGCACCTAATTTTTGGTACTTTGCCTAGTACGTGAATAAAAAAATGTGTCACAAACTAAAAATAACCAACCAATTGTTTTCAAACCTCATGGTTAGCCATTGCAAATGTCTGCCCCCCATAGGTTTGAATTGACTTTGTGTGATTTAACATGAAAAAATTCTGAAAATTCACAATGAAACGAGCAGCTGATGAACCAAGCACTTCAACAAGAAAGCGAAGTAGATCTAGGCTTGTCACAGTCCAACAGGCGATTGATACTTTGGTTTACTCAGACTGGATTAGCACACAAAGGTGGAATATTGGTGCTAGATGAAAGATAGACCTATTTTCTACAATGTCTCCAAGTTACATCTTATTCTAACCACTTGTTTGCATGTAACTAACATTTTTCTATATCATGTTGGTTTTTTCTCTTTAACGCTCAGGAGTATAGGGGACAGTTAGGTTCAGGGCCTCAGGGCTGGTAGGGTTAAGAAGAAGATTGAGGTCCTTAATGATAGGATCAGTGTAGATGTTTCTAGTGACATCTTGATGTCCATAAATAAATCGTTAGTTGCGTCATAACAATGACATTATGTGACACCAAAACGTACTATACAGATATGAAAACAACATAGCTTAGAAGTAATAAGTAAAGAAAAGGGCCCCTTAAATACATCTGAAGGTGTATTAGTATCAAGTGCTAGCCCTATATTTTTGTAGAGCAGTCGGTGTTTAATGTGGTCAATACCACCTTGGCCACGTCAACTTCCAAAGACATTTCCTGGTCGCCATTTGTGACTGGGTTAACCTGAGAGCCTGTTTACATTTTAAGATCCACTGCGATGCAGATTTTAACCCATGGCTACTGGACCAGCAAGCAAGCATACAGTGTAACCTAGAAATGGGGACAAGATATACACATATAAAACAAGAAGCACATAGTGTAGCTTAGAAATGGGGACAAAATATATGTATATAAAACAAGCAAACATATATTATAGCTTAGAAATGGGGACAAAATATATGTATATAAAACAAACAAGCATATAGTGTAGCTTAGAAATGGGGACAAAATATATGTATATAAAACAAGCAAGCATATAGTGTAGCTTAGGAATGGGGACAAAATATATGTATATAAAACAAGCATATAGTGTAGCTTAGGAATGGGGGGAAAATATATGTATATAAAACAAACAAGCATATATTGTAGCTTACAAATGGGGACAAAATATATGTATATAAAACAAGCAGGCATATATTGTAGCTTAGGAATGGGGACAAAATATATGTATATAAAACAAGCAAGCATATATTGTAGCTTAGAAATGGGGACAAAATATATGTATATAAAACAAGCAAGCATATATTGTAGCTTAGAAATGGGGACAAAATATATGTATATAAAACAAGCAAGCATATATTGTAGCTTAGAAATGGGGACAAAATATATGTATATAAAACAAGCAAGCATATATTGTAGCTTAGGAATGGGGACAAAATACATATACAATTGGAGGAGGTGTGGCTAAGAGATTAATGTGCCTGTCTCAGGTTCAGGAGTCAGTGGGTTCAAATTTAGAATGAGGCTGGGAATTCTTCCAAGAATTGTTGGTATCTTATGATATCACATGCTTATGCTTCACTGAATCACACGTTTCACTCATCTCTTGGGGAAGTAAGACTGGTTATCTTGCATTCTTGAATAAGGCTAAAGAAGCAAGAGCAATGTTAAACATCTCATGGTAGCTAGAAATCACAAAGAATAGGATGTGAGGCCATTGTCCTGGCAAAACTGTTAGGACATGAAACCTAGCCATGGGCAGATAGAGTTCGTCCCCTTGGATGGAATCTAGCAAGAGTAAGCAAACCTTGTGCCAAAGTCAGACACACTGACCTTTGAGGCGCATAACGAGGTGTCAAGGACTTCCTTAGAATGTGGGAGAAGAATACAAAATACACGATTTTCCTGAAGTTGATGAGCACTATAACAAAACCTGCCAACTTGTAAGGTGTAGCCTTTGTAAGGTTGTTTTCTTTATTCGACTTTTGTTTCTTGACCCTGTGATTGTTTTATCCTTTACTAACACTCTGTTGTTGATTTCAGTGATGCCCCCAATGATGCAAACCTTCACGCGCCACCTCCAGTCTTCTACCCCTCCAAACAGAGTAAAGTATCTAAGGATGAGGACACCAAGGTGAGTCTTTACATTTATATAAAGCATTCAGTTAACTGTTGTGCTTCAGGTGCATGGTTGTCATCCTTGTTGTCATTATTCTAGTGCATCCTTGCTGTTTAAACATAGAAAGGAGTTTCTCCTGAGTCTACTGTATCGTCTTGATTATGTTTATTAATTTATACGTATATGATTCCTGTGCTGTCATCTATCTGTCTGCTTTGTATGTCATTCTAGTCTGTTGTTACTTTGACATATCTACAGGAACTTGTATGGATATATTGTCCTGAGCATGTGAGAGTGTATGGCAATGAGAGGGCTGGAGGGTTGGCTTCTTTCATCCTCTTGCCCTTTATCTTCTCTGGGGCAATGGCACTCAACCAGCTCACATCAAACTGTCCTTTTTGTTTTTTTTTTACTATCACTGGCAGCTCCCTCCATGACTTTCCCATATTATTCATTTCATCTTTATTTCTCTTCTCCATGTTTTAAGTTTCCCGCTATTTTCCTCTGTTTGTGTCTATTTATCCTAACCTCAGGTTTTCTCAATCTCTGGCCTGCCCACTACTATTGGTTTACTTCATGGGTGCCTATATTGGGCAATTTTCAAACAGACAAACTATTAACAATAACTAACATGGTTCCAGTAGTGTCATCAGTCTGTCCAACTTTTCATCTTAATCATCCCATAGCTTCCTTTATCCCACCGCTGCATCTGTAGGCTGTCAGGATGCCGCAGTGGATATATTCATAATTAAGGTCATCAGCTGATGCCTATTTTCAGCAAAATATACAAGTGTGACAATGACGTTGGATTTCCACTTTTTGTTATCAGCCCAGGATTTATTTAGTGGTTCTGTGTATCCAGTAATTTTTTTTTCTATTTTTTTAATTTAAGATTACTTTGTTCAAACTTTAGTAAGGTTATAATTGGAGTTGTACGTTAATTGCTGATATTTCTTTCATTCAAATTTTTTCTTCTCTTTTCGGTTGATGGTCCTGATAAGGAGGGCTCATCTTCTGCTTTTCGTAGTTCTCTTCTAGTTTCTCTAGTTACAATGTTTGTTTGGTGATGTATTGTTTCACAAGCTTTTGTATACCTTGATCACTGTCTACATGTAGTAGGTAGCTCTGTTATTTTTATTTTTGTTTTTTCCACTTAGAAGTATCTGGCTAGATCCTTTTTTTTTTAAATTTGGCAGCTTAGTGAGAAGTGGATTGTGTTGTTTAGCTCGTAACATTCTGTACAGATTGGTTCTTCCCCAGCCAATATGTTTTAAAAACTGCATACCACGATCATTTATCTTTATAAACACTTTGTAGTAATGGACTAACTACATTCTCATGTCACATTAGTTCCTTCTTTATCGGGGTTGTGGTCTAGAGTGCCTGTTTCTCTGCCACATAGTCATGCTTGATAAGTTATTGAGCTGTGCTTTGTTTGAATGTATTGAAGAGTGCATGTTATCAAAAGTAGTCTTTGGTATTTTTTTCTTATTTTTGAAGTTAGAAAATGTGTAAAAGTCCCTTGGCATTCCAGATAAAAATATAGACTACAATTAGTGTTTGTAGTTTATTAGTAATTTTAGTCAGTCTCTATGTTTCTGATGAGTTAAATTTTCTTAGTTTGGTACTAGATTTAGTTTCCTTTAACTACCACAAATCTCCTAGTGCTGTTACAGTTCCTGTTGGCAATATATTGACAAGGATTTGGACTCTTTATTTGCAAGGAAAAGGCGATTTGTATGTAATATATATGCATTAATTCAAGACATATATATAAAAAAAATAACTGACTAAGATGACAGACAACATATCAATAACAGAGTTTAGGTTTTAATAAGTTGTATCTTTTGTATGTTTAGCTACTTAGTTTTGAATTGCAGTGCTTCTCCTTACCCTGTAACCTGATTATTGTATATATTGAAACATATGGTAGTTAATATATAAGTGCATGAAAGAGAAGTGACACATCATAATCCAGTGGCTTGTTATGTGCAGCACTTTCTCCCTTTCAAAATATCTCTCTGTCAAAAGCAGATGTCCTGCCCCTGTTGCTGTCACGTGTAAATTATCCACCACAACTTGAATCCATCTATCATATGCTAGATGTCCTGCCCCTGTTGCTGTCACGTGTAAATTATCTACCACAACTTGAATCCATCTATCATAAGCCAGATGTCCTGCCTCTGTTGCTGTCATGTGTAAATTATTTATCATATCTTGAATCCATCTATCAATTCTCAGATGTGCTACCTCTGTGGCTGCAGTGTGTAAATCATCTACCACAACTTGAATCCATCTATCATGAGCCAGATTCCTGCCTCTGTTGCTGTCATGTGTAAATTATTTATCCATCTTGATCCATCTATCATAAGCCAGATGTCCTGCCCCTGTTGCTGTCATGTGTAAATTATCTATTAATCTTGATCCATCTATCTTAAGCCAGATGTCCTGCCTCTGTGGCTGTCATGTGTAAATTATCACATCTTGAATCCATTTATCACAAGACAGATGTCCTGCCTCTGTGGCTATCATGTGTAAATTATCACATCTTGAATCCATCTATTGTAAGCCAGATGTCCTGCCTCTGTGGCTGTCATGTGTAAATTATCTACAACTTGAATCCGTCTATCATGAGCCAGATGTCCTGCCTCTGTTGCTGTCATGTGTAAATTATCTATCAATCTTGAACCCATCTATAATAAGCCAGATGTCACGCCTCTGTTGCTGTCATGTATAAATTATCACAACTTGAATCAATCTATCACATCTTGAATCCATCTATCACATCTTGAATCCATCTATCATATCTTGAATCCATCTATCACATCTTGAATCCATCTATCACATCTTGAATCCATCTAACACATCTTGAATCCATATATCACATATTGAATCCATCTATCATAAGCCAGATGTCCTGCCTCTTTGTCTGTTATGTGTAAATTATCCATCATATCTTGAATCCATCTATGTTGTAGTCTACCTAATTCCCGCTTCCCTGCTGCACTTCCCTCCATAGTTATCTTTTCGAGACATTCATTCCTGTTTGCATGACCAATCTTTTTTTATTTTCCTCAATTTTATTTGTCTTAATAACCAATCATTTCCAACTTTTAGTTGTTTTTGGGAAGATCTGTTTGTTCTCTTTTTGTCCAATAAATGGTTAATACTCTTAAGTAATATGTAGTAGTATATTAAGTATTAGCACATAGTTTGATGCAACTAACATCCTGCTTATTTTATTGTTGCTTGCCTGCCAGTCTGAAGGTCATGTGTTTGAATCCTCAAGGCAAAGATTTTAAAAAAATTGACCTTACTAGATCCACCTGGTCTAAAATGGGTGGCCCCAAATTTTCTCGAGCAAAGGCAGCCTGTGTGATATTTTCCATATCACGCATTAAGAGTCAACTGGTCTATAAAAATATGGAGCAAGCACCATATACCCAATAAGCCTCAAGGCATGGACAAGTCTTAAAAGCTCCTTTACTTTTTATTACAACGTTTGTTGCTGTAGAATAGAAATAATACTCTGTCTGTCACACAACCCTAAATTAATTGTCAATAGTTTTTAAACATGTACTGTTTGTTTTTTGTTTTTTTTTGCCATTCTTAAAATTTGTTATATTTTGTTACCCCTTGATATTTTTCTAACAGGTCTGAAAGGCATTGGCAAGAAGCTAATACAATCTGTAGAACTAATTTTTATCTGATAAAATTAGGAAATATTAATGGAAGACATTTTCAAAACACACCTTCAGTTATAATGGCAAATATAAATGCATTAAAATCAATAGAATATCAATGTTTATTAATGTCAATAAAGCAGTGATAAAGTTAGTAAGCATTCAATGTGCTGCTAGTTTATTCTCCCCTTTTTTGTGAGACCAAAGACTATCTCTGTAACTGTTCACACAAGTTACTCTGCTGTGCCTATCCATATGTCCCATTTCTGTACCTCAGTTCAAAATTTTTTGCGGTTTTGATTTTTGTGAAGTCCTGTTCTCTGGGATCTGTTTTCTTGTAAATTCATTATTTTTATCATGTTTGAGACAGTTTTAGGAATTTGTTCAGCTTTAGAATTTGTTCCTTCTGGTAAATGTTACATTTTGGTTAGTGTGGCCTCTTTATAGCACAATGGCTGGGTATTCTTCAGGCAGTCTGTCTAAAATGGAGGTGCCAGAATCATTTGTTCAGGCAGGTTGAGACAGGAGATGAAGATTGTTAGTGCAGAGTTTGAATTGAATGTTATCTGGATTAAGAATTGTAAACATGTTATTAATATTTTTTTTTAACCTCATGAACTACAATAGGCTACAGGCAGTACCAAACTTCATCTACTTGAAACAGTAATTAAACAATCATGACTCAACCAAATATTTCAAAAATGACAAGAAAAATATTCTTCAAAATTTGACAAATAACATGCAAAATTACAGAAACACCGGCTTAAAATATTTTAATAAATTACTTCTGTGGCAGTATGTTTTTTTAATCTGGTAGTTAATCAGTTAAGATTCAGATTTTAAAGTGGCATGCAAAATTACAGAAACACCGGCTTAAAATATTTTAATAAATTACTTCTGTGACGGTATGTTTTTTTAATCTGGTAGTTAATCAGTTAAGATTCAGATTTTAAAGTGGCATCAAGAACTAATGCCCCTATTCTTGCCTCTGCCTTTCAGACACCCGAAGAGAGCGAGAGGCGTGAAATACCACGCTACTACAAAAATGAAAACAATAGACACCAAAAACCATCTATAAATAATTCTTATGAGGACAGTTACAACCATGAACAGGAAGCAAGCAATGGGCCTAAAGGTCGTAGAAATCGTCAAGGTGATTCACGCCAGCACAACCTTCACCCTCGTGATGAGCAGCATTATGCCAGCACTGATGTATCCCAAAGTGGGGATGAGTCGGCAGAGTTTTCAGATAGTCCTCTTGGTGGCAAGAAATCAAAACCCAGACCCAAGAGCAGATCACAAAGCTCCTCGCAAGGATGGCAGAGATGGACACAGGCCTCTTCACTATGCTGAACTTGACCTACCAAAAAAGAAGGACGGTTCTGAAAGTAGTTCAGATGCTGGAAGAAGGAGAGACTTGCCAGTCGAATATGCAGAGATAAGAGTGTAAAATATATTTGGCAGCACTGACAAAATCAAGCTGATGTTAGCTAATCTGCATTTTGAGAAAATCCTGACGACATGGCTGGGAGTTATTTTTATTTTTAATTTTCTATTATGAGTAAATCTTAAAATTGGCTTCATGTACATAAAATGCCTTTCACTTCTTTAAAACAAACACAGGCTTCTCATAAAATGGTTTATTTTTAACATTATATTGCAGCCTTTTATTACACTGTGAATTTATCCACCACATTGATGTATTCATGTGTTAATATTTGATCCAACCAATAATATTACACATGACAAAGTTAAATGTATTGAGAAAAATGCTTTTTATATGCAAATTGTAATGGGCATTTTTTCATAGCTCAGGATTCTTGTTAATTTTATTTGCTTTCAATTGTGTTTCACAAGAGTGCCATCTGAAATATATTTAAACTAAACACAGATAAAATGTGTGTACATTAAATGAATACTTACACAATCATAAAGAATTTAAATGTTTGCAATGTCTATCTATTTCATTAATTTTATGAAAGGCCATAAATTTTTTCTTTTCATTCTCTTTTATGTTAATGTTGTTATTTTTACTTTGCTCAACCATTACCTAATGGAATTCAAGTATTTTATGACAGAGCATATTTGTGATTGTATTCTAGCTGGAGCTGAATATACCGCTACTAAGCTAGTCACTTGAAATGAGTGTCTAGGACATGCTTTGTCCCCAGTTGTAACTATCTGTATCCCTGCTGCTTAGCTGTTCTATTGCCTGCAATATCACACTGGAGCAAAGGTTCTTAAAATCAATTCAAGCCAGTCCTCCAATCCTTTGATACCTCTTGTAGTTCTTTGTCTTTCCCATTTTACTCATCTCTGTGTCTATTTTTCTATGCTGTGTTTTGGTCAGTCTTCTAAGGAATAAAATTATGGGTATTAGCTGGGTTTTTTTTTTTTTTTCTCTATTCTGAAGACTTATTCTTGATTGGTTAGAATTTTAATGGTTTTTGTTTTTTTTGTTTTTGTGAGATGGGGTAGCCAGCTGTATGTTATCCCTCCTTAATTGCCTCTTGTGACCTACTTCATAAGCTTGGCTTTCATGATGGATCCCTGTGACACTCAGACATTTGTATTCCTTATTAAACACAGTATAATGCGTTTTCATAGTGCTGCAACCAAACAAAATCACATCCTGTTATCCGACTTTTTAATGATCACATAAGAAAATGCCTTATTAAATTATATTTTGTTATGTGGATGCAAGTGTTTGGCTGCTGAAAGTGGAAGAAAACGTAACTGCATCTAACTACTTAACCTACATTTACCTCTTTGTCAAACATTACTTGTTTCTAAAGTTAATGCATGGGGTTATTTTTAAAATGTGATATAGCTATTGTTTTGAAGTACAATACATTTGTCTAATGATCATCTGAAACTTTAAGCTCCTTTGTGGGACCATGAAAGAATTTGCCTATTTTTCAGAAAATCTGATTATGCATTTTAAGTACTCTTTAGGTGCTCTCTGTGGCAGTTATACTTTGCGAGAATATATCTTCATCTCAATTAATTTGCAGGGAATATGTGTTTTATCTCACATTCAGTATTTAATTGTCGTATATGACTTGTAATTAAGAAGAAATTAGAAGCAACAGAGATGTGGTTCCTGAGAAGAATGTTGTGAATTCCTTGGACTGGGACTGCCAATGTAACTAACAACAATCGTCTGAAACAGGCTAATGAAACTAAAACATTATTTACAACAATAAAAAAGAGACAAGCAGCTTTCTTCGGTCATGTAATGAGAAGAGAGGCATTGGAGAACATCGTGACAATTGGAAAGATTGTGGGGAAGAGAGGCAGAGGCAGACCAAGAGAAAAGATGCTGGATGGATTGAGATGGTGGCATGGAGGAATATCATCAGTAGAGTTGATCCAGAACACCAAAGACCGAGATCTGTGGAGAGCATTGAACACCTACACCAGCTGGCAGGGCACTTGATGATGATGATATGACTTGTAATTTTTAATGGGAATGTTGTAATTATAAAGAACCATTGTGCCATAGTGCTTAGCGTCTGTGCTTGCAAAAGCAATGTTCTAGGTCTTCAGTAGTAGCAGGATTCTTTTGACTGAACTGAACTTTCAACGCGGCAGTTGAACCAGGTTTATACGAGGGGAAGTCAATAAGTAAGTCACAAATGGTTGTGGAAAAGTAACTAAATATGATAACAACCTGAAACCAGTTTATTTTTATGCATACATTGTCCCTTTATTTCTCAACGTAATTTCCACCAACACTAATGCACTTATCCCATCGTTTTATCAGTCCTCCGAAACCCGCTGCATAGAACTGTGCGCTCTGTTTTCTAAACCACATTTTCACTTCACATTCAACTTCTGCGTCATTCGCGAAATGTCTCCCGCCAATTCAGTGGACTTAGCCTCTAGCGATTTCCACCTTTTTCCCCTCGTAAAATGGGTACTAGATCATTTTCAGAATTTGCTCAGAACTGTCAGGGAAGGAAAGGTGCTGAGGTAGAGAACTGGTTTCTCCCAGCTTATTATGTTGTGACCTAGAATGTGAGAAGGCCTGACAGTTCACTCTCTGATGACAGCAGCTTTCACTGACTTAACTTTACCATTTCATAATAGATCATTAACTTTTTATGGCATGATTCCTTAGTGACTCAGTGAGTATGCTCAGAAAGATAGAGATGGGCTGGATCCGAAGACAGTGGTTGGTGTTTCTGGGGCGATCAGGGCTGGCAAATATTAGTTTCATTTTCATGCCAGGGCATGCGGGTATACAAGGACATGAGCAGGATGATAGGCTTGAAGGTACGACTACTTTGGAGGACGGACGAGCCATGAACCAGACTGAATATACTGAATTCTCTATGAGAAGTAAGACTTTTGCGATAACCAAGCGATGACTGTGAATCTGTAACCACGGTCAGATTGCGAGAACACCTGAGAAGGCTAACCTGGTCAACAAACGCCAGCAGAAGTCAAATGTGTTGGCCTAACAACACAAGAACGCAGCTCTGCTGTAAACAGGCACAACACAAAATCACTCTGAAAAAACTGTCTGTATGAATGCAGACGAAAAAGAAGACTGCGAACAGCAAGGTAAAAGAAGTGTGGCCAGTCAAGAGCACTCTGCAGGAAGTTGAAGATTAATAAACCAACACAGAACTGGTATTGTTAGCCGCCACACGCTGCAGGATTTACTGAGGAGGGGATGCGAGCACTTACGGACTGAATGGTTCAATGTGCAGTCAGGATGATCCGTTGATTAATTTATTAATTGAAAAGAATGTAAACAGGACAAATTTGAGAAAAAATAAAACTGGTTACCTCATTTTACAAAGTTGTGACCTGATATAAGCGTGTATTCTTCCCAAGTCTGAGAGTATCTGCCTGCATGGCGAGGTACCACCAGTCTGCACACCAATAAGCCAGACATGGGACAATGGATACTCACACAAACCTCAGTCCGGTATGACATCACACTGATGTTGGACAACAGGATGTCTTCATCCGACATACAGGACTTCATGCTGGAGTTCACAGCCAGCGAACACAAGCAAGCATAAGCATGTATCAATTCATACATCAGATGCAGCTTTTGTATAATCTGTATCTTCAGTTTCTTAGACCAGCATAAAAGAATGTGCTGTGTGTATTTGATCATTCACTTTGTTTGTACGTGGATAACGCTGTTATAGTGCAATTATTTATCAAAACACACATGCTCACACATGAATACGTAAACATATGTACGTACATACACCCACATAAATATATGTACATGATGGCATACGCAGACATGCAGTCACACACTTACATATACATACAACAAACACACATACATAACATATACACGCCTCTCTTGATGTTCCAGTTCAGTTCTATTGATGACATTTCTCCATGTCATCATTTTAGACCATCAAGCATCGTTTCTCTTGGACTCTTGTCTCTTTTACCAAAGAACACTTGTTTATATCCACACATACATGAGCCATATACACACACACAAATATACATGCAAAGACATATTATCCGCAACCAAATAATGGAGACATACTTTTGGCAACTGAACCTTGATAAACCTGTCATGTTTTGACCTAGTTTTACATCACAGTATATTACCTGTAAATACCAACAGTCACATCTTTAAGGTCATCACAGATGTACATTTTTGCCTGTTCCACGTATGCTTTCTATTTCTTTTTCATCTTCCTCATTTGTTTGAAAACATCCACCACAAAGATGCGGGGGGAAAACCACATTTCCAAGATACAGCATCTACTAAAATGTGGTTTAAAGGCACAGGGGCTGACTTCATTGTATTGGATTTTATTCCTTATGTCCCTGCCTCTTTCCAAAGAGCAATCTGCTAAGAGTGTGAACTATGTAGTGCCAGCAAACACCCCCAGGGGTTTTCTAGAAAAAGCTCTCATAAATCGAATGACGGAGTCCAGAAACAATCCGAGAACCTTCAGAGTGTTAGATGAGTGGCTTAATCACTTCACCATGGAGACCCTCCATACAAGACCCTTGCCATGACCTTTACAGAGAGGAACAAGAAATAATTGTTAGACTTTGCATTACCCATCACAGTAAATGGTGTTACCTATTCAGTGAACATCAAGTGTGTGATCTAGAGACCATCAATCGTGGAAGAGAGTGGGTTGAAGTTCCGGATGACACGACGGACTGGCACAATGTAATAATAACACTGGGTCATGAGTGCAGAGAATGGGCAGCAGGCCGCATTGAGTTTGAAGTGCAACAGCTGATCCAGAGTAACACACATCAAGGTGACATAGTCATCTACACCGATGGGTCAGTGGTGAGAAACAGACGTAGTGGCTGCGGCTTTATTGCAAAGACTAATAGACAAGTCTTGAAAAAGGAGAGTCTGGCATATGAGACTACGACCTCCAGTATGAGAATGGAGGTGGAGGCAGTAACAGCGGCATTCCGTTGGCTAGAGGAGACTACTGCAACACACGTATTCGTTACGGATTCAAAGAGTATGCCTGGTAAGGTGGAGAAAGGAATGTTTCATGTGGAATGGCTCTTGTTGCTTCAGAGGTCACAGATTATGGGAATTGTATGGATATTTTGTCTTGGCCATGCGGGGGTGCAGAGGAATGAACAGGCTGATAGGCTAGCGGGGAATGCACCTCTTGGTGGCAGATTGCCTATGGACAAGAGGGAGGTGGTCGTGCACTTGTGGGACCAGATGGATAAGGCGGAGGAACAGATTGAGAACCCATATGTGGAAAGAATGAGATTGCGGGAGATTGGCAAGGGTTCTGGACGAATCTCAAAACTGAGAGGGAAGACCAGAACTTTTAATCAGATAGCAATGGGAACAATTAGTAGTGTGACTCTTTGCTGGCTGTTGAACGAGGGGATGGAGCACGTATGGGAATGTCCTGAGTGCAGTGATGTCAGTTCTTAACTCAACCTCTTCAGTGAGTTAAACATTAGTATGGTGGATCAGTGTCCACCTGGCACAAGCAAAATTACTGAGTAATCAACTACATTGTAGTATAATGCCAGACTGCTCTGTTTACCAGGGCCAATAAGAATACAATTTGGCCAACACACAAAAAACATGTTAAGAAAAACTGTAAGGCAGCCTTGCTGTCTTACAATGTTAGTGTATTCTAGTATAACTAGTATTCAGTTATTAAGGAATGTATGAAGAAATAATTCAGTAGTAAGTTGCAGGTTTGAAACAATTCTATGCAATTTTTGGTGGAATGAAGTTGACTGAGACTATGTTTGTTTACATTTCTGTAAGTTGAACAGGATTGTATGTGTCTGGCAGCCATGGGGCTATTGCCACACAGGTAAAGATTCGGACAATTCAGATATCTTAAACTTGAAATATATATATTTTCATCTGTTGTGTCTTGTTAGCAATATAAAAGTGGTGGCCTTATCTTGCAATTTTAATATGGTCAATGTTTTATTTGCCAGTTTTTTTTTTCCTGTGCACTGGTTTCAAAAAAGTTTTTTGCTGTTCCACAAGTTGTACTTAAATTATTTTGTTATAATGATTCACCCAACTTTGTAAGTTGGTCTGCTTCTTCATTTCCCAATAAGTTGTAGTGAACAGGTATCCATTGAATCACATTTCCAAGGAAGCCAGCTCTGAGGGGTTATGGGTGCAATTCAAAATCTCACATTCCACGTTCAAAACACAACTGCAGGCGATTTAGTAGCGGACCACATTGGATTGGTTTTCATACAATGGTATAAGTGCCAGTAATTCAGAAAGCAATGACAAATTACTGAATGTAAACGTGACAAAAATGCTGGGGTGGACAGCAATGTTCTGTAAAGGATATGCAACTAACGTTTTTCCAAAGAAGAGAATGATATTATTAGCCCTCTGACTTTTGTTTTTTGCATGATGGTTATTGTTGAGGGTGCACCAGGAAAGGTCACACTATTTGTCTTCCTAAATGTGTTTGTTTTATTTACTCCATAAGTTTCATTTGCTTTTTCCTTCTGATTTTGATATAAAAAAGTTGCTTAAAAGTCGACAGGGTCGACTTCATTGCACCGGGTTTTATCTCATATGGCTCGGTCTCTTTCCGTAGCACGGAAAGCGTCGCACAAAGCACGAACTCCGTAGCTTTTAGCGACGACCCTCAGGATTCTCCAAAATATTTAACTCGTAAACCGAAGGACGCGGCCCGGAATCTAACCCACAACCTTCGGAGCACGAGTCAAACGGCTTGACCACTTCGCCACTCCCTTCGAGACTCCCTTTTGATTTTGATATAACTATCATGTAACACTTACAGCTTTCAGTATCCCAGTGTTTGTTTTCTTCTTCATACATGATATTTTCAACATTCCTCTCAAACACATCTTAACTGCTTACAATTACTTCATCACGTCATTACCAATTGTCCAGCATTTGCATCTTTAACACAGAACAATCCACACACTTCAGTAAGTGAATTGTTTTAATACTTGGTTTTCACAATGTTTCTCATTTTTGTAAAGAAAATAGAAAAGAAATCTTTATCTAGACTGATTCTTTTCTTTATCTGTGTCACATCTTTTGTCAGATGTCAGTATGTAGCCTAGATATTGAAAACGATTATTAATGCTTTCACTGTATATAAAGCATTTTCGAAAGTGTTTTCTTGGCAGCCATGAGGCATTTAGTTCTTCTCATTATCTTCCACCGCCTTATCTAGAATGATTTACAGACTACTTTCAGAGTGTTGTGTAATTTGTCCATGGCATATCACAGAATATTTATATTTTGGCCTTCAACATTAACTACCTCCAAGATGATAATTGTTTCTAAGTATTGCTTCACTGTAAATGTTGAAATGATCAGGAGATAACACATTTACGTGTTTTAAAACATCTGACTCAAAAATAGCATCATGTCTCAGAAACTGAAATAATTTGACTGTATTAAACACCACATTTGTTTGGAAAGAACAGTGATAGAAGGGATGGTTACAGGGAGAAGAGGCACAGGTCAACCTGCACAAAGATAGAAACAGAACATTGAAGATATCTTGGGCATAAAAATGCATGAGGCAGAGAAAGTGACCAAGGATTGAGAATATTTTTAGTGAGCTGTGATGACAGTAAAAATCTGCAAATATATCTGCTACCTGATGATGACAACTTATTTATTCTGTGTCAAGCAACTTGCTTTACATTGATCAGCCTGCTTTACTTGACCAAAAGACTGTTTTCTTTTATGATATAGAATTGTTTTATGCTTCGGATCAACAGTTATTACTGTTATCTTTTCTGTTCTTGTTAATTTAATTGTTTCTGTTCTGCATGTTACTTTAACTTCTTCAGTACTATACACTTATGGACTTAGCCCCTTCCAAACCAAAGTGTCAGTATTTTGTGAAATAGTCAGGGGATAGAACTAACTGAGCATTCACGCATTTAAGAAATGCTACATACTTCTTGATTAAGATGTTCATTTATTACACTTTGTATTATTTTAACAAAGTCCTTTTCTCAGTGTAGTTTATTGTGATTTCTTGTTTCCATACAGCTCTGTCGTGCATTCTATATTATAATCAATATCAGTTCTCTGGTCTCTGTGTTTTTTTTATCTTTTGAAGTTTGAAAATGTGTGTGCTGGGGTTTTCTTTTTCACATTAATGTGCTAGTCATTTGTGTTTTTTATTTGTGCCCTGTGTTTTTTTAAGATTTAAATCAAATTTTTATTGGAGTTAATTTAGTTGGTTTAGCTTGTTAAAGATCTCTTTGATTTCACATGAATACTTCCATAAGTGCTAAGTTTTCTTCCTGTGGAGCACGCATGGAGAATCTCAGCACAGTGAACTAGATGTGTAGCACAGTCAAGGGTCTAAATCTGTGTTCGAATCAAACATATAATGGCACTTCCTTTTCTCATTTGAAATTTAGTCTATGATATCATATTCAGCCTGCTCATTACAATTTCCATTTGCAGCAGGATTTGTAAAATTATGCATTGTACGTAGGTTTTTTTATTCTTTGCTGTGGTCTAATAATATGGAAGGAATCATCATTGGGGGACGATACATCAATAACATTAGATATACAGATGATAAAGTCTTGATTGCAGACATTGAACAGGGCCTGCAACATTTAGTAGATGCGGTTGTTGCACACAGTGAACAACTAGGGTTAGAATTGAATTGTAAGAAAACACAGGTTATGGTCGTCAATGGGAAGAAGACAATACCACAATGTAATGTACATATTCTTAAACAAGTGAATCGGTACAATATCTCAGAACAATTATAACATCTGATGGGAGATGCCTTGAAGAGATTAGAACAAGAATTGCCATTGCGAAGGTAGCCTTTTGCAAGATGAAAAAACATACTGACCATTAAAAAGATATCAATTGAAACGAGAAAAAGTGTGTTGTAGTACTACATAGAACCTACTTTTGTATGAATGTGAAGCGTGGACAATGGGCAGACAAGCTGAAAAACATCTGATGGCTGTGGAAATGTGGTTTCTGATGAAAATGCAAAGAATACCACGGACAGACAGAAAAACCAATGAACAAGTGAAGATCGTAAACTGATTAGAGACATTAGATGTAGACAGTTAAAATTTTTTGGGCATGTTATGAGAAGAAATTAATTGGAAAATTTGATGACAACTGGCAAGATCGAAGGTAAGAGACCAAGGGGAAGACCGAGAAGTAAATACCTGGATGGCTTGACCATGTGGCATGGTCGAGACAGAAACATGGAGCTGATTCATGACTCTGGTGATCGAGTGAGATGGCGAAACATGACCGCCCACGCATATCGGCATGGCACATTATGGATGGATGGTCTAATAATGCTAGTCAGCCGATCTATTCATGCCAGGATAAGGGGAAATCAAAAGCCGTTTCTTATTTTGTAATGTGAATCATACCCAGTCTGCCTGCTTTACCTCTAAGCCACTTTACTCCCTTTTTGATTAATTTTCCGAGCAGCAAAATGGTTTGGCTGTCATTGCAATGGTGATTGGTTAGAAACCATGTCATGGCATCACATTGAGTTGCAAAGTTTTTAATACTTTGCTTCCAAGTTAGGGAAGGCAAAGGTCCAGGGAACAAATGAATGAATTTTATTTTCAAAGGGTTAAGTATTTGGCACACCTTCCCATCAGACATTCTGTCATTTGTTTGTTGTCTTTTTCTCATAAATTATTTCATTCAAATACATCACTTACTAATCTTAATTTGCTTTTCTCTTATACATTATTTCATGCATCCATCATTTATTTAGATTAATAATCTGAAGCAACAATAATAATACAGGCATGGGAAATCATAAAAATCATAAATCATTTCTACATGACTGGTTAATATAATTTTATGATGGTAATTGTAGTTAGGCAGGGATGTGTAATGTCTCCAGATCTTTTTTCTCTATACAGTGAAAATATTTTCAGAAATGTAGAAGATATAAATGGAATCAGCATTGGAGGACGAAACATCAATAACATTAGATATGCAGATGATACAGTATTGATTGCAGACAATGCACAAGATCTACAACAATTAGTAGACGTGGTTGTGGAACACAGTGAGCAGCTGGGGTTGGGATTAAATTGTAAGAAGACACAGGTTATGGTTGTCACTAGGAAGAATGAAGTACCACAATGTAATATACAAGTAAATGGGAATATTCTTCAACAAGTGAATCAGTAAAATTATCTCGGAACAATCATAACATCTGATGGGAGATGCCTTGAAGAGATTAGAACAAGAATCGCCATGGCAAAAGTAGCCTTTAACAAGATGAAAAATATTCTGACCAATAAAAAGATGTCAACTGAAACGAGAAAGAGAGTGTTGAGGGGATACATAGAGCCTGTTCTTTTGTATGGATGTGAAACTTGGAAAATGTGCAGTCAAGCTGAAAAACACCTGATGGCTGCAGAAATGTGGTTTCTGAGGAAAATGCAAAGAATACCATGGACAGACAGAAAAATCAATGACCAAGTACTACAGGAGACAAATGAAAATCGTAAATTGATTAGAGAAATTAGACGTAGACAGTCAAAATTTTTTGGACATGTTATGAGAAGAAATGGATTGGAGAACTTGGTGACAACTGGTAAGATCGAAGGGAACAGACCAAGAGGAAAATACCTGGATGGCTTGGCCACATGGCGTGGACGAGACAGGAACACTGAGCTTATTCACGACGCTGGTGATCAAGTGAAATGGCGAGTCATGACCGCCCACGCTTTCCGGCATGGCACATGATTGATTTAATTGTAATAAGGCAAATGGGAAATACCATAAGAAATACTATAGTGACATGGCTAGTTTACATTTAGAATTACTTTTATGTGTACACTACTCTTACCATTTACTTTGTTGTTATTGTTACACCCTTAGTGGCAATTGTTTTTATTTTTTACATTTTAAAGCAAAAATTTCAATTTTATACTACATACTGGGAATTATGCTATGTAAATAAAATTGTGTACCTTGAAAGAAAAAATATATATTCAGATTTACAAATAGTGTTTATCGTCTTTCTTTTAATGTAATTATTTACAATTTATATTTTATCTGAGTGAATGAGAGCAGCTAAGGGGATGTAAGCATGTGTAAGTGTGCAGTGAAGTGACAAGACTTTAGCGACATTCACACTATTTTGTGAAATCAAACTTGTGATTGTGTTGATTGTGACAATTGCCATTCTTTGAAACCATGATAGCAGTTGTTGGCTTTTTGTGTTATGGTTTTTTCCTACACCGCAAGGCACTAGAAGACAGACAGCTATGGTTTTATGGAAAATGTTACAAAGTCATCTGGGAGATTTATTACGTTTGAAAGTGGTTATTTTTAACACGTATTGTGGATCATCATCATCATGTGCTATGCCGATAGCTGTTGACAATCATAATTATCCAGTTTTGCACCATCTCCAGTCTTGGAGTGGATCAATGGTCTTTTATGTTTGAACATTAGCTATTGATCTGTGACTTTGCTGTCTGTGTGTTTCATCATTAAGCTGTTCTTTAGTTAGTCACCTCAGATACTGATGCTTCTTCATCTTCTTCTACCTCTGCTACTGCTTCTTCTTCATCTTCTACTTCTGCTGCGATCAGTCTCACATGCTCAAGAGCCTCAAATAAAGTGATGAGTTTCATATATGATTTCAGTTCCCAGTAAGAGGAGCTGGTGGGTGCCCCACAGTGCCTCTTGCACATTCATCTCCTTGGACTATGCCTAAGCTCTCAGGTCACCAAGAGGGGGCACATTTTACAGTGTTTTCTGGAGTTTGGGGAGCCATTTTGGGAAGTGCACTGGTCAGAATTCACTGGCATTCAGTCAAGTATCCTGGGCAGAGTCCAAAAATGGTTGTATTCTCTGCTCTTTCTATGTTAGAATGAGATCTTGTTCATAGTTTCTGTCCGCTCTCTGGCTCCATGCACTTTTCAACTTTCTCTGGTAAGTTTCTATGATTTTGTCAGTGACGTAGGATAGTTAAACCAAAGAGATGTTTGATATAAAAGTACTGAAAATTAGAAACTACTATAAATGTACAATTTCTGAGTTGTTTTTTTCCCCTTCAGATTCCCACTGGGATGACAAATGATGCTTTGGACACTTCCTATGACTCCAGAGATTCTACCTCCAAAGGACCTCCTCGCTATGCCAATACTGAATCTGATATCCAGGGACCTCCTCGTTATGAAAAAGAAAGCCACAAAGGCCGCCAAAATAAGGGATATGACGAAGAAGAAAGGGACCGAAATGGAGGCCATGGTCGCAGGTAAATATATAGATGTGTGTGTGTGTGTGTGTGTGTGTGCGCGCTAGAAAAATTATGTCCATTATATGTTTAGTCATTTGCATAAAGGCTTATGACAGCAAATTCAGCAAATTTTAAATTCAGAAAATTAAAATCATTTTGAGAACCATTGAATTTACCAGTTTGCCGTATTATTTTTTTTTGGTTTCAAATGTCTAGTGTATTGCTTCCTAAAGGCTAAAGAAAATAATCCTTTTCCACATCTTTGGGTATAGTAGTATAAGGTCATTAGTTTGCCATTGCTTTCTGGACAGCCGGCACTCATACCACTGAAATCAATGTTAAGTTATCTGCTCTTACATTGCCTGGGGCTGACCTCGAACCCCTAGACCCAGTCTGTCAGGGATTGTGATACAATGAACACTATCACTAAGCCACAGAAACCAGTGGACATTGGTAGTTAGTTAGATATCATTTACAGGATGTGGCAGGTAACCCCAGCATTTTTTGGCTGTTTGTGATTTCTTGGCAAGTTTGCGTCCAGTAGTCAATCATTTCTTTATGAACGACCAGCACTGATACCTTTGTATGGGAACCAACACAAGGCAGTCTGCTGCCAAACTGCTCACAGCTGTGTTTCGAACACGGTATGCAGGATTACAAATTGTGTTTACAACCCCTTTGTCACAGCACCGGTCCAGTGGACATTACTCATCAATAAAAGTCAAACAGTACTCGCTATCTAGAAGTCCCTGGCTGGATGTTGTATGACCCCAGCTGTAGCTGTGTAGACACCATTATCTGAATGTGGTTAGCTAGCAATATTTACATAAGAAGATATATGTATATATTGTCAGTAATGTATGTGGATGTTCCTTTTTTACCTTATAATCTTCTTTTACCCTAGTTAGATTATTTTTAATTTGGTATAATTTTACACACACTAAAACAGTATTTGACACCGTGAAACATGAGGGAAAGTCAACCAGAATAATTAAACATATATGGCAAAGTTATGAGAATGAGGAAAAACATATTTTGGCAGCAAACAGCCGCCATAAGAATTAAGTCATTTAGGAATATTTCGGTACATAAAGAAGTGTGCCAGACAAGGATGTGTTTGTTCACTTGAGATTTGTCTATAACTGCAATGTTGTCTCTTGCATGAATTTAACTGTCTTTTTTAGTTCACTCAATGGTCCGTAGAGTTTATATTCCACTGTAGTTTCTCTAGGCCAGAAGGTTTTCCTAGCTATGTCGTATTTGGGCAGTGCTGGTTATAAATAAACAACTTGTGTTATGCTGATATCTTGATATCAACAACTCAGAAAGAAAAGCACAAAATCATCAGTAATGTGGTTGTATCAAGTGAAAAAAAGCACCTCCGCTTGAATAATATGACAAAAGTAATAATATCTAAGAAATGGACAGTACCAAAATGTATAATTATGTCGGTGTGTTAATTTCTGATACATATAGGGAGCCGCATTAGTATGGTAGCTAGACACATACCATACTGGTGGTCTTGGGTTCAGTCTGCATCATGAGGTTTTCACATTCTTTTTTCCCCATTGACTGGTCTCCAAGGTGACCCATCCTAAAATGGGAACCAGGAATGTCTTGAAATGTAGGTACAGACGTACCGAGAAAATTCTAGCCCACATACGCTGTGGGGGTTATAGCAGCACTATGTTTCTTCAGAAAACAGCAAGTTAAATGGTTTGGCCATGTACCTAGGCTACCAACTAACAGTATACCACAAGTAATGATCTACAGACCAAATGGAACCAGAAGAAGAGGCCGTCCATGTAAACAATGGACACAGGGAACAACAGAATCCATGGGAACCACATTATATGAAGCCCATAAACAGACACTCTCCCGTTGTTTATGCTTCACCTCGACACAGCAAGGTACAAGAGAAATGAGATGAGATACTCAGTACACCTTTGGCATGTGAAAGGAACCATTAGTTTACTTTTACTTATAGAAATTCATAAAGATACATGTTTACAGTTGACCTTGGCTCCCTAGTTGACCTTGGTTCCCAAGTTGACCTTGGCTCCCAAGTTGACCTTGGCTCCCTAGTTGACCCAGCATAAAATGGGAAGCAGAAAAGTCATGGGAAGACAATGCAGACAGCACGATATTGACATTAACCATTGAAGTTTCCCCCCCCCCCCCCCTGCATATCTTAGTTACAGGACATCGCTATCAACACCAGCTTTTTACTGCTGTTGTTGATTTCTTGGCAAGATTACTCTCAGTAGTTTGCCATTGCTTTCTGAGCAACCGGCTCACATAACCCCATAAGTAACCAATGTGACACGATCCGCTACCGAATCTCGCGCAGCTGCGTTACCCTACGTGGATATACGGAATTGCTGAGAAAGTCAATAACCTCTTCTCCAGGGAGACCGACACTTGAGCATTAGTCAGTTTATAAAATATGGGGCTAGCAAGAGAAAAACTGGAACATTGTAACAACTGAAAAAAAATTTATGGAAAATTGAGGAAGTGGGCAATAGATCATTCATGTTAGCCTTTGATTTTGTCATGACATGGAAAAATGGGAAAATGTAGCAAATGAATTGATAATTCTGTTGATTTTGAGATATGGGAAAGCATGTTCATTCACGACTCTTAGCAAAACACTTTATGATAATGTTGATTTTACAATGTGGAAGCTAAAGGGTGACTATCACTAAGTCTATAGACAAGTCACAGAGTTATATTTATGATGGAGTTTCATGTTCCTTATCAGTTATGGAACGGTACAACACAACATAACAGCATACTTATTCACTATCTTGATTTGTTGTTGTTGTTGCTACATATACTTGTCAGGCTAAATATTGTTTTATGACATTTTTACAGGCAACCACGAGAGCGTCAGGAACGCCAGGAACGCAGACACCGAAGCCGTGATTATGACGATGACGAACCACGACAACGTTATTACACCACAGATGATGGCACAGACAGCCGTCAGATAGACATGGGCGACCCCAACATGGGAACATCCATCTAAGCTGAATTGACCTCAGGCATAATGAATGCCGATGTTATCTGATGGAAACCAACAGACCTAGAAGTTGGGTTCTCTGTAGTAACTACGTGGCTTCTCTCCAAGACTGTTAATTCACATGTTTTCTTATCAGTTTGTGTTTTATATAAGCAGAATTGATGGAGTAGAAAGACATGAATTGTACAGACATTAAACATTTTTATATAAAGCTGATATCAGGATAACTACATGCTTGTTCAAAACAGATAACAGACTGGATCTTACCACTTTTAGCCGTCTTTGATAATGTACTATCACCCAGTTTTACATATGCAACACAATAACACATCTTTATAATTTTTTCACAAGTCAAATACTGCTATCATAGAAGTATCTTTTTAAAATGTAAGTTACTCTCCTGTGCAGTTTTATATATGACTTATCCAATAATAAAAATAACCAGTTTTAAGCTTATGATTTTCAAAATATAATTATTTTGATAAAACCGCAAAACCCCATTGATTTTGTGATATTTACAATTTAATAATTACAATTACATATAAAACTACATTTGTATTATATTAGCATCACTACTACATACTGTTCAAATTTGAGGATTTTTTACGAAACAATATTTGATTAAATGTTTCAAAAACATGTTTGATGATGTATTCTTCATGAAGGAGAGGTGAAGAAATGTGTCATAAGCAAATCCAGGATTTAAAATCAAGTGGAAATTCAAGAAGCAGATGAAAACCTAGTGTGGAGCTAGTCTTATGGAACAATACATTTTGAGCAAGATCAAGATCATCAGGTATTGAGTGAGATGGAAGCAATATGATTGCACCAAAGAAACATAGGTTTATACAACTGAGAGTGAAGATCGATTCATTGATTGTTTGATTGGGTTCCAAGACTGTTCATTGCACTGTGAAACTATCTATATTAGAGCTTTAGTCTGCTGCGTTTGATAGCACTAGGGGAGCATCAGCGCGCTGCATGAACTTTGTAGCACCAGCGACGATCCCAGTGTGTGTATACTAGAACCCCAACACCATAAAATCTACTGTGACAGGTTTTTCCTAATTTTAAAATGTTGCCAGAGTAGTGGCCTTATGGTCTACAGTCATTTAAGAATGAGAACCCACAGTGACAATGTACATAGTAAAATATAGAGTATTGTCTGCAGTAATCATAGTGATGTTACTGCTGGTGTTCTGTGAATCAATGAGTCCATATCAGCAAAGAATGAAACCATTAAAGTTATTCAGTTCAGTCAATGAACATCATAAATCAAGTATCTTCAGTGGAACACATTTTTATAAATGTGGTCAGTTTATATCAGGTTGTATCTAAATCCCATGACATTTGTATACCATTTTTATATGGCATAATTATTATTTTATTGTGATGTGTACATTGTCTCTTGCATAATCTATATAAATGCTATGGGAAGTAGTGAATGTGAGGATTATGTTCATGTTTATAGAGTTGTATACACAAATATTTTTCCTTTGCCTGTTTAGCTCTTTCTGTCCCTCACCCTTTCTCATTTTCTCTCTCCCTCTCATCTCTGCCTGTCTCTCTCTCTTTCTCACTTTCCCTTCCTTCATTAGTCCCTTCATTTTCTCCCCCCTCTTTCTCTCACTCCCTTCCTTCCCCAGCGCATTAAAAAACTGCATTAGAATTTGAAAATAGAAAACTCAAATTGTTCTGTTACTTCACATCTGCATACTTGAAAAGATTGGTACAATTCTGAATCACATACTATTGTTTGGTTCTTGCAAAGAAAGTCCTTTGTCTTGTTTTAATGAAACAAAACCACATGTGATCTTAGAATACTGTGTTACTGATTGCTGTATTATACAGGGTGTTTTCTCTTTTAATTAATCATAAACTTGTTGAAAATAATAATAATAAAATGGGATCATTCTTTTTTTAACTGGCTTACTCTTTAACATAACTTGTTCATAAATTTGCCTAAAGCAAGATTGTTGAATCAGTTGTTATGCAAAGTAAATATTTCAACAGGCTTTTTAACAGTATCACATAGAGCTTATTAGTTTTGTTTTTATAAACAAGATTTTTTGGAGTTGCATATTTTCATTTACTGTTTGTGCCTTACTTGGCAAATATACTGCTGCTGTTTGTTACACAAAATTGTTTTAATGATTAGCACGTTAAAAGTTGACAGTGTATGGTGGAATTAACTATAATTGAGGAATTGCTTGTTTTGTACTTTCAAAACAAGTGTATTAATATTGCTTGCAAGTCTTCTTTCTTCCATCTGCCCCAAAAATGTTTACAAGATTATCAAATTAGCATCTAATTCCTCTAAGTGAATGCAGTCTCCAGAAAGAATAACAGTGGCACTGCAATTGATGCTAAATTATTATTCAATAATCCGTGTAACACTTTATTCACTGAACACCATTAAAATATATGTACATATCATGAGGCTTTTAAAATGTTTCTTTCTGCTTATTTTCATTGTCCATTAATATTGTTTTCGATACTGCTGCCTCACTGGTTCTTGTTGAGCTTATCAAAGTTATCTCTAAAACATTGTCTATTTTAAAAAACAAAACAAGGTAAAGATAGTTCCGTATTAGATATTGCTGCTAGAGTGTGAAATATGAGACCTTCACATATTCTAGGCCATGTCATGTGAGGGGAGTGATCAGTTCCCTCCATCGCTTGTTCTTCCCAGTTAATTCTGAACATTGTATGGTGCCTACTTTTATAAGGCTACCAACCTCAGAGCCTAGCTGATCAGAAAAAAATCATGTAGCCTCTTCTGGGTTTGAACCAGTTCCACTTTCTTGGCAGGCAAGCACTCTGTGCCATCCACAGCTCCTTTCTGTTTAGGGATAATTAATTTAACACAGCTATTTCGGAATGCTTAATTAATATTTACCTGCTGTTAGCAAATCTAACATTCAAAATTATTTTTTAAAAACAACTTTATATATTCAAAACATTTTTTAACAAGAAAGACAAAACAATAGATTGCAAAATTTATTGTCTAGCCTATTTCACTGCATCTCGTCAGGTACATATTGCAGTAATTCACACAACATTAAAGCAATAAAATAAATCTGTCAAGCTTAATATATCTCATGAGGAAACAACTAATATTCATTTTGATAAGGAATCAAGTGCTTTTAGAATTATATTACACATCAAATGAAGGAACAATTTATATAAATTTTGGCTCAAGTATTTAGTGCTTTCTGCAGCCATTGGCGTAATTGTTAGGGAGTTGCACTGACAATGAAAGACAGTCAGACAAAGGTTGGATGCCTGGGTCAACCCCATAGCTGTACTCATCAGAAAAGGTCTCCCACTGATGGAGATTGAACCCACACCTCTGTCTTGATAAGCAAGTGCACCAATTACTAGCCATTATGGCATGAAAACAACAATAAAATTAAATGAAGCACATAACATGAATAGGGAAGCCATAAGAAATTAAGTCTAAATGTTGAAAACTGGAAACATGTGAAGGGCAGCAAAATATTACAGATAAAAAAACGTTTCAGTTCTGTTATTATCTAACTGAAATCAATGCATTCAACATGTTTAAATATTAATGAGATCAGTAGAAATAAATAGGTTGAGATCTCTTATAAGAAATCTTCGACAATTTACAGCAACATAAGTTCCAACACCCAACAACAAGATTTGTGAACACCACAAAGTGATATAAAAAGTAACTAACGCTTAAAGAAACCACTGAAAATCGAGCTGATATTATGAACACAGCTAATCAGTTGTCCACCTGCAAACCATTGAACAATATAAGCGTAAATATTCAGTTATATATATTTCTTCTCAGCTCATGAAGATATAAATGCATATTTATTTCAAAATTATATGTGACCTAACTGTGTCAGTGTATATCAGAGTATTTAAGTATCCGTCAATTTGTTCAGAGAACAGCTTCCTGTCAGTCACTTTGTTTCATAAAGTATTTTTCCATCTATCAGTTTGTCTCTAGAGCAATTTTCCATCTGTATGTTTGTTTCAGAGAGTAATTTCCCATCTGTATATTTGTTTCAGAGAGTAATTTCCCATCTGTATATTTGTTTCAGAGAGTATTTTCCCTGTATTATATGTCTGTGTTAGAGAGTATTTTGGCAACAATGAAATTGTTGTGTGTGATGCAAGTTTACGTTGATTACGCTGATTTTTTAAAACCAATAAACATATCTAATATAATATCTATATATACAATTGGTATGGGAACTGAAGTAGTGCAGTGGCTAGCATGACTATCTAGTGGTCACGTGACCAAATCTCCATCATGGTGGGAAATTTCTTTTCACTGACCTGTGTTCCCAGGTTGACCCAACTTAAAATGGGTACCAAGACATTTCCTGGGAAATAAAGATAGCCAATGTGATATTGACCACATCACCCATTGAGCGCCAGCTGGTCTAAAAATATAGCACCTTGTGCTCAACCCGCGTCTTGATTGAAAAGGTGTCCTTTACTTTTTTGTATATATAATTGTTAGATACATAAATATATATATATCTGTTCTATTTTACTGTTTTAGCTCTTACTGTATATCATTGCTTACTATTTCTTTGCTCTATATTGACTGTTCGCTTTATCATTCATATACGTTTCATAATATTATAACATGAAATAATCATATTAATAACATGAAAATATTACAGTAAATAAATTCAATGAAAAGTTTAAATTAATATTAACTTAAATTTACCACTCTTTGAAAATACATTAAAGTGGGTTGGGGGTGGGCATGAAAAATATCAAATTATTACAATATTATCATTTACAATGTTGAGAGTAACAGCGTGGTTAGAATATGAAATCCAGAAATTTCTCTCTCTCTCTCTCTCTCTCTCTCTCTCTCTCTCTCTCTCTCTCTCTCTCTCTCTCTCTCTCTCTCTCTCTCTCTCTCTCTCTCTCTCTCTCTCTCTCTCTCTCTCTCTCTCTCTCTCTCTCTCTCTCTCTCTGTGTGAGAGAGAGAGAGTGAGAGTGTGTGTGTGAGAGTGAGTGAGAGAGAGAGAGAGAGAGACAAATTTTAGAACACAAAATTCATAAACAACTGGTCTCTATGTAGGTGAGATTTACTTGTACATTCCATAACCTAAGCAGAGTGTATTTCCTAAGTCCTACCTATAAATGGGACATTGTCCTCTTGCCTACCTATAAATGGGCCATTGTCCTCTTGCCTACCTATAAAAGGGACATTGTCCTCTTGCCTACCTATAAATGGGACATTGTCCTCTTGCCTACCTATAAATGGGACTATACAAATATGGATCTGGCACCGTATACCCCATGTGCCTTGAGATGTGTAGAAGGGCCCTTGACTGACTTCAATACCCAAACATTAAAATCTTAGTGGTGCAGTAGTGGTAGCTCTTCCTAGTGTGAGAGAGAGAGAGTGAGAGTGTGTGTGTGAGAGTGAGTGAGAGAGAGAGAGAGAGAGACAAATTTTAGAACACAAAATTCATAAACAACTGGTCTCTATGTAGGTGAGATTTACTTGTACATTCCATAACCTAAGCAGAGTGTATTTCCTAAGTCCTACCTATAAATGGGACATTGTCCTCTTGCCTACCTATAAATGGGCCATTGTCCTCTTGCCTACCTATAAAAGGGACATTGTCCTCTTGCCTACCTATAAATGGGACATTGTCCTCTTGCCTACCTATAAATGGGACTATACAAATATGGATCTGGCACCGTATACCCCATGTGCCTTGAGATGTGTAGAAGGGCCCTTGACTGACTTCAATACCCAAACATTAAAATCTTAGTGGTGCAGTAGTGGTAGCTCTTCCTAGCCACCCTGAATTCTAAGGATCAATTCCTCATGAGATACATCACAGATTTGCTCTATCTAGCCACCCTGAACTCTCATGTTCAATTCCTCTTGAGATACATCACAGATTTGCTCTATCTAGCCACCCTGAACTCTCATGTTCAATTCCTCATGAGATACGTCACAGATTTGCTTTAGAAAGTCAGACAAAATGAAAGCGTGATAATTTAAAAGAAAATAAGACCTAGTATCTCTTAAAACCAGGATTGTATATGGGGAGCATAATTTGATTAACATAATGGCTTGAAAGAGATGAATAAACAAACCAACTAATCAGTTATCTGGAATAATAATAGATACATTATAACATAGCATGGTTGAACAGGAAGGTATATTACCCCAGCCATAGGAAGTAGAAGCACTACAATGAAAACAAGATTCTGTATATTCTGCCTACTTTTTTTACAATTTTAGTAGCCAGTGGAGTTTTAACATGTGCAACCATAACTAATGTGTTTATGTTTAGAAGGTTAGGAATCCAATCTACTACTCAGGAATCAGGGGAGGGCGTGATATTTTCTATTATTTCTGTAAATATTTTTCTTTAGTTTGATATGAATCTGGTACCTTTGAGGTTATAAGCACTGTATCATCTAACTATTTCATTGCACTGAATAACTTGTTTCAAATTAATATAAGTGAATCATCAAAAGCCAACTTATGTTGTCATGCACATGTTGCCAGCAGCATAAACTACATATCATGTTGTTATTTATATTGCTGAGTTAGCCATTATGAAATCTACATAATTCAGATCATACACTCTTCACTATATACCAGTATAGCACTGTCTGTGCCCAATAATTGCTCAGTCATTCTCTCATTGTCATTGCTGTTATTTCATTTCACATATTGGTCATCAACATCTTTGCGAATTTATATTGCTTTTAGCATTATTCAAACATATTTGTTATTTTTTTCTGGTTGTTTGCTGTAATTTGTTGATGTGCCAGTTTACTGCAGCATGTCAAGCGCAAGCCTTGTTAGTTTATTCTGCCTGAAACTGATATGAAAGCTTCTGAATATGCCACTAAACCATTCCAGATTATTGTGACTTAATCATAAACTTATTCTTTGAAAGATAATGTGGTTTTCATTTGCCTTCCACATCCACATGGATGGTTTGTAACCTGCCTTTGACAGTAATTTCTAACTGTCAGGACAAGTGAGTGCCCTGTTCTGAACAGACACAGGGTTGTCCACTGATTCAGGTAAATTATCAGTCACTTGAATTATGTTTGCCACACTCGAGTGTAGACTTGAGAGGTGTAGTGAGAGTTTTCCTTCTTTAAACTGAGATCTGAACAGACACAGGGTTGTCCACAGATTCAGGTAGATTATCAGTCACTTGAATTATGTTTGCCACACTCGAGTGTAGACTTGAGAGGTGTAGTTGGGAGTTTTCCTTCTTTGAACTGAGATCATGTTGGCATAAGTCATGCTTTCCAGTACATTAGAGAACATACTGTCACACGTGGTTGTTTACATTTAATTATTTTTTTTCTAGAAAACCACAACACCGAATTCCTTTATATTCCCAGTGACCATTTGTATTATTTTTTTTAGTATACCACTAATCATTTATTATTTTTTTTATTTCTAGAAGTCATCCCATTCATATAATTTCAAAGAGAATAGTTTTAAAATGCTTGAGAAAAGCTGCCATATTTACTATTAAAAAAATAGATTTAGAAATTAAATAATAAGTATAGTAGGTAAATAGACATAGAAATAATAACATTAGAAATATGGGTACATATACATAAATGATGACATTAGAAATATTACAGGTAAACAAACTTATAAATGACTTTAGAAATGTCATAGGTACCACTTCTTGCATTATTGTAGAGAGATAAGAAATAAATGGTTCAGACATGTGAAAGTGAAGCCCAATCAGCTACTGCTGTTTGTCTACAACGAATAATCATCATTCATATGGGAGTATATAATAGTTAGTAATCAACACCAACAATTTTACTGAAAATGTAATGCGTATGTATAAAACACTACTCTGTGGTTTTCTGATTCACACACATTGTGATTACATATTTGATAATAATTGTGTAGCATGAATAACGTATGTACTACTAACACAAAGGTCACTGCATTTTCAAAAGGATAGTATATCAGTTTTGTTCATGGTTAGATTAAACAATATGGATGTCTAGTTTGTTTTAAAACATATTAATTTTGCATTGTAGATTAAACAATATGGATGTCTAGTTTGTTTTAAAACATATTAATTTTGCATTGCTTTCATTGAACTTGTATACATTTCAGGCCAGACAGTTATATTTTTATGTGGCCGCAATTTCTGTATTTTCTTGGCGTGCGCGGTAATAAAAATTACAACAGGTCTAACTTCCAAATTTTGTAAATGTGTATCTGCAGACATTTTTTTTTATTTCTGACCTTATTGTGTAGTTCTTGTATGATTGAATATTTTAATATTCTAAATATATTTTTAATTATGGGGTTTCGAAGTCTGTGAATGTGAAAAGTGTTATGGAGGTTAATTAATTCACATTTTTTGTACTTAAATTTTAATTTGTCTTAAGTTCCAGGGGAATGTTTCAAATCATAGTGTGGATCTGTCTCTGTTAAACTATTGATCATGTGCCAAGTTTTATATATTAACCTTTGACAAATGGTTCAATAATTTATGTATAATTTGTCTATTTGTAAGTCAACTGTTTTGTAATATTGTGCATCATGTTTTGGTTTTGTTCTTTAAATGAATCTCTAGGTGCAGTGTAATTGTTCATGTTTTAGAATATGTTATCTGTCAGAATGTTTTAGAGGGTATTTTCACATCTATAAATGTTTTAAGACAGGTATTGTCTATCTGTACATTTATAACATAATTTAGCAGATCTTTTGCAGAACATGGCTCTTGTCTTGGTCTGCAAGAAAGTCTCTTGATCTTTCACCAGTTACTCTGTCTAATTTTCATGTCCAGGGTGTCTGTAATGTCCTGCACCCATGCTGTATTGGTTGACTGCCGCTTCTTCTTTCATGCTTTCCATTACTCTCAAAATGGATACTTGTATTTGCTTGCTTATGTTCTGCCATAGTTTGATACTGCTGTTTATCCTATCTTTGTACTACTGCATTGGGCCAGTATCCTTCTCATATCTTTTTATCAGCCTCCATTTGTGACATTTATAATTCTTCAGTGTTGATTGTAAATTTTGGTTGACATATGTTGTTGGTAGACTGATTTTGTTGTTGTTTATTTTTTTTATATCTAGAAAAAAAAGATGTTGATTTTAACAGTCATTTACAGTATAGAGCCTTGCAGAGTCATGAGACTGAGAACTTACTGGAAGGCCTGCTTGCACTGAGAACACTAGTAGGCTGATGAACCTAAGAAAACGTGCAGGCTCATTAACTTTAGAAAACTTGCAGGTTAATTAATGTTCTTAGAAAACTTGTGAGTTTATGACATATAAAAAGAAACAGTGTGGGGTTATCTCTCTGTTTAAAAACAATATTACAGTTCAGTTATAGATTTATATCAGATCATCCATACTTTATTCTGAATGAATGAAAACTCCAAGCAGGCCTCTAGTAAACGTGTAAATAGACATATACATTTCCTCTGATGATTGTTTCACTGTTATATAGAAATAAACATTCCTTTTTTTAAACTTATCATTTTCAGTCTTTGTATTAGTAAATGTTGTGTGATTAGTCTATCACCATGAATAGATGAACCATCATGGCCTGGAGAGAAAGGTGTACAGGGAGTGACCGGAGGATCTGGCAGACACTCAGTACTCCAGGTAAATGCCAGGCCCACACATAATCAGACTGCAGCTGGCACCATGAGTATTGGAACACTTCACTAGTTGATGAAAGTGAGGATGGAGCTCATATGGGAGTGACCTAAGTGCTGTGATGTTGGTTCTTCTTCTTCTTCTGCGTTCATCCGGAGTTTTATTTTCGGACGTGATTGCGTTGTGCCTGTTTACAGCAGAGCTGCGTTCTTGCGCCATTAGGCCAACACATCCGACTTTTGCGGGTATTTGTTGACCGGGTTAACCTTCCCAGGTCTATTGGTTCTTGATCAACTCTAAAGCCATCTGCTTGCCACATAGGTATTTATGCTAGTTTCTGTCACACAAGCAAGGGAAATCAAAAGGATCTGCATGACTCTCAAACATTATTATTTGGCGTACTTCCTGGGACCAGGCCAGCAGCCTTGGTGGCATAATGGTTACTACACTTGCACTAAATTAAGCAAATGACCTGTTTCTGTGTCTTGAGATGTGTTGGATATTTGGTGCTAGTCTCATATTTTATGGACTAATCAGCACTTAGTGGATGATGTGGTCAAGATCACACCATCCAGTTTTACTTCATAGAATGTTTCCAGGTGCCCATTTGAGGCTGTATTCACCTGGGAGCCTAGGCCAATTTCTGAAACATCCTAGGCTAACCAGTGGCCTAGATTAAATCACCAGCAGTGCAAGATTAGATTTCCCCTCTTGGATTGGCCCAGTCTCACTGGAGAGGCTTCTTAGAATTATTTTGAGATAGAAAGATAGTGAAGAATGTAACTGACCACCCTATATCATTATGAAAATATTCCCATGAAGGCATTGGAAGGTAAAAATATAATGGCTAGAGAAATGAAGTTAGTTGCATATCCTTTTATGACGTGGCAGTCAACCCCAGCATTTTTTTGGCAGGGCTGTGTGGTAGATTTTCTCAGTATGATGCAAGTCTTCAAAATGCCTCCCCTTAAATTTCGCTGAAATGCCTCACCTTAAACGATGCATCTGCACCAGAATCCAAAATCAAAGGGTACTGAAAGCGCTTCGGCAGAGGCGTGCGAAAAATCATAAATCGTATACATCAATATCGGAATAACAGACCAGTATAGAAAAGCGTTGCGTAAAGATGATGTTTAATTATTGAATGGTTGAACTTGTATGTTGATTTCGCTGCTTATGCCACCACTCCCCCCCCATTCCCCCCCCCCCCCCCCCCCCTTTACGGTGTCGCCTGATGCGGCCGCCTCTCTAATTCAGCCCGGCACAGCCCTGAATGTTGGGCTGTTCATGATTCCTGGGCAACTTTAAGTTCAATAGTTTGCCATTGCTTCCTGAATGACCGGCACCCATACCATTTCATAAACAAACCAATGCAAGGCAGTCTGCTGCCAAATCGCCCACAGCTGTGTTTCGAATTCAGGATTAAGAACTGCGTCCGTAACCCCTTTGCAACGGACCCCTTTGGCTAGAGAAACATTTATTTTTAAATGCATTATTTGAAATAACTAAAATATATATATATAGAGAGAGAGAGACAGAGACAGGCCAAGTTAGGTGAAAACTGAGAAAACCTATGAATAGTATAGCTAGGACGGTCTTTGTCTGGAATTCACATGAAAATAGAAATAGAAGACCAAAAAACACACAGAAGAGAGAAGCAGAAACCGAAACCAATTATATGGGTAGGATATGGACAGAGCTGCATGGGATAGCTACAGATAGGAGGGATTGTGTGAGCTGGGTGAGAGTCAACGTCCTCAATGGGTGATAAAGAGCAAAAGAAGGGGAGGAAATTTATTTTAGTTCATGAAAGTTTAAAAGTTATATGGATTTTATCTGAGCTGAATTACCTTTAATATTCTTTAGGATCGTTGGTGTAAACTATATAGAATAATCCAAACTGCTGCTAGGCATGCCACAATGTTTTTTCTTTCTTACATCACTTGATAATATTAAACTGACCCCAACAATATTATGTAATTTAGGGTTATCTTTCATAACTTGCCCTGGCGGGATTGGGTTAGTTTCCAATGTGATAACTTGCTGTAACAGTCAGTCATCACAACATCAGTGTGGTTATTTATTCAAGTGGTCACCTTCACGAGCATTCTAGCTTTCTTGGGATAAACGACTCTTTGTTATTGCAATGATAACAATTACAACACTCGTCAAGTCCATCCTTTCAGATTTGTTCAGCAATGCAAGCGTCTTCTAATAACAAAGAATCATATTTCTTCTTCTTCTTCTTCTTCTTCTTCTTCTTCTTCTTCTTCTTCTTCTTCTTCTTCTTCTTCTTCTTCTTCCTCTTCTAATAACAAAGAATAATATTTCTTCTTCTTCTTCTTCTTCTTCTTCTTCTTCTTCTTCTTCTTCTTCTTCTTCTTCTTCTTCTTCTTCTTCTTCTTCTTCTTCTTCTTCTTCTTCTTCTTCTTCTTCTTCTTCCTCTTCTAATAACAAAGAATAATATTTCTTCTTCTTCTTCTTCTTCTTCTTCTTCTTCTTCTTCTTCTTCTTCTTCTTCTTCTTCTTCTTCTTCTTCTTCTTCTTCTTCTTCTTCTTCTTCTTCTTCTTCTTCTTCTTCTAATAACAAAGAATCATATTCTTCTTCTTCTTCTTCTTCTTCTTCTTCTTCTTCTTCTTCTTCTTCTTCTTCTTCTTCTTCTTCTTCTTCTTCTTCTTCTTCTTCTTCTTCTTCGTTCCTCTTTCGATTGAAATGTGTCACACTTAGTTACACTTAATCCCGCCCATCGGGCGCTGGAGCGCAAATTATTCCTCCCCACGTCGCTTTACGGCAGAAGTGGAAGATGGTGATGATGTTAGATAACACACAGGGAACACTGCTTACTCCGCCATATTGGTTATTATATGTTTATCTAAATAAAACCCAGACTAGCACAATGATTCCGTTGTATAAATCAAGATAATGATTTTATTGGGAGACACTTAACAGTACATCATTGGCACCTTGCCGTCTTGACAGACGATAGTTTATTACATTATGCTTCAAAAAGGCATTAATTAATAATTACAACCCATGACGGTAGCGAATGTAACTAATCTGACCAATTCGCGCTGAAAATGCTTGTCCACAATGGATGCATGTGAACACATGGTCATTTCCACCATCACGCACCACCTTACGTCTCACACGCTCTCCGTGTGTGGCTAGTTGTATATTATAACAAGTAAGTAACAGACCTTTTTTTTTTACACGCCATGAGGTGTATTGGACATAAGGTGCTAGCCACATATTTCTAATTGACAAATCAACATTCCAGGGGTGATATGGTCAATACCTTGCTGGTGGCCTTGACTTCCCCAGACATTTCCATGTACCCATGTTAGGCTGGCTCGACCTGGGAGTTTAGTTCATTTTGTTTAAACATCTGCCTTATATAAATGTGAACTAATGACCACCAGGCCGGTAGGCAAGTGTGCTAGTCATTGGACTAGAGCAGAGGTTCCCAAACCACGGTCTGTCTTGACGGCACGCGCCACCAAAAGGAAAAAGGGGTTTTCCCAGATGGACACTAAAGTGGACAAACAAAAGGAGAAACCAATGGGAACGTAAAAACGTCATAGGACAACAACGGGAGACGCTCTGGGACCACGACACCAAGGCGCTTGTGTTTTTCTGAGAGCTCCGTATGGAATAAGATCTGGACGAAGCAATGGTTGCGAAGATTCGGCAAGTGAACAGCGAAAGGAGAGGAATGATCTGTTGATGAGAATTCATGCAATGAAAAGGACCGGGCCAAGATCAACCTAGACTATTTTTCGGAAAAGGACGACTCAATGATGAATTGGAAAAGACTGAGCGTCAAGGTTAACAGAGTGGAATCGGGAGCTGATTCTAAGATGGATAAATAAACGCGACAGTTTATATCTTTAGATTAGTTGATCCCATGTGATTCTGCAGTGCATTAATAAATGCCTAAACTGTTAGCACGACTGCCGTCAGTTCTTTTGTGTCAAATTCCATATTTGAGGTGAGACTTTTCTATTGTTAATTTTTATTAACGAGCGTTGCTTTTGCTATGGATCATCCCTGTTAATCTTATAAGGGGCGACACTGCATCAAGGCACGGCCCACTGGCCATTTGTGGCCCGCCAGCTATCAGAAAGTGGCACGCGAGGCCTCGAGCAGTCATTTTCCGCAATGAGCATTATAAACAAGCACCGTTCCAGACTCACCGACAATAACTTAGCTGCGCTTATGACTTTGGGCATGATAGATTTGTGCCCAGACATTTATAAACTGGTATCTGAACTTAAGTAACTGGTTATGAAGAACAGTTACAATTTTAAATTAATTGCATTAATATCGATTTTCGAAACTGATTTAAAATTTAAGGTAAGAATGATATTGCACGACTTTTATAATTTTATAACGTTGTGGCCCGCTTAACTACCGAAAATAGTAGATATGGCCCTCTGCTTAAAAAGCTTGGGAACTACTGGACTAGAGTCTCCGTGGGTATGTTGTTATGCCGCCTGCCCCGTGCTCCACATGTTGGGGGTTCGATTCCAGTGTAAGTCGTTAAGTTCACAAGTGCAATTTTTTCGGAGACTCCTAAAGGTCGTTGCAGCAACGACAGAGTTTGTGCTTTAGACGATGCTTTCAGCAGGTCACCCCGTGGAAAGAGACCGAGCCATATGGGATAAAAACCTGTGAAACGAAGACGACTTCTTGCCTTTTAAACGCCTTTTTTAACCTCAGCTCCTATAATTGATAATAATGATGATGATAAGAATAATCATTATTATCATGTTAACAACCATGACACCACATTTCCGTAGCTTAATGTTTCTACTACAGCAGGGGTGGCCAACACGAGGCCCGCGGGCCACATGTAGCCCGCCGGTAGTCATGTTGCGGCCCGCGGAGTGGGAAACGACGATGTGGTCGAAGCATAGCACACTAGCTTGTTTACTTTAATTTAACAAACAAATTAGCTGCGTGGCCCGGCAGGAAATATTATTTCTGAAATTTGGCCCGCCTGCTGAAAATGTTGGCCACCCCTGTACTACAGGGTGTATTTTTTAATGACTGAGCAGCGTTTGAAAATATTGCCCTTCCAAGTTTTGTATTTACCTGTTATGTTGCATGAACTTTACAGAGGGTGAGTACAGAACTTGGACCGGCAATATTTTCAAACACTGCACAGTCATTAAAAATACACCCTATGCTACAAATGAATATCATTGTATTGCAGTTGGCATTTCATGGAAACAAAAGCAATCAAATACAGAAATTCTAGAAAAACTGGAATGGAAAAAAAGAGGCAAGTGAAATAGTTTAGCCATGTTAAAAGGCATAATACTCTTATAAAAACCATACTGGATGGCAAGGTTGAGGGCAAGCGAGCAGGAGGCAGACAACGAAACAAGTGGGAAGATAACATCAAGAGATGGACAAAAGCAGTCTGACAGAATGTACAGTCAGGGCAAGAGACAGTGTTGGAGATCCATTGCAGCCAACCTTCATTGTGGAGACGGCACCAGATTGATTGATTGAATGCATTTGACAAGGCAATGATTGATTGAATGCAGTTGGCAAGGCAACCCAGTACTATTTATTTTACGAACACGCTAAAGTAGAGTCCTTCCCATGACGCTCGACGGCGAAGGTGGAAGATGATAATGATGACTAATGTATTCTTGTGTGAAGCAATGCCTCCTCTAAGCTTGTCTTAAGCTAAGTCAATATGGTCGGTGTTTTCGGGTGTCCTGGTCTTCATCCTTCATGTCCTTAACAGATTCAGTGCAAACAAAATGTAGGTTTGGACCAAACAAAACTTGATGGCAGAAAATGGGAAGTAGGAATATGTCACAGCTATGACTTCAAAGTTGCTAATATTTTAGTAGACATTTTGTATTATGTATAAACGTACAGGGGGTTACATGGGGAAAAGTGCTATATATAAGCTCAATGCAGATAGGGGAAGTCTCTTAAGACGATTAATCATTTCATGATACGTTGTCATTTGTATTACTAGAAGTCCACGAGAAAAAATCCCGGTCATCACCGGGGCTTGAACCCGGGACCTCCAGCACTCGAGGTGAACTGATGTCAGTACCTGAGTTCATATTAACTTCTTTCCGTTTTGTTTGTTTGTTTTTTGTTTCGTTAACACCCCGTTGTGTCTTTTAATTCCTTCTCTATGTTATAGAATGCGACACTGCTCATTCCTATCGTGACCAGTAGTTTTCAACTTTGTACTTTGACTACAAACATGGCATGACACCGACTGAATAAGCCTTGAGCCGCTTTGATTTATGTTCTTTTCGTATGTTTGTGCCTGATGAAAATACTCTGAATATCATTGAACTTGTTTGTGTGAATATATAGGTTGTGTGAGAGAGAGAGAGAGAGAGAGAGAGAGAGAGAGAGAGAGAGAGAGAGAGAGAGAGAGAGAGAGAGAGAGAGAGAGAGAGAGAGAGAGAGAGAGAGAGAGAGAGAGAGAGATTGCCATTTCGTTGTAACTGAACATATATTGTCTAATGTGTTCACTTTGTTCTCTCATCTCTACTTCTTTCATTTATTCTGTGAATGGAGATTAATATCTACGAATTTGTTATGTATGCTGAGATGTGTGCGGAAATGTGTGCAGAGATATGTGCAGGATAACCTAAAGACGAAAATTATTAAATTTAGTAACTACTCCAAAATGAAAAGTATCCATCTGACACTCGGTGGTTAAATGGGCAATTATTAGTGGCTCTAGTCGGTCTCTCTGGCCGAGGGGTTACAACACTTTCTCCGTAATCCCGTTTATCACGCAGAGTCTCCTAGCAGGGCGAGAGCTTGGAGCGGTTCGACCCCCGCTCGTGACTTGCGGGATACTGAGCCGGCCGCTCAGAAAGCAATGGCAAACTACTGAGCGTAATCTTGCCAAGAAATCAACATACAGCTGAAAGATGCTGATGTTGACAGCGATGTCCTGTAAAGGATATGCAAAAACATTAGTGGCTCTCCCGAGTTTTATTTATTATTATTATTATTTTTTTCTTTTCAAAACGACGTCGGACCAGTTGACTCCAGTTCAGGCACAATGTATTTTACTGAACTTTATATTGAAAGAAGGTTCAAAACGCGCTGAAATTCATCTTCGACTGCCATGTGTCTTTGGAGAACAGACTGTAGCACGTTCATCGGTGTTGAAATGGTGTACACGCTTTTATGAAGGTCACGAATCCGTCGAGAATGAGCCCCATGAAGGTCGACAGAAAACTTTCTTTACGAATGAAGACATACACAGTGTCGACAAGATTGTTGTGGGACCACTAGGGTATTGTGTATGTGAATGTCTTGAAAGGGGGTTAGTTAGTTGCATGTCCCTTACAGGACGTAGCAGTCAACGCTAGCATTTTTTAAAATTGGATGTTTGTGATTTCTTGACAAGTTTACATTCAATAGTTTGCCATTTCTTTCTGAAAGTCGGCACTCATACGGTTGTATGAAAACCAATGCAAGGCGGTCTGCTGCCAAGTCACCCGCAGCTGTATTTCAAACGCGGTATGCGGGATTACGAAATGTGTCCGTAACCTCTTCGCCACACAGCCGGCTTGAAAGGGGAAGAAATTATAAATACCGAGTACTACTCATTGCTACTTCCCAGTAAAGCAAAGTTCAGAAGACCATTCACCATAATGTACAGGACTGTCCAGTAAATGTGTCATTCTTAAACACGACAACGCGAGACCCCATACAGCCGCCAAAACTATGGCAATTATTGGCCAATTGTATTAGGAGGTAATACCACACCCGCCTTACAGTTCTAACTGGTTCAAAGTGATTTTCACGTGTTTCGCCATCTTTATCAGAAGACACACGATTGACACAGATGACGGAGTGCGTCAAATAGTTCACCAATAACTCAAGAACCAACCAAAAGAATGTTATGCTGTCATAATACAGAAGCTCGTAGCAGTGTCAGGGGACTATATCGAAAAATAGTAGTTTTTTTTTCTTTTTCGATTTCACCATTGCTCTACCCCGTGCAACCTCAAGGAGAAGTTATAGTAAGGTCCATCACCGGCTCAGAATGATAGTCCTATGACTAGTCAGCCACCAAACAGGTAATTGTAATCCCTCTCTTATTGTTATCTAGAGATGACATCAGCCCGGATACCTACCAGGCGATCCTTGTAGTTCCCTACAGACAACATGCCCTCCTGCTGAGCGTATCCACGACTGGTTGGTTGCATTCTGCCACTAGTTTCTGCAGGGTGGGATTATCAACCCCACGCCAATCTGCCTGAGTCATTTCGGACGACACGCCAGGTATGCTAAGCTGTTAGTTTGCTGCTCTCTGTTACAGGCGCGAACGTTTAGAATGAAGAAGTTCAAGCTTTAACGGTTATTTTCTTTGTTCAGAAACGATGTTGTATTTGTGTGTACAAGTATAGGATTTTCTAACACGTCTTGTGGCGTGTTGGAAATATCATGAACAAACGAACGAACGAACTTTATTTTCAAAGGGTCACACATTGGGCACGCTGGCCCGTCTTACGTTCGGCCCTTCCGACAACTCATCTTTCGTTCATCAATTATCTGTTGTGCATGTTAAATCCACATAAGGGAAAAACACACATTGTGAAATGAATGTTGTAAACATAAACATAATCAATGCATATTAGCATATTATGAGACAGGCAGACACGCGTACACACGCAGGTGCATAAACACATACATGCTTACATACGTACATCTATTGCACAATCTCCCGGGAAGGTTAACCCGGTCAACAAATGCCCACAGAAGTCGGATGTGTCGGCCTAACGGCGCAAGAACGCAGCTCTGCTGTAAGCAGGCACAACGCAATCACGTCCGAAAAAAAACTCCGGATGAACGCAGAAGAAGCAGAATTGCACAATCACTCACAGTTATGCAGCCACTCAATAACACACGGATACACACTCCCTCGCATACACATATACTCACTCATAATCACAAACTCATTAACAAAAGTTTGCTTATATATAATACTCTCTCTCTCTCTCTCTCTCTCTCTCTCTCTCTCTCTCTCTCTCACTCTCTCTCTCTCTCTTCTCTCACTTTCTCACCCTCTTTCTCTCTATGTCTTTCTTTCTTTCTCTCGCTCTCTGTCTCTCTCTCTCTCTTTCTTTCTCTCGCTCTCTTTCTCTAACTTTCTCACTTTCTCTCTCTCTCTTTCTTTCTCTCGCTCTCTCTCTCTCTCTTTCTTTCTCTCGCTCTCTTTTTCTCACTTTCTCTCTCTCTTTCTCTGCTGTCTGTCTGTCTGTCTGTCTGCCTGTCTCTCTTTCTCTCACTTTCTCACTCTCTCTCTCTCTTTCTCTCACTTTCTCACTCTCTCTCTCTCTCTCTCTCTCTCTCTCTCTCTCTCTCTCGCTCGCTCTCTTTCTCTCACTTTCTCACTCTCTCTCTCGCTCTCTTTCTCTCACTTTTTCACTCTCTCTCTCACTCTCTGTCTCTCACTTTCTCACTCTCGTCCATCTCGTAGATGGGTGGTTGGGGTGTGTGAGTGTGGGTGGGTAGATAGGAGATGTATGTGTTGATGAGTGGGTAAGGGATGTGTGGGTGTTAGTGGTTGAGGGATAAGTACGTGTGTCTAGGGATGTGTGAGGGGATGATTGTATGAGTTGGGGATGTGTGTGTGGCTTGTGTGTGTGTGTGCGTGGATGGGAGGTGTGTGCTTGTGAATGGGGGATGTGTTGGTGGGTGGGGATGTGTGTGAGAGATGTGTGTATGGGTGGGGAGATTGTGCGTGGGTGGGGATGTGGGTATATGGGTAGGGGTGTGTGGTTAAGGGATGTGTGGCTGGGGGATGGGTGGATGGAGGATGTGTGGTTGGGTAGAGGATGTGTGGGTGGGTGATTGTATATGAGTAAGGGTGTGTGGTTAAGGGATGTTTGGTTGGGGGATGGGTGGGTAGAGGATGTGTGGGTGGGTAGAGGATATGTGGGTGGGTGAGTGTGTGCAGGTTAGGAGATGGTGGGGGATGTTTGTAGGTGTGGGCTCGGGATCTGTGAGTGGGCTGGGGGAGATGGGAGATTATGTGGGTGGGTGCGGAATTTGTGTGTGGGTAGGTGCGGAATATGTGAGTTGACGGGGAGATGTGTGTGTGTGGCTGAGGAATGTGTGTTTGGCTGGGTGGGTGGAGGTGTGTGGGTGGAGGAGGATATGTGGGTGAGTGATTGTTGGTGGGTAATGGGACGGGTAGAGGATATGTGAGTGGGTGGGGAGATGTGTGTAGGTGGGGGATGTGTGGGTTATTGAATGTATGTGTGCTTGGGGTGTGGGTGGATGGGATGTGTGGTGGGTGAGAGGTGTGTGTGGGTGGGGAGATGTGTAGGTGTAGGGATGTGGTGGATGGGTGGGGGAATGTATGTGTGTGTGGGTTATGTGTGTGGTTGGGTGGGGAGTTGGAGTGAATGGGGGATGTGTGGGTGGGTAGTGGATGTGTCTCATAACATAGTAATATGCATTGTTTATGTTTACAAAATTCATGTGACAATGTTTTTTTCCTATGCACTGTTGATGAAAGAAAGATGAGTGAATGGAAGGGCCGAATGTAAGACGGGCCTGCGTGCCCAATTTGTTACCCTTTGAAAATAAAGTCTGTTCGATCGTTCGTTCGTTCGTTCTCTCTCTCTCTCTCTCTCTCTCTCTCTCTCTCTCTCTCTCTCTCTCTCTCTCTCTCTCTCTCTCTCTCTCTCTCTCTTTCTCTCACTTTCTCACTCTTTCTCTATCTTTCTCTCGCTCTCTTTCTCTCACTTTCTCACGCTCTCTCTCTCTCTCTCTCTCTCGCTCTCTTTCTCTCACTTTTTCACTCTCTCTCTCTCGCGCTCTATCTCTCTCTCTCTCTCTCTCTCTCTCTCTCTCTCTCTCTCTCTGTCTGTCTGTCTGTCTCTCTCTCTCTCTCTCTCTCTCTCTCTCTCTTTCTCTCGCTCTCTGTCTCTCACTTTCTCACTCTCTCTCTCTTTCTCTCGCTCTCTGTCTCTCTCTCCCCTCTCCCTCCCACCCCCCTCTTAGTCTCTGCAGACTTCCTTCGTTGTGGAAATTGTAACTTATCTTACCCACCACTCTTCCTCAGAGATGTACCCAGTGTACACAAACATGTCTGCACTTCAGTTTCAAGCTACAATCTGCGAGTTCTTTGTGTATTTGTGGTCTTTAACCTGACGAAGATGATGGCAATAACTTTGAGCGTCGCTGTGTGTATTTATAGTAATTTTAGTTGCTTTATTACATCACCATAATCATCACGTGCCATGCCGGTCAGCGTGGGCGGTTAAGGTTCACCATCACCGGAGTCATGGATGGTTAATTTGTTGATTAGCTAGTTAGTTGCATATTTCGTTAGTTACAGTAGTTGTTTAGCTAGTTAGTTACACATTTCGGTAGTTAGTTGTTTAGCTAGATTAGTTACATATTTCGTTAGTTACTTAGTTAGTTGATTAGTTAGTTAGTCATTTTGCTAGTTAGTTAGTTGTTTTGTTAGTTAGTTGTTTAGTTAGTTAGTCAGTCAGTAAGGCAGACAGGAGAGCAGTCAGCAGTCGTCAGATTATCCTCACTGCACATCGAACCATTCAGCACATAAGTGCTTAGATCACATCAGTTAGTTAGTTAGTTAGTTAGTTAGTTAGTTGGTTAGTTAGTTAGTTAGTTAGTTAGTTAGTTAGTTAGTTAGTTAGTTAGTTAGTTAGTTAGTTAGTTAGTTAGTTGAGTCTCCGTGGCGAAGTATCAAGCCGTTTGACTCGGGCTCCGAAGGTTGTGGGTTCGATTCCGGGCCGCGTCCTTCGGTTCACGAGTTAAATTTTTCGGAGACTCCTGTGGGTCGTCGCTAGAGCTACGGAGTTCGTGCTTTGCGCGACACTTTTCGTGCTGCGGAAAGAGACCTGAGCCATATGGGATAAAACCCGGTGCAATGAAGTCGACCCTGTCGACTTTTAAGCGACTTTATTTTAAGTTAGTTAGCTAGTCAGTCGGTCAGTCGTCAGATTATCCTCATTGCACAGCGAAGCATTCCGCCCATAAGTGCTCAGATTACATCCTCAGTATCTCCATCAACGCGTAGACGTTGAGAACAGCAGTTCTGTGTAGGTTGATTATTATTCTTTGATTCTCCATAGAACGCTCTTGTTTGGCTTCTCCCCTTTTAACTTGATGGTCTTACAGTCTAATCATGCTTGGTCATTCATTGTTCTGTCCACCTATTATATTCTTTGCATTTTCTTCAGAAATCACATTTCCAATTACATAAGATGTACCCCAACCTGTCTGCTTATTGTCAATGTTTCACAGACATGCATGATATTGGGTGTATTTTTAATGACTGTGGGATGTTTGAAAATATTGCCGTTCCAAATTTTGTATTCACCCTCTGTGGAGTTTATGTAACATATAAGGTAAATATAACACTTGGAACGGCAATATTTTCCACACACACAAAAAACAACCCACAGTTATTAAAATTAAACCCTGTATATACATTTAAACGCTACTTTTCTGACGGCTGTTCACAGCGTCTGGGGCAGATAGGGGTAATAAATGCAGTTTTACAATCCAGTTATAAAGGTTCGAAGTCGATGCAGACGATATCGAAGCAGACCATTTTGCTTTGATTTCCACAATGGTATGAACGTCAGAGGGCTGTGTGAAGGCTGGTCTCGTTCGGCCGGCTACGTGGCGAAAGGCTTGCGAACGCGGTTCGTGAGCCGGGTACCAGGCGTTCGAAGCTCAGCTGCGACCGATTTGTGCAGCAGACCGTGTCGCGTTGTGTTATAACGTGCTGGTTTGGGAGCCGGTCGTTCAGAAAGCAATGGCAAAATACTGAACGTAACACTTTCCTAGTACATTAACAGCAGCTGAAAAATGCTGGTGTTGACTGCAACGTCCCGTAAGGGATACGCAACACAAATTATTAATTATGAGCGTCAGCAGTTCAGTTGGCAATAGCAAACCAACGGACGTACAATTGCCAGAAAATAACACACAGCTAAAATTTGCCAAAGGTTGATTGCGACGTCCTGTGAAGGACATGCAAGTCACTTATTGACTTATTGACAGACTATATGAATATGTTTTATTTCGCTGTAAAATTGGTTTGAATTTTGAGGCGCCGGGCAACTTGCGCCACTTCCTGTGCAGAAAGCAGACTAGTACAACCTTCTTCAAACATGTAGGGTTTCTATTTTCTACCTAGAAACCTGTACCTTGTAATCACATAACACGCGGTACAGTTCATTCGTTGTTAGAAAACGAGGTTAGCTCATATTTACACAAGATATACATGCTGTTAAACACAAAAATGGAAAAATAGTTGCAGTTGCTGACGATCGGCTAGATTGTCAGCAAAGCCAATTTTCTCATTTTGTGATATAGTTCAAATACTGTTTGCAGCCACTCACTACTACTTTTACAAACGAGAAATGATGGAATTTGTTCCATTTGCAAACAAATATGGATATAACCCTTTGCTAAACAATTCTTATTGCTTTGATTCGATGATCACATTCGAACTTGCCAACACTAATGAATCGAAAACCGTGTGGTCGCCATCAGGGTATCTCATCGCAGGCTGTCATCAAATATAATATATGAATGTGGCGACCTGGTCCTTGCTGCCGTACTTACAGGTTTCTTATGTCCGCCGTTACCCTAATTCATACCCTGGGTAGGTACTGTCTGTAATTAACCCATTCACTAAAGTCTAGTTATCAAAACTCTCAACTGTTATCATCAAGTGCCTTACCAATTGGCATAAACCAGTCATGCATTTCCAGAACTCCAATTCTCTAGCGCTGTATATCAGTCAGTGTGCTGTTATCATTATCTTTCTGCAACTAGCTGCAGGACTGTTCAGTCATTTTTCTCACTGCCTTCTCAATTTCTTGAAACCTTATGTTTACTTGTTGTTGCAATATGTTTGATTTTCACTTATCACAGCATGGCCGTAAATATTGGTTATTCCCTTACGATATAGCAATGGCAGACTACTGAACTAACATTGCCTAGTACACCTCAAACAGCCAATAAATGCTGGAGTTGATTTTACCGTCCTGTAAAGAACATGCAACTAACTTTTAACTGACTTTAAAAATGAACTAAGTTTCATAACAAATAGCACAGACAAAATATCTTACGCAGTGAGTACTGTATGAGTTAAACACAGGGAGCAATATATATTCCCAGGCATATCTCACCTCTGCCCACATATGCACATTCTGGTATCATTATTTCATTTAGCATACATAATGGCAGAGGTAGAAAGAGGCAGACCAATAATAATTATGCCGGATGAACTGAGACGGTGACATGGAGGAATATTATGCTGATCCAGAACACCAAAGACCGAGATCTCTGGAGAGACATGAACGCCTACGCCAGTTGACAGGGCACTTGATGATGAATGCCTGTTCAGTAACACCAATATCTGTGTACTGTAATGTTGTAGAGTATAACCGCAGTAGCTGGTGGCTCGGGGTTAAGACTAGTTTACATGGTCAATCATGCTTCTCCACATCTTGCGATCTCCCAAAGCATGTGTTATTTCATGTGCTAACGCCTTTCCTTGCCTTGACAAAAGTTTGTCAAGAGTCTTCTCATGTTGTCTTCCTATATCTCTCTTTCCACAAATCTTTCCAGTTGTCACAACATTTTCCAGGTTTTCTCTTCTCTTAATGAAGACAAATAATTACGACTGCCTCTTTCTGATGTTTGTGATAAGCAGTTGTTTAGTCATCTTTTAATACATTCAGATTACTTATTTTGGCTGTCCAAGGAATTTTAAGCATTCTTCTATAACACCACTTCTCTCACTCACAAGGGATTTGTTTACTTGTTGACTGATTGTATCTGCTTTCTGTTAGCACCGAATGTTGGGAGGCGCTTACCAAACCCGACACCCCACATTGTGCTAACAGCTTCGGTCGGAGGAGTGCAATTGGGAGGGTACAAGCCTTTCCCTAGTGCGAGGAAATGCAACATAAAGACTAAATGCCATGGCAGGGCAGACCAGGCCCTAAGCCTTGGTTCGCAACTGGTCTAGGATGGAAGCTCCAACAGGCGGACAGGTAGAGTATTGCTTTGCTGATCCGACAGCTTCTGCAGCTTGTCTTGTTCCAGATGTATTGGTGTTACCTTTCCTCTGGAGTAAACTAGACAGGCCGAGAGAGGCATCATGCTGCATTGGCAACACGTGGTTTCTAAATTCAGCCCAGATTTTGTGCTATGGAGTGTATATCACCATTTTACAAACAATCGTCTGTTAAGACGGCAAGGTGCCAGTCAGTCAGATCGTCCAGGAGTCACAGCCATATTTTAAACCTGGTTCTGTGTAGTATGCAAGTGTTGTGTTTGTTTGTTTGTTTGTTTGCTTTTTAAACTTCAAATGACAAGTATTTATTGCATAAAATGTTCTTCATTTAATAAAATTAAGGTTTTGCTTGTCTATTTTATTCTTTGATTTTTTTCCCCCGCATATCCTTTACAGGACATCGTTGTCAACATCAGCATCTTTCGGCTGATTGATGAATTCTTGGCAAGATTACGCTCAGTAGTTTGCCATTGCTCTCTGAGCGACCGGCTCACATACCCCGTAAGTTACTGACGCGGAGGGAACCGCAACCAATTCTCGCGCATGTCACGTCAAGTTACGAGAGTATACGGGATTACGGAGAAAGTCGTGTAACTCCTAGACCAAGGAGACCGGCATAGAATAGGAAAATCAACAACCGCATTTTATCAAATGAAGAACGTTTTGTGCACAAAGTCATTGTCTTTGAAAGTTAGAAAAAGAGTTCCTGCGTGTTACATAGAACCAATTTTAACATACGATTGATTTTAAATGTACATTAGATATGATCCATTTCTTTGATATTGCCATTACTTGTCATTACAAGCCGAGGCCCATTTGTACACTTTCTACAACCACAGCATCTATCAGTTTCTGCAGTGCCATCTGACTTGTTTCTTTTAGGGCTGTTAGCAGAGGATTTCTATGGGTGTTTTGTTACTGTTTGCAATGAAGTACTAAAATCTGGGGAGGAAATACTAGCAACTGAAGACTAATCTCAGCCAGTCATGTGCCGTACATGGTTGTGTATATGCCTCTCCGGAGACATGAAATTCCAGTATCAGTCTTACACACCCTAATGTTTTAGAGCATGGAGTGGGGATGAAGACCTCTGCACCACAGACCCTGTAGTTTGGTACCGGGTCAGAAGACAATTTCCTGCACTAGCCTCACACCTATAGTTACAAGCTCTGTTCGGGACTCTGATAACCTGTATGTCATTGCGTAGGACTTTAGAGTTACAACATCGGATTCATAACCAGCCAGAAGTCAAGGGTTAATCTGTAGTTTCCAGAAGTGAAATAAAAATGGTTATAAATTCTCCCGGGAGCTGTGGTAGGATGGTGGCTAGACGCTGGCCTACCAGCCCTGTGGTCATATGTTCCATACACACCAGTCCGGGTTCGAATTGTTAAAAATGACTTGGGCTCCCAGGTCAACCGAGCCTAAATTAGGTACAGGAAATGTCTTCAGAAGAAAAGGTTTCTGGCATGAGTGCCGACTCATCATCTTCATGTGCCCTGCCAGCTGGCATAGGCGTAGATGTCTCTCCACAGATCTCGGTCTCTGGTGTTCTAGATCAACTCTGCTGATGATATTCCTCCATGCCACCATCTCAGTCCATACAGCATTATTTGCCTTGGTCGGCCTCTGCTTCTTTCTCCACTGATCTGTCCAGTTGTCACGATGTTGTCCAGTGCCTCTCTTCTCATCACATGACCAAAGAAAGCTGTTTGTCTCTTTCTTATAGCTGTATATAATAAGAGTGCCGATTGGTCCATAAAAAATGTGGGTTTAGCACCATTTGCCAAGTGAGCCTTTAGGCATGTGACAGGATGTTTTACTGACCTACTGACAAATTCTTCTGCCAGGGCAGGAATAGCTGTCATACAGGAGCACCCGACTGATGGTAGGGTCACCGCATGTCCTCTGAGAATAAAGGTAAGCATAATGACGTAATTCCACCCCGGGCTAATAACGTATTTCTACTCCTGGGCTAATCATGTATTTATACCCCGGGCTCAGGATGTATTTCTACCCGAGGGCTAATGATGTATTTCTACATCTAGGCTAATTATGTATTTCTACTTCTAGGTTAATGACATATTTCTACCCCTGGGCTAATGATGTATTCCTACTCCTGGGCAAATGACATATTTCTACCCCTGAACTAATCTCATATTTCTACCCCTGGACTAATCACACATTTCTACCCCTGGACTGGTGACATATTTCTACCCCTGGACTAATGATATATTTTTACACCTGGACTAATGACATATGTTTACCCCTGGACTAATGACGTATTTCTACCCCTGGACTAATGACATATTTCTACCCCTGGACATGATGTATTTCTACCCCTGGACTAATGACATATTTCTACCCCTGGACATGATGTATTTCTAACCCTGGACTAATGACATATTTCTAACCCTGGACTAATGACATACTTCTACCCCTGGACTGGGGATGTATTTATACCCCTTGACACTGGGTTGGAGTCTTAACAATGAAATATCTAAAACCTGTAGAGGAAACATGATCAGGCCCGAGCCCAGCCATTTCATATGTGCTGTGCTGAATTTGGACCCGGTTACATCCTAATATACTTCTCATGCGATGTATGTGAAGTTCCAGTACCAGTCGTGCATACCCCGCTGGTTTCTGGGCTTGGAAGGGGAAGGAGAGCTGTTCAGTACAGGTGCTTTGGTACTAGTTCAGAAGAAAAGCCTCTTTGATAGATACCAGCCTGTGACCTGAATGCCAGTGCATGAAGCTTTAGAGTTAAAGCTCAGCTAACCTAAGGAGCAAGAAAGCAACAATGCATTATTTTTGGTCGGCATTATGCAGAAGTGCAGTTTTCATGTTGCAAAGATTTCGCTAATGCCATAGTAAATCCTTGGAAATATTTGACATAATTTTTCTTCTAGAATTGCCGCATAGAAGTTACTAGAGGTTCAGAAATGCTGTCATCTTCTAATAAAATGAAGACAAGAAAATCCCACCTGCATCTCCCAATGGTAGATGAATGGCAATACACTATATTGTGGCAAACACAACTCTTATGGCACTAACAAAGACAATCTGCATTTTTTTTTTTTGTTATTGCACTTATTTGTTTTGAACTCTACCATACATGTCATACCATAAGGTGTATTTTTAATAACTGTGAGGTTTTTGAAAATATTGCCGTTCCAAGTTATGTATTTACCTTTTATGTTGCATGAGTTCACAAAGGGTGAATATAAAACTTGGAACGGTAATACTTTCAAAACCCCCACAGTCACTAAACAGTCACCATTATACTGCTAGTACTTGCTACTACTAGCGAGTGAACTGGACTGATTTTGCGTGAGAGTTAGCTTTCCCTTTGACTAGTGTCCCTGGGCATCAAGCAAACCCTCTCCAACTTTTGAAGTACTTGTGATTTATGTCTCCAGGTCAAGGTACTATGAGTCAACATTTAAGCCCAGCTGACCAAAATATAATGATAACTCCAGAGTACTCTTGGCTATTTAGCTAGGGAGTCACAGCAAGGTACCTACTTGTCCTAAAATCCCAATATGTTTTTATAAAGGCTGAGGTTGCCACCCAAAGTCATATGAATGTGGAAAACAAGGGGAAGCTACCACATTATTGTCCCCAAGAAAAGCTAATTATCTTATGATCATCTAAACGTATACAAACCAAAGTGCCTACTGGTAGGATTATTCCATACCTAGGAATAAAGGCTGTTTGCTGTAGTAGTCTTCTTGCAGTTTACAGCCTAAGGTTTTATGTTAATTCCAATAATTACAAATGCTGGGGGGACTGGAGGATGTGAAGGTGTGGTTTTTTAGAAGAAAGTTGAGAAATATTGTGGAAAGATAAGAAAGCAAACACTGAGGTATTGACAACTGCAAGCGTTTTATATCACGTAAGCAATCGGATGATAACTTTTGATTTCAGAATTAGAATATTTGGTTCTGATATACACGATTTTATAACACAATTATAACGTATGGTTCTGATATTTGTACATTTGATTAGAAAATTAGAGTGTTTTTCTAATATTTGATTTAAGAACATGAGTGTGGGGTTTTGATATATACATTTCATTTCAAAATTAGAATGTGTGAGTCTGATATACACATATTTAATATGATAATTATAAAGTGTGGTTCTGATATACCCGCATTTAATTTGAAAATTAGTAAAATATGGGTCTTGTATACACACATTTGATTTGAAAATTGTAATGCACATTTGACTCCTATGTTAGTGCTGCAGTGTTAATGTACTGTGTTGACAACCTGCTAACCCACATCACAAATAATTAAAGGGAGACCTAAAACATATGGATCGCTTCTCGGCCTTTAGGCAAAGATCAAAGTGTAGTATCATCTGCACTTGATCTGGCCAGGGCCACCAGCAGAGGCGGTCTTCACAATGACACACAGGGATGTGGGAAACTCAAGGGGCGGTTCTGACCCCTGAGGAACCTTGCACCATTACAAGAAAATGCAAAATAAAGCACATGGACACGAGAATTAGAGACAACGATGAATAATATGGGGGAGGACATTAAGGAAGCTGCATGAGCTAGCAAATGACAGGAAGGCTTGGAGTGAGTTGGTTCAGGTTCTATGCTTCAGTGGGAGTAAAGAGCAGAAGGAGAAGTTTAGACCCTCCTTGTGTGACCCAAGAGAAGATACTGGAGCACTGATGGAGTCATCTGAATATGCAATGACATGCTTACAAACAAAATTAAACCGCATTCTTCTTCTTTTGTCCATTAACCTCCATCGGGGTATAAGCCCTCTGCCAGCTCACTGTAAGCTGTCCTATCCTTAACTATCCCATGGAGGCTCTGTCCATGTTCTCTCTGTAGTATTCATTTCTGTCTCTACTTCTCTTCTACATGTGTTTTTATGTGTTCCACTATTTCTTTTGCCCTGAGGATTCCAGACAAATGCCTTTCTAGTTATATTCTTCTTAATTTTGTTTTTCAATGTATGTCTTATCTATCTCTAGTGTCTTTTAACTCATACTCTGCACATACTTTATTTACAAACATTAATATGTGCTACATGGAGTCTATCAGTGTTTCCATCAGTATACATTAAACACTAATGTATGATGTAGAAACCTGGACAATGAACAAGCAGTTGGAAAGTCAAACTGAAACCCTGGAGATGTGGGTAATACAGAAGAATGTGCCATATTTCAAAGGAACAGACACAATTAAATAGAGGTTCAAGAGAGGCTGGGAATGAAAAGAGAGTTCATGAAAGAAATAAAACAGAGATAAATTAAATATCTTGGCCACATTTAAAGATATAATGGGACACAGAGGTGTTTCCAAGGCACCAGGGCCAATTTCTATACTGACCAAGACCTACTAACACGTCCTAGTCGTGCGTCCTGGGCAACAGGTCCCTTCGGGGTCCTGGCTAACGTTTTAGTATCGCTGATTCTTCCGAAGTCGAAGAGTATCTGCGTGCTCGGCGAGGAACCACCAGTCTGCACACCAATAAGCCAGACATGGGACAACGGATACTCACGCAAAGTGTGTGTTGGAGGTTCATTACAGCCAGCCTTCCGTATTGAGACGGCAACTGATTGATTTATTGATTTATTGATCATTAATCATTATCAATCATCATTATCAATCAGCACTCATAATCATACATCTCCTCAGCTCCAGTTCTCTAACATCATCATATAGCAAGCACGCTGGAATGACTCTTTATCCTCGGTCATTTCCCCTGCCTCATCCATTTCCATGCCAGGAGTGTTTTTAGTGTACTTTATTGGACTACGCCTGTCCCTTCTTCCAGTAACAATGCCTTCGATTACTTTTCTTTCTAAGCTAATGGCATTTAATGTAGCCAGAATGACTGAGACAGGATGCTGTATATAAACCAGATGTCTTCAATATTCAGATCTTGTAGAATGTTAGCATCGTTCTTCTTATTGATCTATGGTACTTAGTCTTCATCCACCTGTCACGCGGGAGACCGGGGTTCGATTTCCCACCGCTGAGGTTCACTTTTTCCCAATTTCTGACCCTTTGAAAATGAAGTTCATTGATTCATCCGTTATCTTAGTGTGTTCACTGTCATTTCAAAATATTTCTTTTCAGGAACATACGTACTGAAACATATTGATGGTTGCTCTGCATTTATGTGATACAGAGGGTAAGAAAATAGGAAGATAAAGTTTCCTTTGCTACGGTGCTAAGAGGAGAAGAACGCAACTCTGTGTTAGGACCAAAGAAGAAAATGAGTAAAAAGAAAGAGAACCTCGCACCGTCCCTGCTTACATGAAAAGGAATAGTTATTAGTACAAAGATTCAAGATTCTGGACAGGGATCTAAACTATTACTGATATTCAGGCAGGAACTATCATATTGAAACCCAGATAGTGAATTAAGGCGTTAGATTGTGGTAGAATTAGTGGGTGTAAAACATAAAAGAGACTTAACAAACAAATCGAGAACAATAAAACAAGCTCTTTATTTATCACTTTTAACATAACCTAGACAACTGATGTGTCAGCCAACATTGGATCATACAACCAAATACAACAGACATCAAACATCAACCAAGGGTAACACATATCACATTACTAGACCTCTTTCTTGTAGGCCAAGCAGGGTACCTTATGTATCACAATCAAAGCTGAGTATAATGTGAAGACAAAGAACCTTGACACTTACAACCACAAGACACTGCAAAAACATAAGTTACACAACTTAAATTTAAGACGCAACATAAAGCTAAGAATTGTAACACTACAGAAACCCAGGAGAGCTCTGATACTATAGCTAGCAACGTGGATCGCGCCTAAGACATAGGCTGGTCATTGATCATCATCTGGAAAAGCTTCCCACAACCAAACAAGCCAAGACAGGGCAAGATTTCTACATCTCTCGACACCATTATTCATGCGAACAGATCACAAGATTATTTACACTGGGCCACAGAGCGCATTTTCATTCTACAGCAAGTCACAAAGGGGCAGATATTGCTTTGTTCTGGTCTGGTTTTCTGATGGTGTCCAGATGTTTTCTTTAACCAGCCAAATTCGAAAATGCCCAGATTTGGCGCGGTTGCATATGTTTAATTCTTATATTTTCTTTAGATGCCAAAAGTTTCAAATCATTTACAGTGGAGGTTGCACACTGGACAGTATGCAATTATAGCTCAGTGTTACCAGAGCACAGTAAATATCGCAGGAGCACAAGACATAACCATGTCGTTCAAATTTGAAGGTAAGAAGAATACATTGATTGGTAGTTTTCAGTGTAAGCCATATGACTGCTCAGGTGACTTTGCCATATTTCTCATCACATGGTGCCATCTCTGCAGTGAAGGGTGCTGGAAATACATCTCCGCCAGCTTCAACCCTGAGCATTTGTTGTGTATTCTGCTAGGCTAGTCCTGACCATGTCTTGATGCCGTCTTATAATCTATGTCACGTGGCATTGGTGATCATGTCTGTCCACTGTGGTCTATCTCATGTACTGCTAATCATTTCCGATACTGTTGTACCCTCCATGCCATTATCTCAGACTGTCCAGTATCTTCTGTCTTGTTTTCCCCCTGCCTCTCTACACCTCCAGCTTTCCCGTTTTGACGACTACTCTAGCTTACTCATGATATGCCCATATAATATGGACTGTTTTCTTCTGATGCGAGTAACCGGTTTTCTTTGTGAGTTAACCTTTGTTAAAAGATATCTTCATTCCTCTTTCTATCTATCGATTATTCTATAAAACCACATCCACATGTCTCTATTCTACCTATGTTGCACACTTTTGAACCCAGTTTTTAGTTGTCTGTTTACCCATTCCACACTTACATTCATCGATATCTTCAAATTTGAACCTTGTTGAACTGGAGGCATCTTAGTCTGTTTGCCAGACAGATGATCAGTTTGTCAGTTTGTCACAATCATCACATCTCATTCTCTGTTCCGATTTCAGCAGCATACATTTGTTTCCAGTTTCCTTTGGCAAAAGTTGAGGTGAAAGTGTGCTGGCTGATTGTTCCCGTACTGTTCGCTGGGTATGCTCTGAGACTCTTCGCCATAGAAATAGGCAGGAGAGGTCTTATTTCCAATTCCACATACAGTGGGTTTAAACAATTTGAATTGAAATAACACTTGAAAACTTGGACACTTAAATAATTTGGTGAGGTTGCTGAAGAAACCTTGATCTGGCTGTGAAGCAACTAACTGTAACATTCAGTGGAAAAAATGAAGCAATAAAACGGTTCGTGTCAGATTATTCTGTCTTAAGAACATCTTCCCAAGTTAATTCAGTTTGTCAGCAATAGCGGAAGAACCAGCCTTTATGGTTCATGTCAGTTTAACCAGCCATCCTTTCAAGAGAGCACCATAACAGTAGATTGGTCTTATAATCGTTTGTTGCAGTTCCAACTTCAAGGCAAATGGTCACACTATAATGCTCTGTTCCCATACCAGTGAATATCACTTAAAATGCTCCTTACTGTCCCATGTGAAAAGTGAACAGATAGCAGTCCTGACAAACCAACAGCACGCACAGGCATTCATGCACATGGCCGCTGCCAGAATGCCTCCACAACAGTCTGCCACTAAAATTACAATTCAGAGTCAATGGCAGCGACAGTCACTCGAAAATCAACAGTTACACATATATTACTAGGTAAAGCATAACTAGCTAGTTCAGCAACCAGCCGTCCGCCATTTTCTGAATACGTAGTTCACAATACAAACAACCGTGGACAGATGTAAAAGTATTCCACATGAAATTCACAGCTCACAGCGTCGATCCATGCACTTAACTCAGTTGCTGGGCGACAGAACAGTGTACTATCAGTCCAACATGAGGAAAACTTGACTGCATTTAATTTGTTTTTTTATGAACCTATTACTGTCACTATATATGTTTGCTAAGATGTCAGGTCTTAGTCAGGTATGACTGAACTACCGTATGGCAGTAGATGGTACTACCAACTTCTATTAGCGTCGAATGTTGGGCGACGCTTGCCAAACCCGACACCCCACATTGTGCCAACGGCTTCGGGCGGAAGGAGCGCAATAGGGAGGGTACAAGCCTTATCCTAGTGCGAGGAAATGCAACCTAGAGACTAAATGTCATGGCAGGGCAGATCAGGCCCTAAGCCTTGGTTGGCAGCTGGTCTAGGATCAAAGCTCCGACAGGCGGACAGTTAGAGCATTGCTTTGAATTGTTCCAGACGTATTGATGTTACCTTTCCTATGGGCAACACATGGTCTCTAAATTCAGCCCAGGGTTTTTGTTATGGAGTTGTGTAACTCCATTTTACAAACTATCGTCTGTCAAGACTGCAAGGTGCCAGTCAGTCAGTCAGTCAGTCAGTCAGTCAGTCATATGTTTGCTAACTAAGACATTGAATCTGGGTTCAATCCCCAGCAGTGATAGGTTTCTGTTTTCTGACAAGTAGTCTTGGGGTCAGTTCAGCCTAATAAAATGGGTACTATAAAATTGTCTGGGAAGGAAAGATAGTGAGGTGAGGAACTGGCCAATCCCCTCATTGTCCCAAGACCTAGAACATGTTAAGTTCTAAGCTTCACACATAAACAGCAGCGACTTCCAACGTACTACCTCTACTACTTTTTACTATAACCATGAATAGAAGCAATGGTACCAGGAAACATCTATAGATAGCTGCCTAGCTTTTCTTAGCGCACGGTATAAAGTTAACTCCCTCTGGTCGGAGTCTTCTTATGTGTTCGTTAAATTTTTTTAATGGATCTAATTGTGTTTTGTCTGTTTACGGCACAGCTACAATATTTGCCTCTTTCAGCCTGAAAATCCAGCTTCCTCCGTGCATTTGTTGGCCGGTTTGGCCTTCCTGAGTGGGCTGTAGTCTGTTAATAGTGAAATAACTAAAACAGAATGAGGAAACGTTACAAACTGGGGTCTAATCCCAACCTACCCATATGTGCTGTGTTGTGCTGGGCTGAAACATGACCTGGCTACATTTTGATAAGCCTCTCCACAGATGTGAAGTGCCAGTATCCAAGTGGAACATCCCGTTCGTTGGTTTCTTAGCTGAGAGAGAGAGAGAGAGAGAGAGAGAGAGAGAGAGAGAGAGAGAGAGAGAGAGAGAGAGAGAGAGAGAGAGAGAGAATGGAGAGCTCTGCAGCCTAGATCCCGTGGAGAGTATGAGATCGGGTGAAAAGAGCCAACGCCTGCTACACTCAGACAAATGCAAGCTCAGGTGACTTAAAGCTCAATAGTCTTCCCGAGGATTCATGACAAACCATCAAGGCAGCAAGCAGCCTTTCACTGGGTGAATTAGAACTACTGGTATTTTACTACAACTATTTGTTATGTGTGTCAAGGGTGTATGTGTATGCTTTGATTTATGTACGAATAAGGATATATGTGCGTGAGAAAGAGAGAAATTGGTGGGGGTGGGGGAGTATGTATGTATGGGTGTTTGAAAGTGTGATTGTGAATTGGCATATGTATAAACTTTGTGTATTATTGAGTGAGTGTATAACTGCGAGTGTTTGTGTAAATGATGTATGAATGTTGTTGGCACCTTGCAGTCTTGACAGACCAAAGTATGTGAGTTGGAATGTGGCCAATATTCCATCACAATGCCTGGGCAGAGCTTCAGAGAAACATGTGGTGCCCAAACGACATGACCCCTCTCTCGACCTAATCTTGTATTATCCAGAGGAATGGGTAACCAATACGTCTGGCACAAGGTAGGCTGCAGACGCTAGCGGCACAGCGTCAACCTCCGAGACCTCGCCACCACGAGCAGGTGGCGAGAGATTGTATGAATGTATGTATATACAATATAGGGTTTGTATGTTTATGCTTATGCATGTGTGAGTGTATGTCTGTCTACCTACCTGCTGGTCTTATAACATTGTAATACTCGTAATATGCATTGTTTATATTCACAGCATTCATTTGACAATGCTTTTTTTTCTGTGTGAATGTGACATGCACAATAGATAATTGATGTGTGAAAGATGAGTTGTTATAAGGGTCGAATGTAAGACATACCTGCGGGCCAAAATTGTGACCTTTTGGAAATAAAGGGATGTTTTCTCTTGTGATCTATTGCTTTATCCTGCTCCATAGGTCTCTAGACCTATCTGTCTGTAACTTGTTTTCTGCCGCCGTAGACTCTGCATTGATTTGTATAGTATTATAGTGGTGTACTTCATTGTTCATATTTCCTGCACTCCGACAAATATAAAATCGGCAAATAAGTGTGTAAATAATTTGTCTTCTGACGTTCAGTTTAGGTTCATGTGTAGTAAAACTCTCTATTCCTAGTTGTGGTTTCAGAAATGTGTGTTATTTAATGTCTTTTTTTTCCTTCTTATTCTTATTCTTCTTCTGCTTCTGCTTCTGCTTCTGCTTCTGCTTCTGCTGCTTCTGCTTCTGCTTCTGCTTCTTCTTCTTCTTCTTCTTCTTCTTCTTCTTCTTCTTCTTCTTCTTCTTCTTCTTCTTCTTCTTCTTCTTCTTCTTCTTCTTCTGCCTCTTCCTCTTCAACCTCCTCTCCTTCTTCTTCTTCGTCTTCTTCTTCCTCTCATTTTCTTCTTCTCCTTCTTCTTCCACTTATTCTTCCTGTCATCCCTTCAAAGCCATTTGCAGAGTTCTTCATGATTTGCTGGATTCTGTGGCTTGAGGTAGTCAGTCTTATGCCAGCCCTTCTTAGTTATCTCGTACCATATGCATTGTAGCCCAGACACCATAAAAGGTGTTGGTTGATATAGACATGAAGTCAGGTCTTAGTTATATATTACTGAGCTACCTTTAAAAAAATCGCTTAATAATAGTCGTCATAAAAGTCGATAGGGTCGACTTCATTGCATCGGGTTTGTATCCCATATAGCTCAGTCTCTTTCCGCAGCGCGGAAAGCGTCGCACAAATCACGAACTCCGTAGCTCCAGCGACGACCCCAGGAGTCTTTAAAAAAATGCCCCCGTGAACCGAAGGATGCGGCCCGGAATCGAACCCACAACCTTCGGTGTCCGAGTCAGACAGCTTGACCACTTCGCCACGGAAACTCCTCAACGCTACCTTATGACAGTAGAAGGTACTATCTGCTTTCTTGTAGCGCCGAAGTTTGGGCGGCACTCATCAAATCCGACAACTCACATTGTGCCAATAGTTTCGGGCGGAGGAAGCACAACTGGAAGGGTACAGGTCTTATCCTGGTGCGAGGAAATACAACCTAAAGACTTAATGAATGTCATGGCGTGGCAGACCAGGTCCTAGGGCTAGGTCGACAACTGGTCTAGGATCGAAGCTCCGACAGGCGGACAGTTAAAGCATTGCTGTGCTCACCTAACAGATTCTGCAGCTTGTCTTTGTTCTAGGTGCATTGGTGTTACCTTTCCTCTGGAGTAAACTAGGCAGACCAAGAGAGGGATCATGCTGCATAGGCAACACATGGTCTCTACAATTCAGCCCAGGCTTTCTGCTAAGGAGGCAGGTTATTATGTCTTTTTTTTTTTAAATCCCAATGTAACAAACTATGTTTTGTCAAGCCGGCAAGGTGCCAGTATAATCTTACTATCATCTGCTTCTCTTACGGGCCACAGTAAAATACTGGCACGTTCCTGTCTGGCCTGGCACTGAATTGTTAAACAGTTACGTAATTACTCACAAGCTCACTTACAATTACCCTGCATGAGCAGTTGTATTGCCCAGGTATGTTAGCTGCCCATGTGATTGCATTGTTGACATCTGTCAAATACTTACTTGCCCAGCGTCAGAAAATATTGAGACGGTCGAAGACGAGATGTCAGAAATGCCAGTGGAGATAGTTATACACGCCCATGAGATAATGGCAGTTCTAATCGCTATGACGGTCTTCAGCTGTGTTTTTGTTTTCATATGTGTCTGCACAAAGGAGAAGGCTTCAGGTGGGTGATATTTATTTCCTGTGCCAATATGTCGATCTTAAGTATGTGTGACCACCATATCTCTGAGAATATATGAACGGGCTTCAAATGAAAACCTTCAAAGTGTGATAGAAATTATAATAACCACTCATACACTTGCTGGACTGAAAGGCATGCATAACCACACTGGACCTTCATTCGCCGATGAATTTCTATAGGTTTCACCTCTTCACTGATCTAGAAACGGATAACAGAACGTTGTACCTTTTTGGTGCATGTTAAAAGTGGGTGGCCATCTTTAAACTGTCCTTCTGCAACGCGAAGTCACGTGCTTACACTCTTGTCATCCTTAACAACAATATTGACTGGCTACAAGACAATGGCGTGGTTATTGTAATTTATATCACACTTTTAAGGTTTTCAGTTTGAAGCCCACTCGTATAAACTCAATATAGACAAATTTTGAAAAAAAATTGCTTCCTCTAATTGACAGTATAAAAGGCTATCTAACATGTTATTTTTTTTTTTTACTTTCCACTAAATAGACCAGCCTTTGTTCGGTCCGTTAAAAAAATATAAAGGTAGTCTCATAGCAACTACTACCATTGGCTATGAAGTGTTAGGTCGTCACATATTCTAGGTTATAGCAAATAAGGTGGGGTGGTCAGCCACCTTCCTCAGTGATCTTATTTTCCCAGAAAATTTCCTGACACCTATTTTTATGAAGTTGGATCGACCCCCACAAGCTTACTAGTCAGGGAAAAAATCTTGCCTGTGCTGGGGATTGAACCTGGAACATTGTCTTGGCAGATAAGTGCCCTAAACACTGTGGCCCAGTGATGTAGTCTTGTGTAGACAGTTCAATATTTCTCTGTGGTGGCTTAGAGTTACAGGGAACAACTCAAGATCACGGGTGTGAATTGTTACAATGTAAGGTGATCATCATCAAGTGCCAGTGCCGGCTGGCGTTGGCGTTCATGACTCTCCACAGATCTCGGTCTTTGGTTTTCTGAATCATCTCCGCTGTTGATATTCCTCCATGCCACCGTCTTAATCCATCCAGCATAATTTCTCTTGATCTGCCTCTGCCTTCTCTTTCCACTCGATCTCTCCAGTTGTCTCGATGTTCTCCAATGTCTCTCTTCTCAATCACATGACCAAAAAAAGATGTTTGTCTCTTTCTTATTGTTGTATATAATGTTCTAGTTTCATTAGCCTCTTTCAGGCAGTCGTTGTTAGTTACTTTGGCAGTCCAAGGAATTCGCAACATTCCTCTCAGTAACCACATCTCTGTTGCTTCCAATCTCTTTCTAATTTGTTCATTTACATTCCAAGATTCACAGCCATACAGCAAAACAGGTTCTATATAGCACTTCAGCACTCTCTTTCTTACATTCAATGATAGTGACTTATTGCATAAGATATTCTTCATTTTCTGAAATGCAGCCTTTGCTTGCCCTATTCTGCTCTTAATCTCTGTTGTGCATCTTCCATCTGATGTTATAAATGCCCCAAGGTATTTAAAACTATCCACTTGGTGAAGAATTTTCCCTTCTATCTCTATTTCACATTTGGGTGCACCTTTTTCTTTGATATCACCATTGTTACAGTTTTCTTGATATTCAAGAAGAGTCCTTTCTTTGCACTCTCTGTTACTACAATATTCAACACTTGAAGATCTTTTGCATTATCCACCATCAATACTGTGTCATCTGCATAGCGTATATTGTTTATATTATAATCTTCTAATATTATTTCTGGCTTCTCTTTGATCTCTCTCATTATTACTTCGCTATAGAGTGAGAAGAGATCCGGTGACAAAACACATCCCTGTCGTACTCCCAGCCTTATTTGTTCATAATTTCCTTCTTTATTTCCCATTTTAATTGCTGCTACTTGGTTCCAGTAAATATTTTGTTTATTATTCTGAGATCTTTCCCCATCAATGTTAATATCTTCCAACATTTTAATCATTTCATCATGTTTTACGTTATCGAATGCCTTAGTATAATCTATGAAGCACAAATATATGTCTTTCTGTGTCTCTGTTAATCTTTCTAATAGTGTCAGGGATGTATGTATTGCATTGTTTGTACCATTTCTTCGCCAATTTCCATTTTTATGTTCTTTCTTGTTCTTCTCATTATAATTATGAGTAGATTAGTGACGCCGGTCTCCCTGGTCTAGGGCTTACACGACTTTTTCCGTAATCCCGTATACTCTCGTAAGTAACGTGACGTGCGCGAGAATTGGTAGCGGTTATCTCCACGTCAGTAACTAACGAGGTATGTGAGCCGGTCGCTCAGAAATCAATGGCAAACTACTGAGCGTAATCTTACCAAGAAATCAACAATCAGCTGAAAGATGCTGATGTTGACAGCGATATCCTGTAAAGGATATGCGAACAAAAAAAAAAAAAAAAGATTAGTGACATGGTTTATGTATGGTGCCCTGATAATATTATATCACCACCCTTCACCCGATCCTCGGATCGTATTGCAGATCTACCCTTCTCAGATGAGGGTGAAAATCTAAAAGAACTGTATTAATATTCTTGTGTTAACACATCCCGCGGCACTTTAAAATCACAAGAATAGACAATACAGGCTGCTTCCCCGACTGAATTAAGGAAACCTATCCTCAGAATGAATGTTTATTTCATGTCTGATTCTAATGCAGCGGGTGTGTTGGTGTGATGGTTAGGACGCAGCACTGACGAAGGCGTGAGCACGGTTGGACGAGGATTCGTCGTCAGCTCCCACCATTCGCTACGGGAGAGAGAGACTGACCACTTATTCCTCCGTGCGCTCAGGCCTACTAAATGTGGTGGTAGTAACACTTCACATACCCACAGCAGTTTCTTGCTACGAGACTTTTAATTAACTGATTCAGTGTCGAAGGATAATATATCGCCAAATATGACCTCCCATTTGGACATGATACATGATAATACATAATACTTGTTAATTTACCAACTGTAATGCTGTGTTCAGAGACGGTGGAAAGAACGCAGGCAATGAATTACCTGGGGATACGGTTTGATCGAAGCCTTGCTTATAATGTGCACATAGACCAGGTGATAACAAAGGCCAAGCGGGGTTTGGCAGCGATGCGGGTGATGGCGGCAGCAAACTGTGAGCAGCGCCATCTATGTCTTCTGTACGAGGGGCTGGTCATGTCTGTTTTGGAGTATGCAATGGCAATCCTGACTGTCAGCCATAAGCAGATAGAAAGGATGGAAAGGATACAGAATGAAGCTATGCGCATTATTCTTGGATGTACAAGAGATACAGCATGCACGGCGATGCGCTACCTTCTTGATTTTCCAACCATTGAAGAGAGAATGCAAGTTTGCAGGGCACGTGCCTACCTCAGAATTAACGCAAACACACAGCATCCACTGCATAGTGAAATTAGGAAGGTGAAGGGCAGTAGGTTAAAAAGAGGACGGTCGTGGATGGGTCAAGCCGAGGACATTCTTCAACAGGTGTGTTCACTTGAGGACTTAGAACCTGGCGAGGAGTGGGTGCAAGTGCCAACAGACTTCTGCACATCCTTTTCAGTTTGCATCCAACTAGATAGAAAATGCAGACAAGAAAATCCGGCTGCTGTTGAGGCTGAAGTACAAGCGTTGATTTTCGAGAATTCGCTAGACAGTGACGCGGTCATCTACACAGATGGGTCGGTCGTCCGACATGTGAGAAGCTCATGGGCCTTTACAGCTCGGGCCGGAGGGAGAATTGTGAAGGAGGACTCTGGTGCTTTCACTGAAACCACAAGTAGCCTGACCATGGAAGTCATGGCAGTAAGTAAAGCAATAACATGGCTCGAGACACAGACATTCACTAGGGCTTGTTTCCTTAGCGACTCAATGAACATGATCAAGAGGATAGAGGAGGGGTCGATCCGAAGAGAATGGTTGCTGCCTCTGAAGCGGTCTCGGCTGGCAAAGATTAGTTTCATCTTCGTGCCAGGGCATGCGGGTGTACAAGGAAATGAGCGGGCTGACAAGCTCGCAGGTGAAGCTACTGTTGAGGGCGGACGCGCCATGGACCAGGCTGACATTCTGAATGCTCTACGAGAAGTGAGACTTTTGCAAGAACCAAGTGATGACTGTGAATCTACAACAATGGCCAGACTGCGAGAGCAGCAAATTAAAAGAGGGGTGGCCAAACAAGAACACTACGCAGGAAGCCAAAGAAGATTGATAAACCAACACAGAACTGGCGTCGTTAGCCGCTACACGCTGCGGGATTTGCTGAGGAGGGGATCCGAGCACTTATGGACTGAATGGTCCGATGTGCAACGAGGATGATCTGTCGACTAACTAACTAACTAACTAACTTGTTAATTTGATTGTATATCATGGTTGATCCAAACCTTCTTTTATTTAGCACTGAATCAGTTAAGTTTTGTTTGTCTATTTGTATTTTCTGATTCTCGTATACATACATTTTGATCTCCCCCCAAGTGTTAGAGAGTTTGTGGATTGTATGGGGATTTGCCGTGTCTAATCTATATGGGGACTATGGTATTGTTCTGTAGGAGGGGACAATAGCACTGATTTATTGGAGTGTTGTTTGTCCATCAAGAATGATGATGACCATTCATTTCATCCAGTGGGGATGAAAGTATGGAGCCGTGGGTTCTAAGATGGCTGATAAGGCCTATTTTGGCTCGAAATGTTCTTTGACAATGTGGACAAAGAATGCTTGACGTTTCTGGAGGAGGAATTTCTGCAGTGGGTTTTCTTTCCTGCCTTTTCTTTACAGCTCTTGCAGACCTGGTTGCCTCACACATGACTGCATCCTTGTGTAATGATGCACGCCACGAATTTCGGTCTCTGACTGCAGTCTCCTAGGTGTCATGGTGAATTCCAAAAGCATTCAGAGAGATTTTCAGAGTGTCTTTAAAGCGTTTCCTCTGGCCACCTTGGGAGCGTTTACCACAACGCAGTTCGCTGTAAAACATTCGTCTAGGGAGCCTGTGATCTGGCATGCGAGTCAAGTGACCAGCCCAGCGAATCTGATTCTTCATCAGTATAGTGTGGATACTGGGCATGGACGCTCTTTCTAGGACTTCAGTGTCTGGGATCGTGTCTTGCCGTTTAATCTTCAGTAGCTTCCTTAGGCAGACTGTGTGGAAGTGGTTTAATTTCCTAAAGTATTGGAGTAGACTATTTATTGGAGTTGACTATAGTACAGTACTGATGTATGGGAAGCGACTATAGCACTGATAGAAAGATATTAGAGCACTGATCTTTAGGAGGAGGTTATAGCACTGACCTATAAAGCGAGACTAGCACTGATTGTATGACGATAGCAGTGGTCAGTAGCAGGAGATTATAGCAGTGGTCTTTAGGAGGAGATTATAGCAATGGTCTTTAGGAGGAGACTATAACAGTGATCTATAAAGGGAGACTATAATTGTACTGATATATATGACGAGACTATAGCAGTGGTCTATTGGAGGAGATTATAGCAGTGGTTTATAGAAGGAGACTATAACAGTGATCTAGAGGAGGAGACTAACATTGATTTATAGGAGAAAATGGTATCACTGATCTATAGGAGGAGACAGTAGCACTGACCTATAAGAGGAGATGGTAGCATTGATCTATAGGAGGAGACTGTAGTACTGATCTATAGGAGGAGACTTTAGAACTGATCTATAGGAGGAGACAGTAGTACTGATCTATAGGAGGAGATTTTAGTACTGATCTATAGGAGGAGACAGTAGTACTGATCTATAGGAGGAGACTTTAGTACTGATCTATAGGAGGAGACTTTAGTACTGATCTATAGGAGGAGACAGTAGTACTGATCTATAGGAGGAGACTTTAGTACTGATCTATAAGAGGAGACAGTAGTACTGATCTATAGGAGGAGACTTTAGTACTGATCTACAGGAGGAGACAGTAGTATTGATCTATAGGAGGAGTCAGTAGTACTGATCTATAGGAGGAGAAAGTAGTACTGATCTATAGGAGGAGACTTTAGTGCTGATCTATAGGAGGAGACAGTAGTACTGATCTATAGGAGGAGACTTTAGTACTGATCTATAGGAGGAGACAGTAGTACTAATATATAGGAGGAGACAGTAGTACTGATCTATAGGAGGAGACAGTAGTACTGATCTATAGGAGGAGACTTTAGTACTGATCTATAGGAGGAGACAGTAGTGCTGATCTATAGGAGACTGTAGCACTGATCTATAGGAGACTGTAGCACTGATTTATAGGAGTAGACTGGCACTGATCTACAAGAAGAGATGGTAGCACTGATCTATAGGAAGAGACTGTAGCACTCATCTATAGGAGACTGTTGCACTCATCTATAGGAGACTGTAGCACTGATCTATAGGAGACTGTAGCACTGATCTATAGAAGACTGTAGCACTGATCTATAGGAGACTAGCACTCATCTATAGGAGACTGTAGCACTCATCTATAGGAGACTGTTGCACTCATCTTTAGGAGACTGTAGCACTGATCTATAAGAGACTGTAGCACTGATCTATAGGAGACTGTAGCACTCATCTATAGGAGACTGTAGCACTCATCTATAGGAGAATGTAGCACTGATCTATAGGAGACTGTAGCACTGATCTATAGGAGACTGTAGCACTGATCTATAAGAGGAGATGGTAGCACTGATCTAAAGAAGTAGACAGTAGCGCTGATCTATAGTAGACTAGCATTGATCTACAAGAGAAGGTATCCATGTACAATGTAGCTGATTCTGTCAATCGGCGCAAATAAATGGACACACAGTTCAACTGTGTCAAGCGACAATAAGGTAGCAAAGATAGGTAATGTACTGTTTAAAAAGTAAAGAATCATCTCCCTCGTCTTCAAAGTTACTGGATATATTGTGCTAAACCATATTTTTATAGATCAGTATGCGATCTAGTCAACTCAGTTGGAGAAGCGGTCAATATCACGGCTGCCCGTCTGCACTTCTGGCACCAATTTTAGGCTGGGGGACCAGGTTGAATATTTTAAATCCCTGCCTTGAGGGAGATTCGAACCGCAGGACATGCGTGATAGCCACTGTGCTACTGCAGCTTCCAAAGTTTTGTGTGCCGTATTCAGTCAGCTATTCTCTTGGTAGTTTAGAATCAACGTCTGAGAAAGAACTTACGAAGAAAAAGTGTTAAATTGTCCTCTATGCCATTGAGTTGTGGACATAAGTAAATCATTGTATATATATATATATATATACACCATACTGGTGCTGTCTTTAGCATTCACTATTCTTAGTCACTTTTATTTACTGCATGTTCCTGTTCAGTTCCAGAAAAACTGCAGCGCTTTAACAGGTGGAAAGCAAGGAAGGAAGCAAAAATGAACAAACAATCCAGTATGCAGAGTCAAAGAGGAAGGTCCCCACGTGGACGAGCGTTATCCAACCCAGAGCTGAACATCAACAAATCCCAGAGAACCAAGCATGAAAGTAAGATGGTTTATACGTGTCAGTTGACATACTAAATAAGTTTTCGTGAAGTCTTCGTTGATCCAGAGAACCAAGCATGAGAATAAGATGGTTTATAGGTTTCAATTGACATACTAAATAAGTTTTCGTGAAGTCTTCGTTGATCCAGAGAACCAAGCATGAGAATAAGATGGTTTATAGGTTTCAATTGACATACTAAATAAGTGTTCGTGAAGTCTTCGTTGATCCAGAGAACCAAGAACGAAGATCTGCGGAAAGGCGTGAACGCCCACTTCAACTGGCAAGGAACAGCGAGATATGATGATGGTGACTCTGTTATTGAAGGAACTTTCACTGAAAGGGACAATATTGTATAAAATTAATCTCCTTATGTGGGGGTTTTGTAATTCTCCAACCTGGGCTCCAATGTTGATCCAGCGGTAATGGGCAACAGGGACGTTTCTGGGAAGTCAAGCTGGGTAAAGCACATCACCCACCAAGTGCTGGTTCAAATATTATCAGGCTGGCACCATATACCCAATACACTGGATTGTTTATGTGTGCTACATTGTCCATGTGTGCTACATTGTCCACGTGTGCTACATTGTCTATGTGTGCTACATTGTCCATGTATGTTACTTTGTCCATGTGTGCTACATTGTCCGCGTGTGTTATATTGTCCATGTGTACTACATTGCCCATGTGTGTTACATTGTCCATGTGTGCTAGATTGTCTATGTGTGCTATATTGTCCATGTATGTTGCATTGTCCATGTTGCTACATTGTCCGTGTGCTACAGTATCCATGTGTGCTACATTGACCATGTGTGCTACATTATCCATGTGTGCTACATTGTCCATGTGTGCTACACTGTCCATGTGTGCTACATTGTCTATGTGTGCTACATTGTCCATGTTGCTACATTGTCCGTGTGCTACAGTGTCCATGTGTGCTACACTGTCCATGTGTGCTCATTGTCTATGTGTGCTACATTGTCCATGTTGCTACATTGTTCGTGTGCTACAGTGTCCATGTGTGCTACATTGTCCATGTGTGATATATTGTCTATGTGTGCTATATTTTCAATGTATGTTGCATTGTCCATGTTGCTACATTGTCCGTGTGTTGTACATTGTCCATATGTGCTACATTGTCCACGTGTGCTATATTGTCCATGCGTACTACATTGTCCATGTTGCTACATTGTCCGTGTGCTACAGTTTCCATGTGTATTACATTATCCACGTGTGTAACATTGTCCATATCTGCTAAATTGTCCAAGTGTGATACATTGTCCATGTGTATTACATTATTCATATGTGCTATATTGTCCTTTTCTGCAACATTGTCCACGTGTGCTACAATTTCCATGTGTGCTACATTGTCCACGTGTGCTACATTGTCCATGTGTGCTACATTGTCCATGTGTGCTACATTGTCCACGTCTGCTAAATTGTCAATGTGTGCTATATTGTCCATGTGTGCTACATTGTCCATGTGTGCTACATTGTCCATGTGTGCTACATTGTCCACGTCTGCTAAATTGTCAATGTGTGCTATATTGTCCATGTGTGCTACATTGTCCATGTGTGCTACATTGTCCATGTGTGCTACATTGTCCATGTGTGCTACATTGTCCACGTCTGCTAAATTGTCAATGTGTGCTATATTGTCCATGTGTGCTACATTGTCCATGTCTGCTACATTGTCCATGTGTGCTACATTGTCCATGTGTGCTACATTGTCCACGTGTGGTACATTGTCCATGTGTGCTACATTGTCCATGTGTGCTACATTGTCCTTGTGTGCTAGATTGTCCATGTCTGCTACATTGTCCATGTGTGCTACATTGTCCATGTGTGCTACATTGTCCATGTGTGCTACATTGTCCACGTATGCTACATTGTCTATGTGGTCTACACTGTCCATGTGTGCTACATTGTCGTGATATTTAACGATGCCCATTTTAGGCTGAGTAACCATGGGAGCTCAAATCAAGTTTTAAAAAAATAAGGCAGCCTCGATGGGAATTCGAATGCATTAACTCAAATGTGGTAGCCCCGAGAAGGTTAACCCGGTCAACAACTGCCCGAAAATTCGGATTTGTCGGCCAAACGGCGCAAGTATAGCAGCTCTGCTGTAAACAGGCACAACGTAATTACGTCTAAAAATCCACTCCGGATGAACGCAGAAAAAAGAAGAAGAAGAAGAAGAAGAAGAAGAAGAAGAAGAAGAAGAAGAAGAAGAAGAAGAAGAAGACATGGACATGTAGCTACCGCGGGTCCCTAGCTTTTGGATTGGGACAGACAGGGTGAAATGTTGAAATCGCTTAAAGGGGGCTAGATGGCTACTAGAGCACCGGCACTTACTGAAACATTCTGTTTTTGTTGGCTGCTTCTCAGGTTCCGACATGGCCGGCGGTGTGGGGAAATTGAGAGCACAGGAAGACAAACTAGAGATCGTGTCAGAGCTAGCACCAGCAAGAGGAGAGAGAGAGAGACGAACATAGAGCAACGGAAGAATGATATTTAAGAACATAAATGTACTGGAAACTCATAAGGACACCGAGGACAGCGTTTAATCCATATTTTCCTTTCAACCTATTCTATACTCACCTATCATCATCAAGTGCCATGTCGGCTGGTATGGGCGTTCATGACTCTCCACAGATCTCGATCTTTGGTTTTCTGGATCAACTCCTGTTGTTGATATTCCTCCATACCCCCGTCTCAATCCTTCCAGCATCATTTCTCTTGGTCTGCTCTGCCTCTCTTCCCCTCGATCTTTCCAGTTGTCACGATGTTCTCCAATGCCTCTCTTCTCATCACATAACCAAAAACGATGTTTCCCTCTTTCTTATTGTTGTATATAATGTTCTAGTTTCATTAGCCTCTTTCAGGCAGTCGTTGTTAGTTACTTTAGCAGTTCAAGGAATTCGCAACATTCGTCTCAGGAACCACATCTCTGTTGCTTCCAATCTCTTTCTAATTTGTTCATTTGCATTCCAAGATTCACAGCCATACAGGTTCTATATAGCACTTCAGTGCTCTCTTACATTCAATGATAGTGACTTATTGCATAATATAGTCTTCATTTTCTGAAATGCAGCCTTTGCTTGCCCTATTGTGCTCTTAATCTCTGTTGTGCATCTTCCATCTGATGTCATAAATACCCCTAGGTATTTAAAACGAACCACTTGGTGAAGAATTTTCCCATATATTCTATACTAAGCAACCGAATATCATCATCAAATGGTGCCAAAATGGACATGCATCTCCACATCTCCGATTCTCTATAGCAGTATGTCATCTCAGTTGCTGATATCTTCCTATGTCACGGCGCTAGCCTGTAGAGAATCCACTCTTGCTGTCTTTCTTATTCTATTTTTCTGTTCATTGACAATAAAATAAAATGTCTTTTCACGTTTCAAGGAAATCCAGATCGTCTTCCAGACATACAGCACAAAGCAGTGCTTACCGATTGCACTTATCCAACTGAAACAAAGTCCATGATTGTTTCTGTTAGAACATATCCGGTGACTTAATTTTGTTTTTCCAATACAGATATAATGAATCAACTATAGAGATTTAATTTTCAGCGGTGGCCAGAAAATGTAGACTGTCTTTATATCCTGCTGTATGTGATGCATTTTCTTTTTCTTAGTCTCTTTAATAATTTGTTTTTTCTTTAATACAATATACATTATTCATTTCGACTGTCGTATTTTGAACTTTTTTCTGTGAAGCCACAGTTTATGTTAGCTTACGTGGACCTTCCTGGTTGTTTACTTAATTGTCCATAATTCGCAGCCAATATGATGTATCTGTTGAACAATAATTATGACCAAGACGCTCTCCCTGGCGAAGGTGTTAAGGACGTTGTTCGTAATCCCGTATACTCAGGTATGAAACACAACTGCGCGAGATTCGGCATCGGATCTGCGTCGCGCTGATTACTTACGGAGGTATGTGAGCCGGTCGTTCAGAAAGCAATGGCAAACTACTGAACGTAAAACTTGCCAAGACATCAACAGCAGCTGAAAAATGCTGGTTGTTGACTGCAATTTCCTGTAAAGGATATGCGGAAAAAAAAATTTAAGTTTGCCGGTCTCCGTTGGAAAGGACCTACGGACGCGATTCGTAAGCCCGCCTACCCACGTTCGAAACACAGCTGCGCGCGATTTGGTAGCAGACCGCGTTGAGCTGGGTTTTAACGAATAGGTATGGGAGCCGGTCGTTCAGAAAGCAATGGCAAACTACTGAACGTAAACTTTCCATGACATCAACACCAGCAGCGATGTCCTGTAAAAAAGGATATGCAAAACAAAAAAGTTTGAAGTGTATGCACGCACCACTGGCAACGGATCAATACACGCCAGTCCGCTAGGTGCACAGTAGGGTTAAGGACATATTGTTGATTGTATGTAGTGAAGCGGTGCACAAAAGGTTGTGTTGTGATGCCGTGTTTGTTTGTAGCGATGGTTGTAGTCTCATATATTGATAACTTTACACGTTGGCGGTTGTAGCGATGGCTGTAGTCTCATATATTGATAACTTTACACGTTGGCGGTTGTAGCGATGGCTGTAGTCTCATATATTGATAACTTTACACGTTGGCGGTTGTAGCGATGGCTGTAGTCTCATATATTGATAACTTTACACGTTGGCGGTTTAGCGATGATGGTTGTAGCGATGGATGTAGTCTGTAGCGATGGTGTTTGTAGCGATGACTGTAGTCTGTTTGTAGCGATAGGTGTTTGTAGCGATGACTGTAGACTCATATATTCATAGCTTTACAAGTTGGCGGTTGGTTGGTTGATTGTAAATTTTCGGAAGGACTGTGTGTTTTAACCCTTAAGATTGTTGCAATGTCTTTAGCGCGAAAGGAACATACGACCATACCAGAATGAACTTGGTGTAGAGCAGTGGTTCTCAACTGGTGGGGGAATTCTCCCCCCCCCTCCGGGGGGTGGGGGGGGGGAAGGGGTTAGGGTTTTCAGGGGAGGAATTAAGGTTATTCAAGATCGCGTTAAAACAAGTATCGATTACTTGATATTGTTTTTCCCTGAATATTTTACAGTTCTGTACTTCTCGCCCTTCTAAAATTCATTTATAACGTAAGTAGATGCACAAATCACGTTTTATGTAGACGTGTAGCCTTGTTCTAGTTTGTGTTATTAAATTTAGCTTTCAGTTTAACGTATACTGTGTAGGGGCGTTGGAGGTGGGGGGGGGTTAATATAGGGAGGGAATACGAAAGGGGGGATGGCATTCGGAAAATATGGTGAAGGGGTGCACGGGCCAAAAAAAGGTGAGAACCACTGGTGTAGAGTTGCTATGGCGGTCGTTAACTCACGCCCTAAACTAACAAACCCAATGTTATCACGATAAATGTTTAGTTTGCAATCTGTAAAGTGGAAAACTAAACATTCCCGGTGATGGAAATTTATATTTGCCTTATTCAAAGTACCTCGTTATGCAGGTTTGACAGGGATCGCTGGTTACTTACATATTATAAACGGGGATCTCAGGTTGCTTAGATATTATAAGCGAGGATCTCTTGTTACTTGGGTATTATAAACGGGATCTCGGGTTACTTAGGTATTATAAACGGGGATTTCCGGTTACTTGGGTATTATAACCGGGTATATACGTATTATAAACGTCATTTCGGGTTATTTTGGTATTATAAACATGATCTCGTGTTACTTAATCATTACAATATAAACGGGGATCTCGTGTTACTTACCTGTTATAAACGGGGATCTCGAGTTACTTGGGTATTAAACGGGTATCGCAGGTTGGGTATTATAAAGAGGGATCCCCAGGAAGGTTAACCCGGTCAACAAATGCCCGCAGAAATCGGATGTGTCGGCCTAACGGCGCAATAAAGCAGCTCTGCTGTAAACAGGCACAACGCAGTCACATCCTGAAGAAAAAAAAAATCCGGATGAACGCAGAAGAAGAAGAAGAATGAGGGATCATGGTTACTTGAGTATTAATAAAGGGGGTCTTGGGTTACTTGGATAGTATAAAAGTGGATCGCAGGTTACTCGGGCATCATAAAATTGGTTCGCGGGTTACTTGGATGTCACAAAAGAGGGCGTGTTTACTTGGTTATTATGGAATTGGGTCGTGGGTTACTTTGAAAAGGACCTTTTTCCACGCTTGTATGCGTATTTTAATTAGATCAGCCAACGCTCGATAGATGGTGTGGTAAATATAACTCCGACCGCCTTAATTTCCAAGGTCATTTCCTGGTACCCGTTTTAGTGTGAGTCTACCTAGCATGGCAAACTCATCATCATCAAGTGCCGTGCCGGCTGGCGTAGGCGTTCATGGCTCTCCACAGATCTCGGTCTTTGGTGTTCTGGATCAACTCTGCTGATGATATTCCTCCATGCCACCGTCTCAGTCCGTCCAGCATCATTTCTCTTGGTCTGCCTCTGCCTCTCTTCCCCTCGATCTTTCCAGTTGTCACGATGTTCTCCAATGCCTCTCTTCTCATCACATGACCAAAGAAAGATGTTTGTCTCTTTCTTATTGTTGTGTATAGTGTTCTAGTTTCATTAGCCTCTTTCAGGCAATCGTTGTTAGTTACTCTGGCAGTCCAAGGAATTCGCAACATTCGTCTTAAAAACCACATCTCTGTTGCTTCTAAGTTCTTCCTAATTTGTTCATTTACATTCCAAGATTCGCTGCCATACAGCAAAACTGGTTCTATATAGCATTTCAGCACTCTCTTTCTTACATTCATTGATAGTGACTTATTGCATAAGATACTCTTCATTTTCTGAAATGCGGCTTTTGCCTGCCCTATTCTGCTCTTAATCTCTGTTGTACATCTTCCATCTGATGTTATAAGTGCCCCTAGGTATTTAAAATTATCCACTTGGTTGAGAATTTCCCCTTCTATTTCTATGTCACATTTTGGTGTCCCCATTTTCTTTGATATCACCATTGTTACTGTTTTCTTGATATTCAAGGAGAGTCCTTTCTGTGCACTCTCTGTTACTACAATGTCCAACAATTGTTGTAGGTCTGTTGCATTATCCGCTACCAATACTGTGTCATCTGCATAGCGTATATTGTTTATATTATATCCTCCGATTAGTATTCCTGGCTTCTCTTTGATCTCTCTCATTATTACTTCGCTATATAGGGAGAAGAGATCGGGTGACAAGACACACCCCTGTCGTACTCCTAGCTTTATCTGTTCGTAACTACCCTCTTTATTTCCCATTTTAATTGCTGCTACTTGGTTCCAGTATATATTCTTTATTATTCTTAAATCTTTCCCATCAATGTTGATATCTTCCAACATTTTAATCAGCTTCATCATGTTTTACTTTATCAAATGCCTTAGTATAATCTATGAAGCACAAATACATGTCTTTCTGTGTCTCTATTGACCTTTCTATTAGTGTTCGTAATATATATATCATTGTTTGTACCCTTTCCTTCCACAAATCCATACTGTTCTTCACTAATTTCCATTTTTATTTTCTTTCTTGTTCTTCTCATTATAATTCTGAGTAGAAGCTTAGTGACATGGTTTATGAGGTTAATTGTACGAAAATCTTCACATTCAATTGCTCCTGGTCTTTTTGGTATAGCTATAAATACAGATTTCAGCATATCACTCGGTAAATATCCACTGCTGTAAATATCATTCAACATTTTGGTTAATATATCTACTCCAAATTCTCCCAACACTTCTAATTCTTCTATTGTGATTTCATCTGGCCCAGCTGTTTTTCCTTTCTTCATATGTTTCATAGCATCAGCGACTTCTTCTTTTAGAATAGGTGGGCCTTCTAAGTTACTTTCTTCTGTTAATTCTTCCCTTTCTCCATTATATAATTCTCTTATATACTCATTCCACCTCTTCATTATAGCACCTTCCTCCAATAATAGTCTGTCCTGTTTTTGATTTCAAACACCCTGTATTTATTCTTATTTTTCTTCCTGTGAGCTCAGCTGATTTGTCTGTACATACTTTTTTGATCTTTAATGGAATTTAATTCAATTTTTCTTGCATTGCTCATTTAACCAACTTTCTTTTGCCTTCACACATTTATCTCTTATTTCTTTATTTATCTTAGCATACTCTTGTTTGTCATTTTTATTCTGTTTCCTTTTGTCCATCAACCTTAAGATTTCTTCATTCATCCATTTTACAGTAAAAAATGCTGGTGTTGACTGCAACGTCATGTAAAGGATATCCAACTAACTTTTTAACTACCTAGCATACCTTTTCAACTTAAAAACCAAAAAAATTCCCGCCTCGAGGGAACTCGAACATATGGCTGCTGGGCATAGGGTATTTAGGTGTTGGAAAAAAAAGAAGGGCGGGTGTGTTACTTGGGTATGGTCAAGGGGGTCATGGGTAGCTGAGATATTATGACAAGGGATACTTGGCAAACATAAGAGGGAATTGTGGGCTGCGTATCTTCTCTTTATGTCGCTGTCACACATTCCCTGTCTCTTTTTCTTTATTTCTCTCACTCTCTCTATCAATGTCTCTCTCACTCTTCTCTCCGACTCTTCTCCTCTCTCTCTCTCACTTGCTCTAATTCTCTCTCTCTCTCTCTGACTCTCTCTCTCTCTCTATCACTCGCTCTAATTCTCTTTCACGCTCTCTCTCTCTCTCTCTCTCTCTCTCTCTCTCTATCACGCTCTCTCTCTTACGCTCCCTCTCTCACGCTGTCTCTCACTCTCTCTCACCCTTTCTCTCACTCTCTCTATCTCACTCTCACTCTCTCACTCTTTCTCTATATCTCACTCTCTGTAACTCTCTCACACACTCTCTCTCACTCTCTCTCTCTCTCTCGCTCTTTCTCTCTCTCTCTGTCCCACTCTCTCAATCTCACACTCTCACTCACTCGCTCACTACTCTCTCTATATCTCACACTCTCTCACTCTCACACACACTATATCACTCACACACACACTCTCTCTCTCTCCATCTCACTCTCTCACTCTCTATCTCACTCTCTCACCCTTTATCTCCCGTGAGACAAAGATCCTCAACCACCTCCCTCCAAGCCCTTCTATCCTTAGCTACCTCATGCAGCTTTGTCCATGTCCATCCCATATTATCCATCCCAGTCTCTACTTTTCTTCTCCGTGTATGTTTGTGCATGTATGTTATTACGATGTGTGTACGTAAGTGCGATATATGTGTGTGTGTGCGCGCGCGTGTGTATGATGTAAGCGTTAACATGAATAGTATGGCTTAACAACAACAACAACAAACAAACATAATCTGCTTAGATGGGGGAGAGAACCCGTCTGTATTTCACAATACTTATTTGCTCGGCGGCGATGAAAATTGATACTCATGATATCGATTGACGTTTGTGTTCTAGAAATATCAGCAATCTCAGACCCTAGGCCCATGGCGTCTTAAGGGTAACTAGGTTCTGGACACATGGAAACCAAAGTTCCCAGGTTTTACAATTACCGCCAGTTGGTCTCCCTTTCCTTCACTATCAAGGTTATTTGCAATATTTATAATTTATGTATACATGGATGAGTGGGTCGGCGTTTGTGTTTAAGAAAAGTAGCGGGTAAATGTTTAAGTACGTAGACAGACGAATGGATAGATGGGCGTTTAGGAAGACAGACGGATAATAGAACGAACGAACGGACTTTATTTTAAAAGGGTAACAAATTGGGCAAGCAGGCCCGTCTTATATCCGGCCCTTCCAATCACTCATCTTTCGTTCATCAATAGTGCATAATACATTCACATAAGAGGAAAAAAACATTGTCAAATGAGTATTGTAGACATAAACAATACATATTCCATGTTATGAGACACAACCCCCACCCACCCACACATTCCCCATCCACCCATACACACACACACCTCCATGCACACATACATGCCCCCATCCCTCCACCGATCCCCCACCCACACGTCCCACATCTCCACACACACCACACATATCCCCCACATATACACATCTCCCCACATACACGTCCCCCCCCCACACACCTAGGCACACATATATTCACCCACCCATCTCCCACCCACACATCCCCCACCAACACACACATCCGCCACCCATCCCATAACCCACCAACACTCACTCACCCACATATCCTCCACCACCCACCCATACACCCCCAACCACCCAGCCAAAGACACATCCCCAACCACACATCCCCCAACTGCACACACATCTCCCCATCCAACCCACATATCCCGCACCTACCCAAACAAATCCAGCACCCACCCACACATCCCTCACTAACACAAATACTCCTTATACTCATCCCCCACCCACACAATCTCCCTCAAACGCACACCTCCCCACCCACACATACCCTACCCACACACATCTCCTCACTCACACACACACAAACCCCCACCCATATACTCATCCCCACACACATCCCCCCAAAACGTACTCATCCCTCAACCAATCACACCCACACATCCCCCCTACCCATCAACACACACACCTCCCATCTAACCACCCACATTCACACACCCCTACAACCCAGCCAAACACACATCTCACACACATCCGTCACCCAACCGCACACAACACCCAACTACACCTCCCCCATACACACATACCTCACCCACACACATCCCTCACCCACACACACATCTCCCCTCCCGCGCCCCACCCCACCCATATACACATCCCCACCCACACAAACATCCCCCACACATCCCCACCAACACATCCCTCACCCACACACACACATCTCCCCACACAACTCCCACCCCCACCAAACACCCTCACCACCCACAAATACATCCTCCACCCATCCATTCTTACCACACCTACATACTCCCCCACCCACATAGACATATCCCCCACCCACACACACATCACCACATCCATCCCCCACACCCATCACACACCCATCCCCCAACGCGCACACATCCCCCACACACCCATTCACCCACACATCCCTCACTCACTCACCCATCCCACATACATGCCCCACCTACACAACCCCCAACCCACCAACCCCCACACACTTCCAAGCATCCACCCAAACATCCTCCACCCACACACACCCCCACCCACCACACATCCCTTCACCCACCCATAATCCACCATCCATCCACACACATCCCCCACACACACACACACACACACACACACACATATTTCACATCTAGACACATACATGATGCCTGACATAATCACTGAAACTAGTAGCAACAAACTCACACACTTTGCACACACATACACTGATGATTGTCGTGATTATTCTCGCAAAAATCTTTACAAATGGAGAAAACATTTTACATATACATTGTGTAACGTAAACATTAGTGATGCAATTCAACTCTCTCTCTCTCTCTCTCTCTCTCTCTCTCTCTCTCTCTCTCTCTCTCTCTCTCTCTCTCTCTCTCTCTCTCTCTCTCTCTCATGCACTCACTAGCTCTCTCACTCACTCTACAGTAATGTGCATGTGTTCATATTATACATGATAAAATCAAATGGCATACAAAATGGTAAAATGAAAGATGAACGTTTTGATGAACGTTTCGTTAGAAGTACAAATATATAGCTGATTGGTGAGGTAGACTGATGAATGGATAATGGATGAATGGCGAATAGATTTATGAATGGATAAGTAGACAGGCGAATAGATTGTTAAACGTTTAGGTAATCAGCCGGATAATAGATTAATGTTTAGGTAGTCAGGCGGATGGATAAATGAACGGATAGGTAGATAAACAAATAGACTGATGAACGGATAGGTAGACAGACGAATAGATTGATTAATGGATAGGTAGATAGACGAATAGATTGATGAACGGATAGGTAGATAGACGAAAAGATTGATGAACGGATAGGTAGATAGATGAATTGATTGGTGAACTGATAGTTAGATGAACGGATAGGCAGATAAACGAATAGATTGATGAACGGATAGGTAGATAGACCGATAAGTAGATGTGCGAATATATAGATGGACAGATAAGTAGATAGACGAATATATAGATGGACAGATAAGTAGATAGACGAATATATAGATGGGCAGATAAGTAGAGAGAGGAATAGATAGATGGACAGATAAGTAGACAGACGAATAGATAGATGAACAGATAAGTAGATAGGCGAACAGATATATGGACAGATTATACAGACGAACGGATTGTTACACAAGTTAATGCGGGAACGTAAATGTTATTAATATACGTCTTGTGTGTGTGTGTGTGTGCGCGCGCGCGCGTGTGTGTGTGATATCCTTCATACATTTGTTGACCGGAATGTTCACAGTTTACAAGCTGATAGGCTTGCGAACCGGGCCACCTTGGAAAGCAATGGACCAGGCTGATATAGTGAAAGCTGTCCGAGAGGCAGGACGATTAAAGGGATCAAGGGATGACTGGGAATCTGTCACCATGTCCAGTCTTCAAGAACATCAAGCCGAAACGGGTGACCTCAGATAACAGCGCTGTGCTGGGGACGATCAAAGAAGAACGATCAGCGTTGCCAGTTGTGGGTTGTGCTCAATCGTTAAATCTCAAATCCCGAAACAAACAAATAAATCAAAGAAGAATAGTCAACTACAGCAGAACTTGTGTCGTCGACCTGCTAGACGCTGAGGGAAATACTGCGGAAGGAATCCGAACACTTACGGATTGAATGGTTACATGTGCAGTGAGAATCATTTGACGGCTAGTTAACTACTGCGATTCTGCGAAATTGCAAAGAATACCATGGACAGACAGAAAAGCCAATGAGCAGGTCCTACAAGAGGCAAATGAAAACCGTAAGCTGATTGAAGAGGTTAGACGTAGACAGTCAAATGTTTTGAGGCACGTTATGAGAAGAAATAAACTGGAGAACTTGGTGACAACTGGCAAGATTAAGGGGAAAAGAAGAAGGGAGAAGGCAGAGAAATAAATATCTGGATGGCTTGACTACCTGGCATGGTCGGGATAAGAACTGATCTACGATTCTGGTGATCGTATAAGAATGCGAACCATGATCGCCTACGCTTACTGGCATGGCACATGATGATGATGAGCATACTAAATTAGTATACTAGACCCAGTATAACGGTTCCATGTGTTTGTTATTTCACCACTATCTAGTTAACATACATTTCTGAGGCCTATGGTGTTACTAAAATTATGTCGATATTGCGTAGTCGTGGGTTCGGGTAGACGATAGACTTGGTTATTTAAGGTACCTAGGAAATTGGGGTGTCAAATTAGCCGTGCTTTTAAGTGCACGTGTTCCTTCAGCTAGGCCAGTGGTTCTCAACCTTTTTTGGCCCGTGCCCCCCATTCACCATATTTTCAGAACGTCACCCCCCCCCCCCCCCTTTTCGTATTTCCTACCTAGAAATTTGGCCCGTGCCCGCCTTCACAATATTTTCAGAACGTCATTCCCCCCTTTCTTATTTCCTACCTAAAAATCTCGCCCCGCCCCTATACAGTATACGTAATAATGGAAGCTAAATTTAATAGCACATACTAAAACAAGTCTAGACGTCCACATAAAATCTGATTTGTGGGTCTACTTACTTTATAAAATGAATTTCAGAAGGGTAAGACGGACAGAACCGTACAGTATGAAGGGAAAAACAACATCAAGTAATCGGTTTTTGTATTAACGCGATCTTCAAATAATCTTAATTCCCCCCTGGAAACCCTAAAATTCCCCGCTTGGGGGGGGGGGGGGGGGTGGCATTCCCCACCGTTTGAGAACCACTGAGCTAGACAATGTCATTTGTAAGTGACAGGTTCGAAGGTTCGAATCCCTGTCCACATACGGCTTTTAATGTTTGTATCGTCTAGTGAACCAAGAAGAGGAACATTGTTGGTATTCTGCAAGAATTGAACGCCAACATATCTGTGCTCATGAACAACATAAAGTCTCGTAAACTCACATACGAGGGGGCTTCAAATTAAAACCTCAAATGTTGTTCCCCAGTGAATATATTCTGAAAAAGTAAAGAACAAATGTATCATTTTTCGATGTAGTCACCACTGCGTTCAATGCAAGTCCCCCAGCGCCGATAAAGTGTTTGAATTCCTGTATAAAAATCAGCCCCTACCTGCAGATAGGTGGGTATATAGTTTGATAGGTAGGCAGAAAGGTTGGTTGGTAAGTAGGCAAACTGGCAGAAAAATTGGTTTATTGGTAGATAAAGAGAGAGAGAGAGAGAGAGAGAGAGAGAGAGAGAGAGAGAGAGAGAGAGAGAGAGAGAGCGTTAAGCAGAAGGACAGAGTGATAAAGGTAGGTTGTTTGGTAGATAGATAGGTTGATATGTGGGTAGGTAGATATGTAAGTAGGTGGGTAGGTAGATATGTAAGTAGGTAGGTAGTTAGATAGGTAATTTGGTAGGTATATTTGTGTTGGTAGGTAAACAGAGACAGGACGTAAGTACAGATAGAGAAAGGTAGATATGCTAGTAGATAGGTAGGCAGGGACCGGTATCCGTGGCCAAAGGCTTGCGAACGCGGTTCGTGAGCCGCTTACCAGGCGTTCGAAACGCAGCCGCGACCGATTTGTGCAGCAGACCGTGTCGCGTTGTGTTATAACGTGTTGGTATGGGAGCCGGTCGTTCAGAAAGCAATGGCAAACTACTGAACGTAAAATCTTGCCTAGTACATCAACAGCAGCTGAAAATTGCTGGTGTTGACTGCAACGTCCTGTAAGGGATATGCAACATTTAAAAAAAAAAGGTAGACAGGCAGACAGACAGATACATTGGTATGTTGGTAGATAATAATTAAGAGAAACTAGCAGAAAGGCTGACTGAAAGACAGACAGAAAAAAGATAGGTAGATGGATAGATTGGTAGATATATAGGCAGTTAGATAAATTGGTATGTTGGTAGATAAAAATTAAGAGAGACTAACTGAAAGACCGACTGAAGGACAGACAGAAAAAAGGTAGGTAGATGGATAGATGTATAGACAGATAAATTGGTATGTTGGTAGATAAAAAGAGAGAATAACAGCATGACAGATAGATAAAGGTTGTTATTTAAATAGGTTAATTGGTAGGTAGGCAGTCGAGTAAATCTATCTCACTGCCCAAATCAACTGTCAGCTTATTATATATGTAGTGCATAGTACAATAAACCATATAATGGAAATGAACAAAAATGATTTTTTTCCCTATTAATCCACTGACAGCTCTACGCGTGTCAGTCTTTCCAAGGAAAGGATTCAGATAAGTACATTTAATTAGTTTAATATTGTCATAGTGTGTTTCATGTAGGTTTGTGTCGGTTTGTATTTGTTTGTCCTGTGCTGACGAAGGCTTTGGCCGCAACGTCCAATTTGTCTCTTGTAGTCGTGTTTTAGTAAAGCTCACAATCTACTTCTCGTTTTTTGGGTGATTTATTCAATGGAAATGAACGGGTGTCTAGCCCGAAAAGGTAGATCTTTTTTTCGCTCGCTCGATTTGAACTCAAGGGTAGTTCCATACACACTACTACTAGTAATAGCTGGAATGAATTTTGCGTGTGGATTAACTTTCCCTATTAGCAGTGTACCTGGCCATCAGGTGAACCCACCCCGACTTCAGAGGTAAAAAGATATTAGATATTTATCTAGATAGGTTAGTAGGTGGGTAGGTTCGTAGATAGGTAGTCAAGTAAATTTATCGCATTGTCCACATCAACTGTTAAAATACTATATATGTAGTGCACGGTATTAAAAGTGTATAAAAGAAACGAATTGGTACCTGGTACAAAAAGGTAGTTATGTAGATAGGTTAGTTGGTAGCTAGTTAGGTAGATAGTAGACAGGCGGGTAGGTATGTAGACAGCCGAGTAACTGTATCGCACTGCCCAAATCAAATGTTCAAGTATTAAAAATGTAGTGCACGGTACAATCAACGTTTATTGGAAATTAACGGTGCCTGACACAAAAGAACGCAACTTATTGCTGTGACGGAAATCCTGGTGACGATAGAAGCATAAATCACAGCAGCAGACTGGCGTCACGTCGATTCTTTTAATCGCTGAATCAGCAGCACCTATCGCCAGAATACAACAAGACCACGGGAGACGTCATTATGTTCAGCGCAGGACTTTATGAGATGTCCTATAATAGATGGTCGTCTGCATTGTTCATACACAATGAACTAATCTTAGGCACGGGTTGACGGCTGACAGTTTCTGCCAGAGATTGGTAATCTATCTATCTATCTATCTATCTATCTATCTATCATCTAGCGTCAACCGATGAAAACAAAGTTTGTTCGTGCGTTCTGTCTGTCTGTCTGTCTCTGTCTGTCTGTCTGCCTGTCTGTCTGTTCTGTCTGTCTTGTCTGTCTGTCTTGTCTGGTGATTTGTCTGTATGTCTCTTTGTCTTTCTACATATCTGTGTGTTCTTCTCTCTGTCTTATCTTTTGGCTATCTGGTGATTTGTATGTTTGTCTGGTGGTCTATCTGTCTGTCTGGGCTGTCTATCTTTTTTATGTATGTCTGTCCTTCTGTCCATGTATGTGTCTATGTTTTCTTTCTTTCCAGTACACGGCATTCTTTTGTCATCAGGTGATCTCATAACAAATTGCTCCAGATTTATCCTAACCATCTTCCTATGTAAAAAACAAGGACAGAAAACTATAGGAATCTAGAGTAGCATAACTGTAAAGAAATAACGTACTATTTTTTAAGGTCTCTTAGTCTTAACTATGTGCCTTTCGGCCCATTGTGGTCAGTGATTTGGAATCGTGGGAACGACGTGAACAGTAGAACATAAACAGTAAATTATGAACAATAGAACATGAACAGTATAATTGCTAAAGTCATTTCACCTATTGGGAAGGCATGAGTCACTATGGCCAGATAAGAGATCAAGAGCTGAGCTAAACTGAAATCTCGTGCGGCCATTATTTTACCAGCTCTTCTGTATTCTTGCGAAACGTGAACAATGTACAGTCGATAATTAAAAAGACTGAATTATTGCCACTTGCGCTGTTGAAAGAAATTGCTGAGCACACAATAACAATAAAAAAACGTATATAAGGTGCTGTCGTAATTTGGAGTTGACAGGTTCGAATCCCGGCCTGCAACTATAGCTTTAAATATTTATGTTGTCTAGTGCGTCTTCTAGTCTCAGCTTTTGTCTTCTACTTCTGTGAGTACCAAAACAATATAAACACATTGTGTTGTGGTCATGGATTGAAACTCTCATCAAGGCGGATTTTTTTGTTTTTTTAATTGACTTGAGCTTCCATGTTAAATGGGTACCTGCAGATGTTTTAGGAAGTGAAAGACTGTTTGTATGATACTGGCCGCATGACCGCTCAGTAACCGATTGATGTAAAAAAAAATCTTAAGCAATAGATTACGCAACCACATGTATACAAACTTCAAGATTGGCGAACCAGCCGTGTGCACATGTGGATTAGCGCTGCAGACAGCAGATCACCTACTCCAAAACTGCCAAAAATACGACACACTAGACAACCCTTCTAGCCTAGAGAAATAATAGTGAAGGATAAATCCTATGTATCACTGAGTGAACTAAAAAAGACAGGGAAATTAATACATGAAACAACATTGCAGTTATAGACAAAATTAAGCGAACTAAAGTAGAAGAAGGTAACCAACAACAACAACAACAAAAACTGTGAGGCTAACGCTATTTGCCGGATACGCCTTAAGACGTTTGAAAAAAAGTTCCTTTTCTTTACTTAGTTATACTAAAGGAGCAAGCAAGATACATTTTCTTAGTACCTACTAAAGAAGACTGAGCACAGATGCATATTATCGAAGTACAGTGAAACATATGTTTGGAAAGTGTATACATATTCATGGAGATAATTATTGACAGACTTAACAGCAATCGCAAATTACTGAACGTAAGCTTGCCAAGAAATCACAAAACAGCCAACAACAAAAAAATGCTAACAGCTATCGCCTCTGTTAAAACGTCCACACATCTCATTAGACACGAAGACACTTGATCAACAGCACACTCATACCATCTCTGTTACCAGTGTCAAACATGGACACTGCCAAAGATCAAGAACAAAGAATTATACACGAAATTAAGGACTTGTAGAAAACAGTGAGGTCGAAGGGGTAGAATAAATATGATGAAATACGACAAAAGGTAGGAATAATCTTGTTCAGAGGATTAAAAAAAAAAAAGAAAGCGGAATCAAGCGTTTTCGATTTCTATCAAGAAAATGTCCAAATTTACCAGCGTCACAAGCATGTTACAATCACATGAAGGCAGCAGATCAGGAGGAGAAGGAGGACCAAAATAGAGATGGATTGATAGCGAATGAGCACCGACTCACAACAACCGCAGCGTAACTGGCCCACCACGAGAGAAAACAGCGCCTCTAACTTAATGTCCAGGGACAAAAGAATATGCGGAAAAGGCACACAAAGAAGCAGAGGAGGAGGAAGAGGCTGCAGAAGCGGAAAAAGAAGAGGATGGGGAGTGGGTGAAGAAGACATGGATGAGGTGAAAGAAGATTAGAAGGAGGAGGAAAAGGTGTAAGATGAAGAAAAGAAGAAGAAGAAGAGGTAGACGACGCAGAAGAAAAGGAGGAGAGAAGAGGATCAGGAGGAAAAGATAAGGAGCAAGAAAAGGGGAAGTGAGAGGAAGAAGTGGCGGACGAGGAGGTGGAGGAAGCGAAAGAAGAGGAAGAAAAGCAGAAAGAGTAAGAAGAAGAAGACACGTAGGAGAAGCAGGCGGAGGAGGAGGAGAAACATAGTGGTATTTCACAGTATGTCGTGTGAACTACATATATAAACTCAATGCCCTATTGGAAGAGAGGGTCACAATTAGAGGTCAAGAGAAGCAGTAATGAAAGTAACGACGTGAAATGCACCATGTCTATATTGATAACAGAAAACAGCAGCCACGGCATAAGCACGATACAAGACGGCATAATCTTGCCCGTGTATCATCGAGCAAATATTGTGTGGGAGTTAGACTGAATGCCTACACTGTTGACGTTCGGCCAACTGGCAGGCTGCTTGCCGGCTCTTTTAAACTGTTTGTAAATATAACGAACCTGTTTACATCGCTTTTTTCTTTTCTTTTTGCCTTTATACAAACTGTTGCGACTGCTTAAGAGAAACCGCTACACCTGAGATAAAACAAGGGAACTTATGTTTTTTAGGAATGAAGACCGTTTGTATGTGTTAAGGCCTTGTTTTCGAAGTAACGGAGTATTTTCAGCCTGTGTTGCTTTCATAAGGATATAATTAGATATGCGCGGGTTTGACAAGTGAATAGTGCAGTGTTAAAATGTTATATATTAACGGTGTTTATACGTTTAGTTTACTCGTGCCTACTTTAAAAGATGTGATATTCACAATTCGCTGCTGGCCAGCTGTAAAGTGACATGGTAATGATTGTAACGTGTGTATTTATACTGAGATGTGTGATCTCCTTACTTAGGTGCTTATGCGGTGTACAATTTTCCATTGGGTGTGTTTGTTGATTTAACGCATGGCTATTAATACGAACACCGGTTTTCAACCGTCTTTTGGTGTCAGTTGAGGGGGGTTACATTTACTTTATTGCATCCGAACACGAATGATGCAGTAATTTCGGTAAATTCCTAACGTATTTATCATGTAGCACATTTTAGTAACCGAGAGTGCAAAGAAAGGACTCTCCTTGAATATAAATAAAACATTAACAAGTAACTTTCTATCAAAGAGAAAGATGACACCAAAATGTGAAATGACAATAGAAAAGAAAATGCTTAACTAAGTGGATAATTTTAAATACCTAGGGGCAATTATAACTTCAGATCGAAGATGCACAATCGAGATTAAGAAGAGAATAGGGCAGCCAAAAGCTACATTTCAGAAACTGAAGAGTATTTTATGCAATAAGTCACTATAATTGAATGTAAGAAAGAGAGGGCTAAAGTGCTATATAGAACCTGTTTTGCTGTATGGAAGGGAATCTTTGAATGTAAATGAACAAATTAGGAAAAACTTGGAAGCATCGGAGATATGGTTCTTATAACGAATGTTTCAAATTATCTGGGCTGCCAGACTTACAAACAACGATTGCCTGAAAGAGGCAAATCAAACAAGAACATTAGATGCAATAATAAGAGAACGACAACAACGTTCTTTGGTCATGTGATGAGAAGAGCGGCATTGGGGAACATCGTGACGTCTGGAGAGATCAAGAGAACGAGATTCAGAGGCAGACCAAGAGATATGATGCTTGATGGACTGAGGCAGTGGCATGAAGGAATATCATCAGCAGAGTTGATGCAGAACACAAAAGACCGAGATCTGTGGAGAAACATGAACGCCTTTACCCTATCTGGCAGGGCACTTGATGATGATTTATCATGGTTGCTTTTAACTTTAAAAAAAAAAAATAACTTTGCGCCTTTTTGTAAACAGTATTAACATAAAATACCAATAATTAAAAGCGGTGTAGATAACTTCAGGAAAAATATTAACATTTCAAAGGTAAAAGTTAGTTGTACGTCCAATATAGAATGTCGCAATCATTCCTAGTGTTTTTGGGGTCTTTTTAGTTTAGTACTAAATTTTACATTCAGTAGTTTGCCAGTGCTTTCTGAGAGACCGACACCCTTACCTTTGAAATCAACGCAAGGTGTTGTGCTTTCAAATCGCCCGCAGCAGATTTCGAACCCTCGTCTCACTGTCCCTAGGCCACAGCGCCGGTTTATATTCAGTGTACATAGGTAAACATGGAAAAGTAGTGCCCTAACACATACATCTGTAGGGGGTGAGGAATATTAGGCCGCTCTGTGTAATGTGTCACAGAGTCATGTTTGTTAAGTTACATTGAACGTCTCAGTACATTGGTCTTTTCCATGCGTGCTCAATCCGATGCAGCAGGATTTCACCTTACTGTTTCCATGAGTGAAAAAAGTATGAAGATCAAATCCTATTAGTGAGATAGAAAATTATCTTGTAACCTGTCAATATTGTTGTTAATTATGTCAATGGTGCTTAGTGCGTGACATCACTGTGCAGACGAACACGGTGCCGTCATAAGGAGAGTTTAAAGATGACCACCCCACTTTTGACATGCACCAAAGAGGAGCAGTGTTCTGTTTTCCGTTTGTTTTTTTTACCAGTAAGGGGGTGAAACATAAATAAATTCCTCGGTGAACGAAGGTCCACTATGATGATGCATACCTGTCAGTCCAGCAAGTGTATGAGAGAAGTAGAGAATTTTAAAACGCTTGACAAAGTAGCGTGGGACGCTTAGCAAAGTAGCGTAGGGCGCTTAGCAAAGTAGAGTATGGCGCTATTGCAGATGGCCAGACCATGGATCATGCCGATATCTTCTTCTTCGTTCATCCGGAGTTTTTTTTTCGGATGTGATTGCGTTGTGCCTGTTTACAGCAGAGCTGCGTTCTTGCGCCGTTAGGCCGACACATCCGACTTCTGCGGGCATTTGTTGTCCGGGTTAACCTTCCCGGGGGTTTCTTAGGACGTTTGACTCTCACTGTTGTGGTGTTATCCCCCATTCCAGCTGGTCCATATAGAACAGCCAAAGATCCTGGTCAGCCCTCAAGGGAAGGCAGGGGCAGACCATGGGCATTCCCCGCCATCCAAGGAGGCTTCCATACTTGCAGAGCCGATACATAGCGCTCTGGTACTGGGCTCACCCAAGGAATCGTCACGTCCTGCACATGGCTGCTTAGCCTCACTTCCGTATATTGGGCCTTCCGTTCACCATAGGCTGTTCTTCTGGAAATCCAGAAGTATGCAGTCTGCAGATGACATCCACACAGTGAGCTTTCGATTCGGACTTTCCATGTAATGGATTTGCTATCCAAGCAATATTCCATTTCGTGCCACTAGGACACTTTTCCACCTTTTATGAAGTCCACACAGTGGGCTTTTGATTAGGACTTTCCACGTAATGGATTTGCTATCCAAGCAATATTCCATTTCATGCCACTAGGACACTTTTCCACCTTTTATGAAGCCCACACAATGGGCTTTTGATTCGGACTTTCCACGTAATGGATTTGCTATCCAAGCAATATTCCATTTCGTGCCACTAGAACACTTTTCCACCTTTTATGAAGCCCACACAGCAAGCTTTCGATTTGGACTTTCCACATAATGGATTTGCTATCCAAGCAATATTCCATTTCATGCCTCTGGGTCTTCATGCACCTTTAAATGTCAACCTGTATGCAGTTAAAGTAAGCTGCGGTCAACTTGAGCTTGTTGATATCTCCATAGAGCTTGTCCTCAAATGAAGCAGGTGTGGGCCAAAATATCTTTCTCTGTTCTGCATACGTTGGGCAATCCTGCAGCAAATGTTTTGCTGTCATTTTTCCAGTTCTACAATTACATTCATCGGTATCTCCTATCTTTAGTTTATTGAACAAGTGGTATTTCAGCCTGTTATGTCCTGTGCGGAGTCTGAAGATTGCTACTTGTTCTCTTCGGTCGAGTTTGTAATATGCATCATCCTTCTGATGGCCTGGATGCTCTGATTCCCATTTGGTTCTATAAGTGCTTTTTATCAACCTCTTTGCCTCATTATAGGTTATGTCTATGTCAGGCTGTGGTAGTCGTCCGCCCTCTTTTGCCAGTCTGTCAGCCTCTTCGTTTCCAGGTATACTGCAATGTGATGGGATCCACTGTATTACAACTTTTTTGGATTTCTGGCATAGACCATGGAGTGCTGCTCTTAGGTCAGTTAGTTCTGTGCTGTTATTGCTCTTCAGTATTGAGACAACTGACTTTGCATCTGTGAAGATAGCTATTTGCTTCTCTTTATTTTCCTCCATCAGGAGCATTTCTGCTGCAGTTTTCAAAGCCTCTACCTCCGCTTTGAAGTTACTTGAAAATTTTCCAGTTGCCATTGAATGTGTTTTTTTTCACTCCATTTTTTAAATTTAGGAGAATTCCTCCTCCTCCATTCTCTATTGAATTTTTGGCTGATCCATCTGTATATGCATGGGTCCAATTCCTGCTTGGGTAATGTTCTTTTATGTAGTTTAGGGTTATTTCTCTTCTTTCGGTTTCATGCTGAGTGTTCTTTTTCTCAATACCAGGAATGTTTTCTATCATCTCAGGCAGTTGCTGCTGTCTCCAAGCTGGGAACTTGTGTGCATTGTGTATGGGCTTGACTGTTGATATGTTAAGTATAGGATCTGCCCTAATCCTTCGTTTTGCAGTTTCTACAAAGTTGCTACGCTTCAGTCTTCCCTTTCCAAAACCATTAAATCTGTTGTACATAGGGTGGTCTGTCAATCTTCTAAATTTTTCTGCTTGTTGCTGGGCTCTGCTATCTCTTCTATCCTGCATTGGTTGTAAACAAGTGATCTTTTCTAGTTCATTAATAGGCGTTGTCTTCAGGCTTCCAGTTATGATTCGCATTCCTTGGTTTTGGACTCTACTTATTTTGTTAAAGTTTGACTTAGCTGCTGTTGCCCAAGCTGCAATGCCATATTCCAGTACTGGCCTCACCCGTCCAGTATATAACTTCTTGAGAACTTTCTCATCTGCTCCCCACGTTGTACCAGCAAGCTTTTTCATGATTGCCATTCTCTGCCTTGCTCTTGTTCGATTTTTCTCAACCTGTGTCTTCCATGTCAGGCGACGATCAAAGGTGACTCCTAGATAGTTTGGATTTTCTTCATGGCGCAATATTTTTCCATTCAATACCAGCTTAGGTTGCTGAGTTTTATTTGAGAGGGAGAACACTGTGCATGTTGTTTTCTCCCTCACTTATCTTCACTAGCCATGATTTTGACCAGTCCTCTAGCGCTAATAAGGCTTGCTGTATTCTGCTGTTAGCTGTACTAATATATTCTTCAGATGTCCATATGGCTAGGTCATCTGCAAAGGAGGATGTGTGTACTCTGGCTGGAAAATTTTCTGTGATGTCATTTATATATGCTAGGAATAATGTTGGTGAAAGAACTCCTCCTTGGGGGACACCTTGCTCCAGCAGCATCATTTTGCTTGTTTGTCCTTGTACTTTTGTCCTGGCAGTTCTGTTCTCAAGGTAGTGGCTGATCCATTTATACATTTTTCCACAAACATGCATGTTTTGCAGTTTTACTTTCAGTCCTTCCTTCCATACTTTATCAAATGCTTTTTCTAAATCTATCCAGACTGCTAGTGTGTGCTTTTTCTCTTGGAAGGCATCCTCTATTTCCTGAGCTATATAGGTTATTTGATCTTCAGTGGATCTGTACTTTCTGAATCCTGCTTGGTGTGGTGTTAAGAGTTTGTTTTCTTCCAGATGCCATGTTAGCCTGCCATTGATAATGCGTTCCATTAATTTTCCTACACAGCTAAGTAGACTGATAGGTCGATAGCCATTTGGTTCTTCCAGGTCTTTTCCTTTCTTTGGGACTGGTATTAGTATAGCTTCCTTCCATGCCTGTGGGACTATTCCTCTCTTCCAGCTGTTATTTAGGACTGCTAGTAGTTTCTTTTTTGCCTTGTTGCCTAGTCCTATTAGCATTTCATTTGTGATTCCATCCTTTCCTGGTGATTTCTTCTTTTTTAGGGTATTCATTGCCTGTTCCATTTCTTCCATTGTTAGATTTGCCATCATATATTCTGCTGCTGTCTCTGTATTTCTATGATGTATCTGTTTGTCTTTGATTGCTTTCTTCTGTTCGGTTGTAATATCAATGTGGTTTGCATTTGCATAGTGTTCCATTAGTGCATTTGCAGCCTTTTTTCCTGTAAGCAAGGCATTTCCTTGTTTAATTGTTATTTGTTTGTTTCTAGGTCCTTCATTGTTCATGGCTTTCACTAGTTTCCATAGTTTGTTTCCATCCCTGTCAAAATTCAGGTTTTCTGTTTTTTCCCTCCAACAATCTCTTGTTGTTTGATTTACTGTTCTTTTATATTTTGCTGAGATGGCTTTGAGAGAGATATTCGCTTCAATTGTTTGTTCTCTCTCTGCTGTCTTCCTGGCATCTTCAACTTTGTCCTCCAAACTTTGTAGTTCTTCAGTCCAGTATGGTTTGTAATTTTTCCTCGCTCCTCTAGGAATGGACTCAGTGGCTGCCTGTATTATCGCTCTGTTTAGACTTTCCACCATTTGCTTTATGTTGCCATATCGTGTATTTATGTTTTCACAATATTTGTCTGTTAGTATGGCAAATCTGTCCCAATCTGCTCGTTTGTAATTCCAGCGGGGCAAGGGCTTTTGCTCCTGTGGAACATACTCCATATTCATTACAAGCTTGATTGGTCTGTGGTCACTACCTGCTAATTGGTCCAGCACATGGCGATCGATTTTGTGGAGGATGTCTCCTGTGCAGAAAGCTAAGTCTGGAGTAGAAGTGGTAAGCCATCTTCTGGAGTAGAAGCTCGGTGTGTCATCCGCTTTGTTGAGTAGATGGAGATTTGAGTCTATTTCCCAGTCCTCCAATTCATCTCCTCTTTTGTCAGTATCTGGGTATCCCCATCTTTCTGAACGGCTATTAAAGTCTCCGACAATAATGCAGTTTGTGTCAGTTATTTTCATGTTTGAGAGTGTAAGGTCCTTATCTGCTGGGCTATACAGATTGTAGATTCTTATTTTCACGTCCTTTATCATTATATCAACACCTATAATTTCTGTTTGGTTGTCAGAGATCACAGATACTTCGCTGCAAGGTATTGTATTTCGTGTAAGTATTAGAACTCCTCCTTTATGTCCTTCGCGGTCGAAACGTGTGGCCTGATATCCTCTGACTGAAAATTTGCGATTGGCATTGAGGTGTGTCTCTTGAATGCATGCCACATCTATTCTATCTTTATGAAGACGCTGTGTCAGGGATTCTTTCTTGTTATAAACTCCTTCGGCATTCCACTGTAGTATGTTGAGTGTCCTTGGTATTTGGTCAATAGCTCTTAACCTACTCCTCTGTGCCTTGACTCCACAGCACAGGGGAAGGTGACCACCAGTAGTCATGGGTGGACCCCCTCGAGGCAGGGGGCCCGGCACTATCACCGCCTGATGGGACTTCACGGGATTAGCACCATAACGATTAATTTTCATCTGTGGCATCATGAAATGATAAAGTTACGTTGCACTTCTTTGTCAAGCTTGTGGCTCAGTACATCCGATTTCGACAAGCACTTTTCGGGATGCTTTCCCTAGCCTTTGACTGTCCCCAGTCTACCTACAAGGCAGCAGGTTTGTGCGTCACTTCGTCTGGTCCCTCTCCCTTGACCTGTCCGACATGGGTGACCCTACCAGTAGCAGTGCTACCGTCGGCATAGCTCTTGGGGTCATTGGAACGCGCAAGCCCCTCTACCTCGTCAAGGTGGACGCACGGCAGAGGGGATGCCGATATTATTAACGCCTTTAAAGAGATGTCGAGAGCGGAGGCTTTGACGCCAGTGAATCCACTTCGTTATTCGAAAGAGTGCAAGGATTATACCCAAACATATAGCTAACTGAAAAATAAAAGTTGGTTGCCTATCCTTTATATGACGTTGCAGTCTACCCCAGAATTTGTGTTTTGTGTGTTGCTGTTTGTAATTTTTGGGCACGTTTACCTTCAGTAGTTTGCAATTGCCAACTGAACTACTGGCACTCAAACCATTATATGAAATCCAACGCAAGGCGGTCTGCTGCCAAATCGCCCGCAGTAGTGTTTCGAACGTGGTATGCGGGATTACGAACTGCGTCCGTAACTCCTTCGCTATAGATCCGGCAACTAACTAATGAAACTAAATTGCATGTAGACTTAACTTACTCCTCATTAGCTAAGGCCAAAAGTCGGTTTGTGTTTCAGCCATAAGCTATTGCTCTCAGTACGTCCAGTTGTGCGCACTACGCCCCGTTTTCTAGTGTGAACTTCTGAGATCTTTTCCTATCGTCTGGCACGTTGAAAATTATAAAACGTCAGACGTTGCCAAAACGGCGGTGCAAATCTGGGTTTTGTAATGTGACCACGAAACATTCAGAACGTATACAGCACTGCGCGTAACAAGGCATTTTAAACGTATAATAATAGCACATCTCTGTTATTGCATGCAGTTGTTGTTGTTGTTTTTTTTTAAATATGATTGATTATGTTGTAAGAGACGCGACCTTGACTCATTTCCAACGGATTGAATATGTTGTAAGAGATGTGGCCTTGACCCATTCCAAATAGATCGATTATTGGCCTTTACTCATTCAAAACCGATTGACTTTATTGTTAGAGCTGCGACCTTGACTCATTCCTAACTCTTTAATTATGTTGTTTGAGTCGCGACCTTAACTCATTCCTAATGAAATGTGGTGTTTGAGACGCGACCTTGACTCATTCCGAACTAGTTAATTATGTTATCAGAGACGCGACCTTATCTCATTTCGAGCTGGCTGATTATACTTTAAGAGGCGCGACCTTGACTCATTCCCAACGGATATAGTATGTTGTTTGGGACGCGTCCTTGGCACATTCAGAACTACTTTACTCTGCTGTACATACTATCTGAATGCACACGCATATTGCAACACATAATATATGTTATTACCTTGTAAAACTGCTATACTCGACGTGTTTTTGAGTTATTTTTGAATTTTGTAAGCATCTTAAACGAAGCTACTTTTATAACTAATGAAATACATGGCATTGCATTCTGCCGGTCGTAGAATGGGCGGATCAAGTCCAATAAACAAAGCTAATGTGTAGTAGATACATCGATACCAGGACATACCATGCACAGAAGCATGAATCGGAGGCAAATCATTGAGAGTAGCTAAAGAACATGAACAATAAAGGGACATGGATTCATAAGCTCTCGCGAAAGGCATAAGACAGAAATAGTAATCAGAATACACACTAGTCAATATACATTTTTTTTCAAAATATGGCGGATATTATCTTCTTCTCTCAATCTCTTCGTAGGGATTACGTCACAGCCTGCCTGTGCACATAACAGGACAGTGTGCCGGACTTTCGGTGCACATTTGTGTCAGGGTTGCTTTCTCTACAAGTGTTTTTATTTCTTTTTTTTTTCCAAACCAACGTACTCTACTCATGTGTACGTTTCACTGTCCTAACACTGTTGCCACCGTGGTGGTCTTACGGCATACTCTTCACGATTTCTATCTGCTATGGGGTTTAACTTTCACACGGGATCTCTTGTTTTTCGTCCTGATCCGAAAATGTTAGGTGTCCGATAGCACTACCCAAGAGTTAAAGGGTACGCGTGATATTATTAGATACCAGTGGTTCTTGGACATGCTTGTGTTCGCTGGCTGTGAACTCCAGCGCGAAGTCCTGTATGTCCGGATGAAGACATCCTGTTGTACCAACATCAGTGTGATGTCATTCAGGACTGAAGGAGAACCCAGTATTCAGCCACTCGGCCAGCCGCTCCTCTAAAGTGTTCAACAATCACTTCAAACTTACCAGACGTTACCTATAGTGTGACACGATCCTTATTTACTTCCTTTAGGCTGGGTCATAATGCAAGTAAGTGATTTTCAGGGAAGGGGGATGATACCGCGTTATGTTGTTGTTGTTTTTTAATTTAAAATCTATACCACGAGTTAACTGACGGGAAGCGATGGCCATATTGAATTTCTAGATGAAGCTGAGTAGATGAGTTAACGGGGGGAGGGGGGGGGGGACTGACCCCGGGGTCACTCGGGGAGGAGACGTTGAGTAAGATATTTCGTAATAGTCAAGACCCGTCTCTGTTGGAGCGTATCATTCGCAACTATAAGCGCTATCATGAATGTGACATGTTGGGAGTTGGAAGCAGTACCCACTCTGACTTACCCCACAATGAAGTACAGCTATGAGGATGGGACTGATTTCATTTGGAGGGGATGGGTTCTTGGAAGCCAAAGTAACCCATAATAGCTCTGGAAATCTAGGGGTTTTCCCAGGAAAGTTAATTTCTTCCCTCCAAAATCTTCCTTCCCGAAAAGAGAAACTTAATTAGCTCGAGAGTCCCCCACCTATGATCATTTTCCCTTTTAGGATGAAATGGTCACAGGAATTAATAAAATGTAAAGTTCCCTTTTCTGAGTAACCTGGAACCTGGGAGATTACAATAGGACAGAATTTAGCTGTCTATTAGAGTTTACCCAGTCACCTGTAGTTCCAGATACTACCCTTATGTGGAGTAGTTACATTAACTAAACACATAGATAATAATGAAAAGTTTTGTCACACCACAATGGACTGACAGAAAAATGCAGGAACAGTTAATTTTGGTTTATTAATCAAAATAAAAAACCTGTGGAAGTAACCAGTGATGCATTATGACATATATGAAATACATCAAGACATTGAGATAATGTTCATATTCAACATTAGAAATAAGAACTCTCATGTTCAGAGATGACTTCAGTCATTTGGCCACTAAGCCCTCCCATCAGTTAGCCTGCTCTTGTTTCTGTAATAAATACCCCAGATGGTACTGGAACATTTCTCAAGGATTTGTAAAACAAATAGTCTAAACAGTCTCTACACACTGTATGAATCAGAGGAGTCCATGACTACTCTCTGTTCCTGAAAAGTTATTGATTGTTCTCACAAGTAAAGAAAGTTTCACTGAGTAAAATCAAAGTATAGCAGTGATGAAATGCTGCCAAACTTCTGCCATATTTGTAAGTAATTTGCATTGAGGTATAAACTTGATCCTAATGATCTTAGAACTGTTTCTACACTTCACCAGATCAATCATGAAACACAGATCCGGTTTGGGCACAGTTCAGTGGGGACTCATTTAATATTCTTGGTCCTGGCCACATATTCCTGTTGCACCTTTATATAACAGATCTGCTCTAGGTTGACAGCCATTGTACATTATTGGGCAATGTTCTGCACCTCTGGATCATGACAATCTGCGAACACCGTCATCCTCACCTGACTCAGAAATAAACAAACTCAGGCATAATTTCGTCTGAAGCTTTCCTTCTGAATCAGGATGAGGGACCTACAGAGACCTAAAACACATCTAGATGCTTGGCCGGTCGCTCTGCAAGTGCCGAAATTTAGCGTCGCTGGACCCAGAATAATTCGCGGGCGACGCGATTATTCTAGGTTAACCAATGGACAGAACGGGCTTAGACCACATGATCTGTCCATCATTGGGTGTCACAGCTATTAATACTGTTGACGCCGCATTCCTAGCGTCCCAATTCTCTCTAGTGCAAACCTTTAGTGAGAAGTGTGTTTTGAAATTGTGATGTGCAGCAGTGAACAAGACGGAGTGCGCATCATGCGACAATGAACAAGTTACCTGAACAGTTCAAGAAGCCTGATACAGGGGAGGAAAATGTCACGTGCCAAGACCAACACCAAGAAACAACAGACACACAAGATGTGCAGCGTGGGAGCCGCCAACACCTCGAAGAAGACGGTAGGAGAGAACCAACCCGCGAACTGCAGCAATGAACAAGAGGCTCAAGTTACCTCAAAGGAAGCTACCACTAGAGAGACCGACGACAACACACCACCGAATACTAAGAGCTATCTCCGCACCCACACATATATATATATATATATATATATATATATATATATATATATATATATATATATATATATATATATATATATATATATATATATATATATATATATATTCTTTCTGTCTCTATTTCTCTTCGCTGTTATATTTAGTCCTCCGTTCATTTCTTTTGCACTGTAGATTCCAGACAAAGACCATTCTAGTTATACTAGGGTGAATTATGGCCAGTGTCAATAAAGGTTACTGTTGACTACGCCTCTATAAAATCCTTATCTTCTTATCAGGTTCTTCTTCGGGATTACCACCCTACAGAATACTTTTGACAAGATACTGGAGAAGATCGTTGCTTTTAAGCTCCAGGAATATTTAGAAAGGGAAAAGCTCCTCCCGAAAGGTTTGGGAAGTTACCGACCAGGAAATGATAGCCCTACTTGGGGAAATGTAGCCACCTTTGCATACGATGTATATGAAGGATTCCAAAAGGAGACGGCGGTGACAGCACTCGGTCTCGAGGACACGTACAGCAGTCAGATATATTTTGATGTACGCTCTCATATCCATGAGCGTTTGTCGTC
>JACEFZ010019861.1:372500-400374 GCA_014155875.1 Cepaea nemoralis
ATGAACATAATAAACAGTGATAATATTAAAAGTACAAACAGCTACAAACATCGGAGAACAACAGGATACGAGAGTTGCCAACTTCAACCACGTCAAAGCTTCGGTCATAGATACAATGCAATGTATTGAATAAATTGTGTTTTATGTGATACATTAGCGTTGACCCGTTCTCTCGCCTGGGACTGTTTAGTTGTACTAAATAACTTAGTTGATACTCGCTAGAGGGCGTAGATGTGCAGTCGCCAATCTTTGGGATAATGTCGCTGTATCTTCAAGTGCGAGGGATAATGTCGCTGTATCTTCAAGTGCGAGGGATAATATCGCTGTATCTTCAAGTGCGAGGGGTAGTGTTGCTGTTTTGTAAGTAACAGGGATAATGAGGCTGTTTCTGCAAATAACAGGGATACTGAGGCTGTTTCTGAAACTAACAGGGATAATGAAGGAAAATGAAAGTTAGTTGCATATCCTGTACAGGATGTCGCAGTCAACCCCAGCATTTTTTGGGCTGTTTGTGATTTCTTGGCAAGTTTATGTTCAATAGTTCGCTATTGCTTTAAGAACGTCAGGCACTTATACAATTTTTTAATGATACAGACAAACGGACACAAGACAGCAGACGGACAGATAGACTGACGTATGGGCAGACAGACAGAGGGAAAAATGGATGGATAGACATTTAGACCTATGTACTGACAGACGAACGGATGGACAAACAGACAGACAGACAGACAAATAAATAGACAGATAACAAGGCATACAGACATACAGAGATAGATAGATTAATGGATAGATGGGTGGGTGGACGGTCGGACAGACAGACAGACAGACAGACAGACAGATGGTGTATCGGTGGGAGGATGAGTGACTGGAAGGATGGATAGATAGACAGACAGACAAACAGATAGTTGGTTTATCGGTGGGAGGATGGGTGACTGGATGGATGGAAGGATATATAGACAGATAGACAGACAGACAAACGGACGGATGGATGATGGGACGGAAGGATGGTTGGCCTGATGGATGGGCCTGATCCACTGTGAGTGTCCCAACTACTACCGCTCTAGTCACTAAAAATCCGCTCGACCACCGCCCGGCACTCCTTCATAAATATAGCACTTTGCGGTGTATGGCCCTGGGGGGGGGGGGGGGGAAATGTCTCGAGCCTGAGGGATTAAGGTCGCCTGGCTAATGCAGTCGCCGAGAACTGTGCAGATTAGAGCTTTCTTTTTGCCCCCGATAGAAAAGGAAAAAAAAACATTCCACACTTTACCGATGATTCGAACCCGGGTCTCCCAACCAATGCTTGATATCCACTCATGTCACACGGAAGTTCCTGTAATATAGAAATCCATCCATCATGTGCCATGCCGATAAGCGTCGGTGGTCATGATTCGCCATTTCACTCGATCACCAGAGTCGTGGATGAGCTCAGTGTTCTTGTCCCTACCATGCTACGTAGCCAAGCCATCAGGGTATTTACTTCTCTGTCTTCCGCTTGTTCTCTCTCCCTCGATCTTGCCAGTTGTCACCAAGTTCTACAATTTATTTCTTCTCATAACATGTCCAAAAAATTTTGACTGTCTGCGTCTAATGTCTCTAATCAGTGTGCGATTTTCAAATGTTTCTTGTAGGACTTGGTCAATGGTTTTTCTGTCTGTCCATGGTATTCTTTGCATTCTCCCCAGAAACCACATTTCCACAGCCATCAGATGTTTTTCAACTTGTTTGTTCATTGTCCAAGCTTCACATCCATACAACATGTACAGGTTCTATGTAGTACCTCAGCACTCTTTTTCTTGTTGCAATTTTTGTTTTGGACAGTATGTTCTTCATCTTGCAAAAGGCTACTTTCGCTATGGCAATTCTTGTTCTAATCTCTTCAAGGCATTTCTCATCAGATGTTATGATTGTTCCGAGATAATTGTACCAATTCACTTGTTGAAGAATATTCCTATTTATTTGTACATTACATAGTGGTATTTCCTTCGTCCTAGTGACGACCATAATCTGTGTCTTCTTACAATTCAATTCTAGCCCTAGCTGTTCACTGTGTACAACAACCACATCTACTAATTGTTGTAGATCCTGCTCATTGTCTGCAGTCAAGACTGTATCATCTGCATATCTAATATTATTGATGTTTCGTCTCCCAATGATGATTCCATTAATATCTTCTACATTTCTGAAAATATGTTCACTGTATAGGGAAAAAAGATCTGGAGACATTACACATCCCTGTCTCACACCTCTCTTTATTGGCTGATATTGACCTACTTCAGTATCACTTTTTATGGTAGCTTGTTGTTTCCAATATATGTGTTTTACAAGTCTAAGGTAATTCACTTCAATTTGTAGATCTGCAAGCATCTCTGCCATGTTGTCATGTCTTACTGTATCGAAAGCATTTGTGTAGTCAATAAAGAAATACCAATGCTTGATATCCATTCAAGTCACACTTGTACTTTTTTTAACTTTACGCAACAAAGCCTATGCTTGCTATGGTGACGCTTCTACCAGCTACCCACCTTAAAGTTGACGCGAATGAGTTTTGAAAGAAACAACATGTTAACACATTTAGGTTTGACGTTTGATCGTGGCCTGTGGTATAAACAACATGTCGGGCAGATTACTATAGGGTGTATTTTTAATGACTATGTAGTGTTTTGCAAATATTGCCGGTCCAAGTTTTGTATTCACCCTCTCTAAAGTTCATGCAACATAATAGGTAAATACAAAACGTGGACCGGCAATATTTTCAAACACCGCACAGTCATTAAAAAATACCCCCTGTACCTAATTCAAACGTGGCCTGGCAACATGAGAAGGTCGTGGCGACACGCACGGAACAGAGACTGCTTGCCTTATTGTTCAACCATCTGGTTATCTCGGTAATTGATTATGACCTTCGCCCCAAGCTGTGGTCGGCAATTGGTCTAGTATGGAACCTCCGACAGGCGGACATTTAGAGCATTGCTTTGCTGATCCGGCAGCTTCTTCAGCTTGTCTTTTTCCAGGCGTATTGGTTGTTACCTTTCCTCTGGAGTAAACTAGCTAGACCGAGAGAGGGATCATGCGTGGGCAACACATGGTCTCTAAATTCAGCCCAGGCTTTATGCTATGGAGAGGCATAATTCCAGTTTACAAACTATCGTCTTTCAAGACGGCAAAGTGCGGGTCTATATCTTTTAACGTGGCCGAAATATTTCACTTGCTTCTTTTTTATTTCTTACATCAACTTTCTTTTTATTCCCAGGTTTTCTGGAATTTCCATTGTTGTCTTTGGGTTATTACGTGATGAGGTCCTAAACCCTTCCACGATGGCCAGCCATATTCACTATTGTGTCCTGAACACGCCTCGGGTGTGCAACACCCTGCTATTTCGCTTTCGAAGCCGTTGATCTATACATATTCACCCGCTTTGTCCACCGCCCAGATCATTTGTGTACTTGGGAAGGACATATCCATTAGTAGGATATTACCCCTACTTCACTCATGTAGTTTAGCCAGTCAGCCAAGACTGTTGCCCGTGGTGTGGCCACCACGGTACTGAAGCGGTATTCGTGTAGCCATATATGAGATAGGTAAAGAAATGGGAACCAATTAGGATCCTGGTCATCATTTTAGAATATGGCTGCCATTCACCGTGTGGTACTATTCTCTCTCTCTCTCTCTCTATCTCTCTCTCTCTCTCTCTCTCTCTCTCTCTCTCTCTCTCTCTCTCTCTCTCTCTCTCTCTCTCTCTCTCTCTCTGTACCCTACACCACAGTATCTTTTATATCACTGGTCATGTTAGGCCTATTCGAACCAGTCCGATACAATAAAACATCGTCTGCCAACGACAAGGCTCGTCCTGGGCCAGCGGACTGAATTCTGATCAGGTTTGCTATGTAGATGTCAAACAGTGGTAGGCCTCACTCAGTCTTGTAGGACTATAGAGTTGTGTCGCTGGGGATCTACCTGACAGCACCGCTTCTGTAAGACGAGGCAGGTCCCGCAGTAAGTTACTGCATTTTATGCCTGTGCCTCCTATCCTCAGTCTGTTGGATCAGACTGCACTCAAAGTGCACCAGTCCGTTTCGTACATCTCTTCTCTAGGAACATCTGTCTGTTGCAACTCTCTTCCACGTTTCTTCTTCTTCTTCTTCTTCTTCGTTCATCCGGATTTGTTTTTTCGGATGTGACTGCGTTGTGCCTGTTTACAGCAGAGCTGTGTTCTTGCGCCGTTAGGCCGACACATCCGACTTCTGCGGGCATTTGTTGACCGGGTTAACCTTCCCGGGGGTTTCTTAGGACGTTTGAATCTCACTGTTGTGGTGTTATCCCCCATCCTAGCTGGCCCATATAGAACAGCCAAAGACATCCTGGTCAACCCTCAAGGGAAGGCAGGGGCAGACCATGGGCATTCCCCGCCATCCAAGGAGGCTTCCATACTTGCAGAGCCATCACACAGCGCTCTGGTACTGGGCTCACCCAAGGAATCGTCACGTCCTGCACATGGCTGCTTAGCCTCACTTCCGTATATTGGGCCTTCCGTTCACCATAGGCTGTTCCTCCGGAAACCAGAAGAATGCAGTCTGCAGATGACATCCACACAGTGAGCTTTCGATTAAGACTTTCCACATAATGGATTTGCTATCCAAGCAATATTCCATTTCGTGCCACTAGGACACTTTTTCCACCTTTTATGAAGCCCACACAGTGAGCTTTCGATTCGGACTTTTCACGCAATGGATTTTCTATCCAAGCAATATTCCATTTCGTGTCACTAGGACACTTTTTCCACCATTTACGAAGCCCACACAGTGAGCTTTTGATTCGGACTTTCCACGTAATGGATGTGCTATCCAAGCAATATTCCATTTCATGCCTCTGGGACGCTTTTGTAACCGACATACCTGTGGTATGAAGTGTGGCAGTCTAAATACATCTTCATGCACCTTTAGATGTCAACCTGAATGTAGTTAAAGTAAGCTGTAGTCAACTTGAGCTTGTTGATATCTCCATAGAGCTTGTCCTCAAATGAAGCAGGCGTGGGCCAAAATATCTTTCTCTGTTCTGCATATATTGGGCACTCCTGCAGCAAATGTTTAGCTGTCATTTTACCAGTTCCACAATTACATTCATCGGTATCTCCTATCTTTAGTTTATTGAACAAGTGGTGTTTCAGCCTGTTATGTCCTGTGCGGAGTCTGAAGATTGCTACTTGTTCTCTTCGGTCGAGTTTGTAATATGCATCATCCTTCTGGTGGCCTGGATGCTCTGATTCCCATTTGGTTCTATAAGTGCTTTTTATAAACCTTTTTGCCTCATTATAGGTTATGTCTATGTCAGGCTGTGGTAATCGTCCACCCTCTTTTGCTAGTCTGTCTGCCTCTTCATTTCCAGGTATACTGCAATGTGATGGGATCCACTGTATTACAACTTTTTTGGATTTCTGGCATAGACCATGGAGTGCTGCTCTTAGGTCAGCTAGTTCTGTGCTGTTTTTGCTCTTCAGTATTGAGACAGCTGACTTTGCATCTGTGAAGATAGCTATTTGCTTCTCTTTATTTTCCTCCATCAAGAGCATTTCTGCTGCAGTTTTCAAAGCCTCTACCTCCGCTTTGAAGTTACTTGAAAATTTTCCAGTTGCCACTGATTGTGTTTTTATCACTCCATTTTTTAAATTAAGGAGAATTCCTCCTCCTCCATTTTTAATTGAATCTTTGGCTGATCCATCTGTATATGCATGGGTCCAATTGCTGCTTGGGTAATGTTCTTTTATGTAGTTGAGGGTTATTTTTCTTCTTTCGGTTTCATTCTGAGTGTTCTTTTTCTCAATACCAGGAATGTTTTCTATCATCTCAGGCAGTTGCTGCTGTCTCCAAGCTGGGAAGTTGTCTGCATTGTAAATGGGCTTGACTGTTGATATGTTAAGTATGGGATCTGCCCTAATCTTTCGTTTTGCAGTTTCTACAAAGTTGCTACGCTTCAGTCTTCCTTTTCCAAAACCATTAAACCTGTTATACATAGGGTGGTCTGTCAATCTTCTAAATTTTTCTGCTTGTTGCTGGGCTCTGCTATCTCTTCTGTCCTGCATTGGTTGTAAACAAGTGATCTTTTCTAGTTCATTAATAGGCGTTGTCTTCAGGCTTCCAGTTATGATTCGCATTCCTTGGTTTTGGACTCTACTTATTTTGTTAAAGTTTGACTTAGCTGCTGTTGCCCAAGCTGCAATGCCATATTCCAGTACTGGCCTCACCCGTCCAGTATATAACTTCTTGAGAACTTTCTCATCTGCTCCCCACGTTGTACCAGCAAGCTTTTTCATGATTGCCATTCTCTGCCTTGCTCTTGTTCGATTTTTCTCAACCTGTGTCTTCCATGTCAGGCGACGATCAAAGGTGACTCCTAGATAGTTTGGATTTTCTTCATGGCGCAATATTTTTCCATTCAATACCAACTTAGGTTGCTGAGTTTTATTTGAGAGGGAGAACACTGTGCATGTTGTTTTCTCCTCACTTATCTTCACTAGCCATGATTTTGACCAGTCCTCTAGCGCTAATAAGGCTTGCTGTATTCTGCTGTTAGCTGTACTAATATATTCTTCAGATGTCCATATGGCTAGGTCATCTGCAAAGGAGGATGTGTGTACTCTGGCTGGAAAATTTTCTGTGATGTCATTTATATATGCTAGGAATAATGTTGGTGAAAGAACTCCTCCTTGAGGGACACCTTGCTCCAACAGCATCATTTTGCTTGTTTGTCCTTGTACTTTTGTCCTGGCAGTTCTGTTCTCAAGGTAGTGGCTGATCCATTTATACATTTTTCCACAAACATGCATTTTTTGCAGTTTTACTTTCAGTCCTTCCTTCCATACTTTATCAAATGCTTTTTCTAAATCTATCCAGACTGCTAGTGTGTGCTTTTTCTCTTGGAAGGCATCCTCTATTTCCTGAGCTATATAGGTTATTTGATCTTCAGTGGATCTGTACTTTCTGAATCCTGCTTGGTGTGGTGTTAAGAGTTTGTTTTCTTCCAGATGCCATGTTAGCCTGCCATTGATAATGCGTTCCATTAATTTTCCTACACAGCTAAGTAGACTGATAGGTCGATAGCCATTTGGTTCTTCCAGGTCTTTTCCTTTCTTTGGGACTGGTATTAGTATAGCTTCCTTCCATGCCTGTGGGACTATTCCTCTCTTCCAGCTGTTATTTAGGACTGCTAGTAGTTTCTTCTTTGCCTTGGTGCCTAGTCCTATTAGCATTTCATTTGTGATTCCATCCTTTCCCTGGTGATTTCTTCTTTTTTAGGGTATTCATTGCCTGTTCCATTTCTTCCATTGTTAGATTTGCCATCATATATTCTGCTGCTGTCTCTGTATTTCTGTGATGTATCTGTTTGTCTTTGATTGCTTTCTTCTGTTCGGTTGTAATATCAATGTGGTTTGCATTTGCATAGTGTTCCATTAGTGCATTTGCAGCCTTTTTGCCTGTAAGCAAGGCATTTCCTTGTTTAATTGTTATTTGTTTGTTTCTAGGTCCTTCATTGTTCATGGCTTTCACTAGTTTCCATAGTTTGTTTCCATCCCTGTCAAAATTCAGGTTTTCTGTTTTTTCCCTCCAACAATCTCTTGTTGTTTGATTTACTGTTCTTTTATATTTTGCTGAGATGGCTTTGAGAGAGATGTTCGCTTCAATTGTTTGTTCTCTCTCTGCTGTCTTCCTGGCATCTTCAACTTTGTCCTCCAAACTTTGTAGTTCTTCAGTCCAGTATGGTTTGTAATTTTTCCTCGCTCCTCTTGGAATGGACTCAGTGGCTGCCTGTATTATCGCTCTGTTTAGACTTTCCACCATTTGCTTTATGTTGCCATATCGTGTATTTATGTTTTCACAATATTTGTCTGTTAGTATGGCAAATCTGTCCCAATCTGCTCGTTTGTAATTCCAGCGGGGCAAGGGCTTTTGCTCCTGTGGAACATACTCCATATTCATTACAAGCTTGATTGGTCTGTGGTCACTACCTGCTAATTGGTCCAGCACATGGCGATCGATTTTGTGGAGGATGTCTCCTGTGCAGAAAGCTAAGTCTGGAGTAGAAGTGGTAAGCCATCTTCTGGAGTAGAAGCTCGGTGTGTCATCCGCTTTGTTGAGTAGATGGAGATTTGAGTCTATTTCCCAGTCCTCCAATTCATCTCCTCTTTTGTCAGTATCTGGGTATCCCCATCTTTCTGAACGGCTATTAAAGTCTCCGACAATAATGCAGTTTGTGTCAGTTATTTTCATGTTTGAGAGTGTAAGGTCCTTATCTGCTGGGCTATACAGATTGTAGATTCTTATTTTCACGTCCTTTATCATTATATCAACACCTATAATTTCCGTTTGGTTGTCAGAGATCACAGATACTTCGCTGCAAGGTATTGTATTTCGTGTAAGTATTAGAACTCCTCCTTTGTGTCCTTCGCGGTCGAAACGTGTGGCCTGATATCCTCTGACTGAGAATTTGTGATTGGCGTTGAGGTGTGTCTCTTGAATGCATGCCACATCTATTCTATCTTTATGAAGACGCTGTGTTAGGGAGTCTTTCTTCTTGTAAACTCCTTCGGCATTCCACTAGTAGTATGTTGAGTGTCCTGGGGTATTTGGTCAATAGCTCTTAACCTACTCCTCTGTGCCTTGACTCCACAGCACTGTGGTTATATTCGCTCTTTCAAGCACGTGTTTGTTATTTGGTCTTTCCACGATATGCCCTGGATACGTCTGAGACATCTCATGTGGAAGGAATTCAACAACAACACAGGTGTTAATGGTGATCCCCGTGCCGGGCCAGGGAATATGCATACTATTTCCGACCTCCACGTTCCCATACAAAATACCGCTGTCCTCTTACATAACATTCTCCTGATTTCGTTACCAAAGAACATTGTCTCTTTCTAACGTGTAATAGCTCCGATATACACGTTGCCTAACAAAATACCGCTGCTCTCTTACAGAGCATTCTACTAACTTCGTGACCAAAGGACAATGTATTTTTTTACTTTCTGATGTGTAATAGTTCCGGCCTCCGCGTTCCCGAACAAAATACCGCTGTTCTCTCACAGAACATTCTACTGACTTCGTGTCCAAAGAAATGTGTCTCTTTCTATTAGAAATAATCGTTCCGACCTCCACGTTCCCGAACAAGATACCACGGTTTTCTCACAGAACATTCTACTGACTTCGTTTCCAAAGAACATTGTTTGTCTCTTTCTAATGTGTAATAGCTCCGATCTGCTCCATTCCTGTCCCTCACACAAATCCATAATGTTCTTAAGCAACTACCATCCTTATTTTCCTTCTTTGTTTTCTAGCTGTATTTCGTCATTCCCCCCCCCCCCCTCCCCTTTTCGTATTTCCTACCTAAAAATTTGGCCCGTGCCCCCCTTCACCATATTTTCAGAACGTCATTCCCCCCTTTCGTATTTCTTACCTAAAAATCCCGCCCCCGCCCCTACACAGTATACGTAATAATGGAAGCTAAATTTAATAGCACATATTAAAACAAGTCTAGACGTCCACATAAATCGTGATTTGTGCGTCTACTTACTTTATAAAATGAATTTTAGAAGGGTGAGACGTACAGAACCGTAAAGAGTGAAGGGAAAAACAAGATCAAGTAATCGGTTCTTGTATTAACGCGATCTTGAAATAATCTTAATTCCCCCCTGGAAACCCTAAAATTCCTCCGGGGGGGGGGGGGGGGGGGAATTCCCCACCGGTTGAGAACCACTGCCCTAGAAGAAAATAGATTGACGACATCAAAGACATTGTACAATCACATGCAATGACACTATCCAGTGCCATCAGTTAGGTGCTGGAACGTCAACTCTACCTCCCCACGACGCTTGATGGCAAAAGTAGAAGACTATGGTGATGACTAGGTACGCACATCCATTTTTGTAAATATCATTTAGCAGTTTAGTTAATATTCATATTCCGAAGTCTCCGCGTACTTATAATTCCTCCATCGTGACGTCATCTTGCCCAACTGTTTAATCCACCACCACCACCACCACCACCACCACAACAACCATCATCACCATCATCATCATCGTGTGCCGTGCCAATAAGCTTAGGCGGTCTTGTTTCACTATCATCCAATACACATCGCCTTGAATCCGTCACAAACAACGCTTGAAAACGCAGACAATGCTAAAAATGTCTAGCCAACAACATGGATCAACAGTGGATAATGAAGGAATCAACAAGCGTAAATAACGTAATACCCAGTATTAACATGTATTGTGTGTGAATTCGGAAAGACAGCACAGGTGGCGCTGGAGATGAACAACTGTGTGATTAGCATTATGGGATTTATGAGGAGAAAAGTGGAGTGGAGTAGGCAAACATCTTCCGTGCACAGGTGAAAGCGGAGTAGGCAAAAAGCTTCTATGCACAGGTGAAAACGGAGTAGGCAAAAATCTTCTATGCACAGATGAAAATTGAGTGGCGAAAGTCTTCTATGCACAGGTGAAAACGGAGTAGGCAAAAATCTTCATTCCATCCATCATGTGCCATGCCGGTAAGCGTGGGCGGTCATGTTTTGCCATCTCACTCGATCACCAGACTCGTGGATCAGCTCCGTGTTTCTGTCTCGGTCATGCCACGTGGCCAAGCCATCCAGGTATTTACTTCTAGGTCGTCCCCTTGGTCTCTTCCCTTCGATCTTGCCAGTTGTCACAAGTTCTCCAATTCATTTCTTCTCATAACATGCCCAAAAAAGTTACCTGTCTGCGTCTAATGACTCTAATCAGTTTACGATCTTCATTTGTTTCTTGAAGGACTTGTTCATTGGTTTTTCTGTCTGTCCTTGGTATTCTTTGCATTTTCCTCAGAAACCACATTTCTGCAGCCATCAGATGTTTTTCAGCTTGACTGCTCATTGTCCAAGTTTCACTTCCATATAAAAGTACAGGTTCTGTGTGGCACCTCAACACTCTATTTCTCGTTTCAATTGACATCTTTTTATTAGTCAGTATGTTTTTCATCTTGCTAAAGGCTACTTTCGCCATGGCGATTCTTGTTCTAATCTCTTCAAGTCATCTCCCATCAGATGTTATTACTGTTCCGAGATAATTGTACCTATTCACTTGTTGAAGAATATTCCCATTTACTTGTAGATTACATTGTGGTATTTCGTTCTTCCTAGTGACGACCATAATCTGTGTCTTTTTACAATTCAATTCTAACCCTAGTTGTTCACTGTGTGTAACAACCACATCTACTAAATATTGCATATCCTGTTCATTGTCTGCAATCAAAACTGTATCATCTGCATATCTAATGTTATTGATGCATCGTCCCCCAATGTTGATTACTTCTATATCTTCTATATTTCTGAAAATATTTTCACTGTACAGGGAAAACAGATCTGGAGACATTACACATCCCTGTCTCACACCTCTCTTAATAGGCTGATCCTGACCTGCTTCATTATCAACTCTTATGACAGCTTGTTATTTCCAATATATGTTCTTTACAAGTCTAAGGTCTTTTCCATCAATTTGTAGATCTTCAAACATCCTTATCATGTCGACATGTCCACTTTGTCGAAAGTCTTTGTGTAGTCAATAAAGCAAAGGTGTAGATCTTTGTTTACTTCTATAGAACGTTCAATTATGTTTCTCAGTATATACACAGCATTTACTGTACCCTTGCCTTCTACAAACCCACATTGTTCTTCTCCTATTTCAGGTTGTATTTTCCCCCTAACTCTTTGCATGATAATTCGTAGCAAAATCTTCGTGATGTGACTCAATATATACTAATTGTTCGATGTTGATCACATTCCAAGGCTCCTGATTTCTTTGGGATTGCAAAAAAATACGGAATTACATAATTCACGAGGTATATTTTCAGTATCATATATTGTATTAAGCAGTCTGGTAACTTTTTATATTCCATATTCTTCTAAAGCATTAATCATTTATGTTGTGATGCTTCTAAACCGGGGGTCTTGCCAGATTTCATATGGTGAAGATGTCCTGTTAAATTCCAGAGAGGAGACTGGACTCAACAAGCACATCTTTAAACTTATTATCTGTTGGGATTATTGACTGACTTTGGTCTACACTCCTCTCTTCTGTCTTCCCTTCCATATATCTATTTCTTTCACTCTCTCTATTATTCCCTCAACACATACTCCGACAACAGTTCCTTTCAACGATAAGATAAAAGATTTATTAATAAAAAACTATGTCTGGTGTATGTATGGATATTGTCTATGTAGTTGTTATGTTCTTCTAGTGTGGCTGCCAGATAAGATGTTGATAGATAGTCTCCGTGGTTTCTCTCGTCTCTTCTCTCAGCTAGAGTACAGGACATGACATAGATATAACAGAACGGTCTCACCCTGACAGCTCCGTCTGCTTGAGTCAGTAGATATATCCGTTTTTTGTAATGAAAAAATGTTCACCACTGTATGAATGTATTTAACCCGATCACCATATGCTGTCAGCGTAAACTGCATGGTTTGTATTATCTTATAGCGTTCTTAATTCCATCCTGGAAAACACATCTAGTTTCTATTGTTCTCTATTTTTGTCCTGTAAAAGTTCTACACTTAATTGATATAGGCACTTTGTATGCACCTTGCAACTCTTTGATACTGAGTAATTTGAGTCTTTTTTCTTTAGTGTGGATGATCTCTATTTTCCATTCTCTGTCCTCCTGACTTATTAAGATGCCACTTCTTTTCCTTCCTTTCTTATGCACAAGTGTCGTGCTTTATTACTTTAAAGTGCTTTCTTGTGGATTATCAACACTGGGTGATCTTGACCACAGCCATCTGTGTAATCTCTTAGTTGATAAGTCCCGCACTGGTATGGAAACTATTATCCCCTCTTTCCATCATTAGGGACGTGTATTTCTATTCCCACTCAAGAACATATCTCCTTCAGGTCAGTTTGGAACACACACTAAACTTACACAAAGAATTGCCACTCTTTATATCGGTCATCTTTGCGCATAGTCCTTGACATTGCTGGACACCTCACATCCAGACTGCATAATCATTGTTAGTGGAAAATTCCAGATCTGAAACTTCTCCAGTATTCATACATTCAGACCGCAATATGCTATCCAATAATGCTGTCTGCCTTTGTCGCAAACCAATTTTTCCACTCGACCGTTTTACCTGCGCGGTTAGCCGGCCCCTTCTGTGTCTTGACCTATAAACACATGCGCCTTGTCTCTCCTTTGTTAACCCTTCTCCTACCTGGGTAGTCGGTGTATGCAGTCGTCCATCTGGGAATCGTTAACTCTTCAGTATTTCACTACAGAAGAGTATTCTGAACCTCCATCTTCAAAATTGATGGTCCCTCATTATTATTTTGAATATCATACTCTTCATCTCTGTTATCGTCATAGAGGTTTTTCACGTAATCTGACCATACATGTAAGATCTGATCCTTTTCTATTATGACTCTTCCATCTTTTGTCTTTAGGCAACCTGCTGATGTACGTGTTCTTTGATTAGTAAGCTCCTGAATTCTTTTGTGCATTAGTTTCGTATTTTTACTGTTGTGTTGTTCTTCAATTTCTCTGCAATTTTTCTCAAGCCATGCTTCTTTTGCCTCGTTACATAAGGTTCTGACTTTTCTGTGAATTTCTTCATATTTGGCAGGATTATCTTTGTTCTGTCTTCTTGCTTCCATTAGTTGTAAAATATCTTCAGTCATCCATGTCTTACGGCCCACTTTCTTTACTTTTGGAATAGTTTTTTCTGCAGCACAACTGATTGAATTCTTCAGCATTTCCCATTGATCATCTACATCTTGAAATAGGATCTCTAGATCAGACAATAAATCAAATTTGTTCTTTACTTCTATGTTAAAATTATCTTGTATTTCTTTGTCAGTTTTCAATTTGCACAAGTCATATTTAGGTTTTCCTGTTGTATACTTGACTTTCTTTAACTTTACCCTCAATGTGCCTGTAATTAATCTGTGATCACTGCAACGGTCTGCCTTTGGAACTGTTTTTATGACTGTTAACGCATTTCGAAACCTTCTGCTAATCAGGATGTAATCTATCTGGTTTTTAATCCTACTGTCTGGACTCCTCTATGTCCATAATCTTCTAGGATGCTGTTTAAACCAGGTGTTTCCTAAAACCGTTTCTTGTTCTTTTGCCCATTCTACAAATCTTCATTGAACAGATGAAAACGGAGTAGGTAAAAAATCTTCTAGGCACGGGTGGAAACTGAGTAGGCAAAAATCTTCTACGCACATGTGACAACTGAGTAGGCAAACAGCTTCTATACACAGGTGAAAAGGTCATGTTTGTAATCCACATGATAAACGAAAAAAAAAAAATAGAAGATATAGAACACGGAGACAAGAAATAGAGACAGAAATCAAAGACATGGGGAGGACACTGAAAGAGTTGCATGGAATAGTTAAGGGTAGGAGTTTGTTGGGGGGGGGGGGGGGGGCTATTCTCTAAAGGAGGATAAGGAGCGAAAGAAGATTGAACGTATATTCCTTGGGGGGGGGGGGGGGGTTGTGTTTGTTCGCTTTAAAACTCAAGCGTAGGCAGTACAAGTACATTACTGGTGAATTCCCTGGACTGATGTTTTCTTGTGAATTAGCGTCCCTTATTACCGCATTACCAGTGTCCGTCGCCATCAGGCGAGCCCACTCCGACTTCTAAGTATCTTGTAATTTACTCCCCAATGTCGAGCACTAGTTGTAGTAGCACGTATAGGGACTACACTTGAGTTCAAAGCGAGCAATCGCAACGGTTGCAATAACAGTGCGCGAGCGCGCACGCACACACACACGCGCACACACACACACAAAATAATTAAAACGTACAAATCGAGGCGGAAGATAACTTGCATTAATGTTAATTGAACCGAAGCTGTTGTATTTATAAACCAGTAGACTAATAACTCCGCCATCACTGCTCTCTTATATCTAAGTCTTTTAAATGTGTGAAAATAACACTGTACTCCAACTGTCCGAAGACCCGACAAATCCACAGTTTCTTTCACAATAGTCAGTAGGTTGCGGGCTGTGTTGCCTCTATTGTGACTCAGCGTCAAACGTATTGCGAAATCGTATTCGCCGAGCCTAAGTGTTGGCATTCCGGTTGAAGTTAAATCTGGCTGCAGGATTTTAATAAGCCCGCTGCAAAAGCCCGGCATGCTAAATCTGCGCATTTCTAGAATGAACCAGTGGCAACAAGTGTGCCGCTTTGATTTATTAGGATGTTACTGAAGCTGAAAATCTGAAACAGAGATTGTGTGTAGCTAAATGTAATCCTCTTTGGAGATACTACCACGGAGTGAAAAGCGTAAGGCTTTTATATATTCTCATCAGCATGATCATGTGCCATGCCGATAAGCGTGGGCGGTCATGTTTCGCCATCCCACACAATCACCAGAGTCGTAGATCAGCTCTGTGGTTTTGTATGGATGATCCCACGTGACCAAACCATCTAGATATCTACGTCTCTGTCTTCCCATTGTCCTTCCTAATCGTGCCTGGTGTCACCAAGTTTATTTCTTCTCATGTGCCCAAAAACAGCTTGACAGTCCACATCTAATTTCTCTAATCAGTTTACGGTTTTCGTTGGTTTTTTGTTGGACCTGCTCGTTGATTTTTCTGTTTTTCCATGATATTCTTCACATTTAAATTAGAAATCACATTGCAATTAAATGTTTTTCAGCTTGTCTGCTCATTGTCCAGGTTTCACATCCATACAAACGTACAGATTCTATGTAGAACCTCAACACTCTTTTTCTCTCTCGTTGTAATTGGTCTGTATGTTTTTCCATATGGCAAAAGGCTACCTTCGCCATGGCGATTCTTGTTCTAATCTCTTCAATGCACCGCCCATCAAATGTTTTGACTCTTCCGACATAGTTGTACCGATTCACTTTCATATATTCTAGGTTGCGATATATTAGGCGTGAGTGGTCAAATTTCTTCCTGAGAACGAGAGTTTTCTGAACGTAAACTTGCCTAGAAATTACAAACAACCAAAATAAATGATGAGTTTGACTGCGACGTCCTGTAAAGGATATGCAACTAACTAACCCATGTACAGATCGGAAATAATTCTGTCTCCCTAGGGATTCAACCTAGACCCTTGTGTTAGCAGACATGCGCACAACCCACTATGTCACCTCGACTTAAGTATGTTAATTTTTCTTCGGGTTCGTGTTCTAGAGCAGACATCGGCGACGATCATGACTCCCCACGGCTCTCTGTCGCGTGTTAGTTTGCTGAAGTCGGTATTGCTAATCCTATGTTTAGTGCTCATCTGTTTGCGCTTTCTGTTTTAACATACATTACCTTTCTGACCTGCACTGCCTGTCGTGTGTGTAAAGAATGAATGTCGTATTAGTTACTTGTTCTTCTTTACCACTTTAGTGTCGTCCCTGGAGTGAAGAGAATCAACACCCACATTATTTTTTTTTATTCAATATCTCTATTCTGGAGATATCCAGCAGACTCCGTCCACACACTCCTTCAATCTGAAGACACCTTCCTCTCACTCTTACTCACCCCTGGATCATGCCCCCTCTCATTCTTCCCCAACATAACATACTTGACAACTCTCGCTTCAACAAATAAAAACAAGAAATTTATTAAAGCAAAGAGTATATGTAGGAGAAGTGTATGTGTGTATAAGGTGTAGAATGCGTGACGTGTATTCTAATGGTAGACCAGTGATTTAGAAGCAAAGTCTGTAACATCATAGTGCTTAGCACACAACAGCACCATTTTTTCCGGACAGTGAACCTCACCCAGAAGATGACGACTTTCTCCAATCACTCGAACAAACAGGATGCTGGTAATCCGATAGACACTGTTGATCTTGGTCTTCACTCTACCACACGGTGAAGTTACTCTGTTTCCTAATATTTGTTTGAACTGATAGTCTTCCAATTAACTGAAATGTCACTTGGGGAAAATCTACTGTTTATTAGTTTCTGGTTATAACATTTTCCCCTCTTTTAGAACACAACCTATTAATGTTTGTTAGGTAGATGTGTATATATATATATATATATATATATATATATATATATATATATATATATATATATATATATATATATATATATATATATATATATGTCCTTAGTATGCGAGTTATTAATCTTCGGTGATGAAGCTTATCACTCATTAAACACATTACTTCTGTTCATACAATTCTACTCAGCAGAAGCCAGGTTTCTGCGGAACAACTAGGTTCTGAGCCCCGTGTAAAACCTCTCAGCAACCTCTGTCTTCTTTCCATGAGTCATCATTGTAGAAAACTTGGAACTGCTTCTTCGTAATAAATCATCTCACACTCACGTGGAACACTCAAGGGGAACTGTAGATGGAACCTGTAGAGTAGATAACATCATGGTGAGGGCAACTCAGTCCTGACCGTAATTAGGTGATTGTAGGCCAATAACAGCACTCAGATCTATAACAGAGATCCGATCTCTGTCATACGGCCAAATCGCGCATCACAATGGTCTTATACATGGCAACACCAGGAAAGAATAAAGGAACGGGTAGAAACCCAGCAGATGCCCTACTGGAAGATCCTACCATTACACATACCTCTTCTCCCTCTCAACCATCCTTAATCTCTCTAATTATTATGCCACTACATTGTCCTCAACTTCCTGAGTAAAATGATATCTCACATAAGCTAGTTGAAGCCACACAATAGAATACTAGTGCCGACGCTCCTATGATACTTTCTAGCACCGCACTTATAGAACATTCTATCACTAATCATAATACATTATATCACTGTAATATCACCAGTACTGTACTCTATTCCTAATCATACTCTTAAGTTAGATATAATTAATTGCCTACCATATGTCTATTCCTGTTGTTACTCGAGAAACTAGGCAATCCGATTGGATCTATGTCCGCGGATAACTATCACTACTAAGACAGCCCAGTCCCTCTAATATAACACAACTCGGAATAATCCCCAATCCTAACACTTCAGAATGTTTTTCTCGACTCCCTCTACCTGTTTACTGCACTGGGTTTTATATGGGTGCTTGAGTGAGTCACCAGAAAGTCCAGACGCCAATCAGTCCAGAATCTGGCTTTGTCCTCCGGTTTCCAGACTAACCAGAGTCAATTAGCTGTCAAGTTTCCTTTTCATCTGGGGAGTTCTTTGTCTCATCCAACAAATATCCGGGTTGTCTGTGAGCCAGAGACCTTTCTCCCATTACAGAATCCTTCTGACCTCTAGCAGACATCTGTCCATTACTTTCAACGGCCAACTCCCGTTTTGTAGACAAATGTTGCCAATACACACCTCTCGAACAACATCCTGTCATCAAACTGTCGACTGTGTGTAGACAACTCGACGTGACTCCCTTTGATCTCATACACACTGTCGACCAGGTGCAGAAAATTATACCGACGTATTTTCCTCAGTTTGTTCACCATCAAAGAGTCAATTGTGTTAGCAAAATAATGTCGGGCCTGGTTGTCATCGATCGACTGACAAGTTTATTTATCCTGTGACACTGCCTCATTTGACTACCGCGGCTTCCTAATGAATAAATACGATACCCCGGCTCCATAATATACACGTACACATTATCACGGCTCCCTAATGAATGTATACGCTACCTCAGCTCAATAATATTTATTAATACATTACCGGCAGGACTCCCTGTTCGTAATTCCGTAAGCTCACGTTCGAAACACAGCTGCGCGAGATTCGGACAGCGGATCGAGTCGCGCTGGTTACTTACGAATGTATGTGAGCCAGTCGTTCAGAAAGCAATGGCAAACTACTGAACGTAAAACTTGCCAAGACACCAATAGCAGCTGAAAAATGCTGGTGTTAACTGTATTCTCCTGCAAAGGATATGCAGGGAAAAAATACATTACCGCGGCTCTAGAATAAATATATACGCTACCCCTGCTCCATAGCATATACTGATACATTACGGCGGTTCCCTAATGCATATATACGCTGCCAATGGATTTTTTACGCGAGCAATAATACACACGGGCGTCCGATCTCACTACCCAGAGACCAGGGGAGATTTTGTTACTAGAAGTCCACGTGAAAACATCATACCTCGAGACCACTCAGTATATATACGCTACCCCGGTGTCGTTTGGTTCCAACCGTACTACCGCCTGCTGTACCGGTCGTCTATGGTTCCGACCATACTACCGTCTGCCGTACCGGTTGTCTGTGGTTCCAACCGTACCTCCGTCTCCCGTACCGGTCGTCTTTGGTTCCGACCGTACTACCGCCTGCTGTACCGGTCGTCTATGGTTCCGACCGTACTACCGTCTGCCGTACCGGTTGTCTGTGGTTCCAACCGTACCTCCGTCTCCCGTACCGGTCGTCTTTGGTTCCGACCGTACTACCGCCTGCTGTACCGGTCGTCTTTGGTTCCGACCGTACCTCCGTCTCCCGTACCGGTCGTATTTGGTTCCGACCGCACTCGAATTTTTAAAATTAACCTGGGCTTCTATTTAACCCACCTGCCTGCAGCGGCAGGAGTTCCAGACTTTTACCATTACCATCATCTAGCAGGTCCTTAGCAGAGCGACGCATCATGACCCGCCGAAGGGTGATACAAACTCCGCCGCGCAGCAAGCACGACAGGAGGCGTCAGAAGTGGTCCCCCTTCCCGGAATGTTTCGGCCGTTAACCCCCCTGACACTCTCTGGGTTCGGGTCCGCCAAGGCCATGACTCCAGGTGTATTTCTCCTGGTGTAAGTTGGAACACCGTTTCGAGACGTTCGATCTTTGCGTTGTCCTTGTTTTTGTCCCATACCTGCGAGAAATGCCTGCTCCCAAGCCAACCCTCCTCGGGGAGGAGAGCCTCGTGCACTCGGTGCTTCATGCCTTCACACAAACCCTAGGACCTGTGGCCGTGGAAGGCCAGCTTCTTCCCTTCTTGTAAAATGGCAGTAAATCCTGTAGAATGTCAATAAATCCTGTAAAATGTCGGTAAATCCCGTAGAATGTCAGTAACTCCCGTAGAATGTCAGTAATCTTGTAGAATGTCAATAAATCTTGTAGAATGCCAGTAACTCCCGTAGAATGTCAGTAATCTTGTAGAATGTCAGTAACTCCCGTAGAATGTCAGTAATCTTGTAGAATGTCAGTAAACTCCCGATAGAATGTCAGTAATCTTGTAGAATATCAGTAAATCTTGTAGAATGTCAGTAACTCCCGTAGAATGTCAGTAATCTTGTAGAATGTCAGTAAATCTTGTAGAATGTCAGTAATCTTGTAGAATGTCAGTAATCTTGTAGAATGTCAGTAATCTTGTAGAATGTCAGTAAATCTTGTAGAATGTCAGTAATCTTGTCAGTAACTCCCGTAGAATATCAGTAATCTTGTAGAATGTCAGTAACTCCCGTAGAATGTCAGTAGCTCCCGTAGAATGTCAGTAGCTCCCGTAGAATGTCAGTAACTCCCGTAGAATGTCAGTAATCTTGTAGCATGTCAGTAAGTCCCGTAGAATGTCAGTAAATCTTGTAGAATGTCAGTAACTCCTGTAGAATGTCAGTAATCTTGTAAAATGTCAGTAACTCCCGTAGAATGTCAGTAACCTTGTAAAATGTCAGTAACTCCCGTAGAATGTCAGTAATCTTGTAATATGTCAGTAACTCTCGTAGAATGTCAGTAATATTGTAAAATGTCAGTAACTCCCGTAGAATGTCAGTAATCTTGTAGAACGTCAGTAAATCTTTTAGAATGTCAGTAACTCCTGTAGAATGTCAGTAAATTCTGTAAAATGTCAGTAAATCCTATAAAATGTCAGTAATCTGCTAGTATGTCAGTATATTTCTTCTTCTTGAACCACGTTATTTTAAGAATGCTTGTCTGTTACATTTAAGTATTTAAGTTCAAAAGCCCCGATATTACAATAACCGTTAAAAAGACGAGCACTATAAAAATAATCTGCACAAATTTATAAATGTAAATTATAGATTGAACATTCCCAAAACTGTATTTCTCTTTTGTTTTTCCCCAAATTGTCTCTTTTCTTTTTTTCCAGTGCCACAAAAACGCCGCCTCTTTCCTTTGTAAATTGCCATTATTATTTATTTCATTAAAATAATCACACGCGTCAAGTTAACGAGATGTGTGACTTTTTGTCAATGCTGACTTCTTTCTTACATTGAAAAATCTGTCTTCTTTTTCAACATGATCATCATCATCAGCTTCGTTGAATAGTTTTTCTCGACGTTGGCTTTCCTTTCGTAATTGCCTGGCAAATCGCCTGGATTTCTCAATGCTTATAGTTATGGTGTGGTTATTATTTATATTTGTTTGTTTTCTTGTAATATTATATTTTGCCTGTTGTTGGCATATTATGCGTTCAGTAGTTAGAAAAACCAGTGACCAAGTACTATAAGAAACAAATGAAAATCGTAAATTGATTAGAGAAATTAGACGTAGACAGTTAACATTTTTTGGACATGTTATGAGTAGAAATAAATTGGAGAACTTGGTGACAACTGGCAAGATCGAGGGGAAGAGAACAAGGGGGAAGACAGAGAAGTAAATACTTGGATGGCTTGACCACGTGGTATGGTCGAGACAAGAACACTGAGCTGATCCACGACTCTTGTGATCGAAAGAAATGGCGAATCAACCGCCGACGCTTACCGGCATGGCACATAATGAATGAAGTTAGCCATTAAGCATTGGTGTAACGGCTAGGATATTGTAGTGACAATAGCATGAGCACAGTAGGACAAGGTTCGAATCCTGTTCTTGTCGTTGGCAACGGTAGGGAAAGACTGACCACCTATGGATCCATGCTCTCCGATCTACAAAGCGCGATAGTCCTAACACTTGACATACCCACAGGGGATTCCTGCTACAGGACTTCTGTGGTTTGATTTTTGCTGAGAGAAAAGTCTGTTGTCAAGTTAATACAGTCTTGGGGCCATCTTTCTTCATTTCTCTCGTTTGTCCTTCACTGCCGTATGTCGTTAAGCGTCATTGGCTTGTTTGATGATTGGTTTACTAACTAGGGCTCGCTCGGTCGCTTAGTATGCTCAGATGTTGTGGTTTTTTAAGGTGTTGATGATTCCGTTGATCTATCTTTTTTGTTGCCTTCCCCTGCCTCTTGATGTTTCCATTTTCATGGCGTATGCTCTTGCTGCTAGCGAGGTTGGGTACATTCTCACTAGGTGACCGAACCAGTTCAGTCTTTGTCTATCAATGCAAATGTGAGCACTTCCTACGCAATTGTAGACCGCAGACATAGCCGAATTGTAATTGTGCAACGTTTTGTTCGAAATACAGAAATGGCGGTGCTGTGGTATGTTATGCTTTTGCTTATCAAGACTCCACTGGGGCTCTCACACCCGACCACAGCAATACAAGAACAAACTGATGTGCATGTTAAAAAAAGTTAGTTGCACATCCTTTACATGAAGTCACAGTCAACCCCAGCATTTTTCGGCTATGATTTCTTGGCAAGTTTACCTTCAGTTGTTTTCCATTGCTTTCTGAACGTGCCTCTTACACACCACCAAAAGAAAAGAGTGATCAAATCAATCTGAAAACCATCAACATAATCTTAAGACAATTATTACTTTGTGGACAAACCAGAAGAAATCATTATTCTGCACGTCACAACGGGACACAATAGATTATGCAACCACATGTATACAAAATTCAAGATTGGTGAATCAGCCATGTGCGCATGTGAATTGGTGCCGCAGACAGCAGAGCACATACTCCAAGACTGTCTAAACTACGACATATCTAGGCGAACTTTCTGGTCTGGAGAAACAACAGTGGAAGATAAACTCTATGGACCACTGAGTGAACTAAAACAGACAGTGAAGTCCATACAAGAGACAGCATTACAGATATAAACACAAATAAGCGAACGAAAGTAGAAGAAGTTTAAAAAAACCCAGATATTTTACTTATTTATAAATTATACCAAAGGAGCAAGCAGAATACAATGAAATACAGCGAAGTCCATACAAGAGATAATATTGCAGATATAAACACATTTCAAGCGAACGAAAGAAGCAGCAGTACTTGACCACCGGCTTGGCAGTCAAGCGTTACAGCCATTGCTCCACCACGACCTCAACCACCTTTAGAGGCTGAACTACCTGTTTCCGACCAGTACCTGTCTAAGGTGCCGGCTCCGTGGCTAAGGAGTTACAGACGCAGTTCGTAATCCCGCAAACCGCGTTAGAAACACAGAGCGGGCGATTTGGCAGCAGACTACCTTGCGTTTTTTTTAACGGAACGACATGGGCGCTGGTCGTTCAAAAAGCAATAGCAAACTAGGTGTCACGGTATTTCGTATGCCTTGTTTGTGTTCTATCCAGCGCCAGCATCTTGTCAACAAGGGCGAGAGATGGTTGAACAGCTGTCTGTCACAGAGTACAACAAGGGCGAGAGATGGTTGAATCTGTCTGTCACAGAGTACAACAAGGGCGAGAGATGGTTGAATAGCTGTCTGTCACAGAGTACAACAAGGGCGAGAGATGGTTGAATAGCTGTCTGTCACAGAGTACAACAAGGGCGAGAGATGGTTGAACAACTGTCTGTCACAGAGTACAACAAGGGCGAGAGATGGTTGAACAGCTGTCTGTCACAGAGTACAACAAGGGCGAGAGATGGTTGAATAGCTGTCTGTCACAGAGTACAAGGGGGAGAGATGGTTGAATAGCTGTCTGTCACAGAGTACAACAAGGGCGAGAGATGGTTGAATAGCTGTCTGTCACAGAGTACAACATGGGCGAGAGATGGTTGAACAGCTGTCTGTCACAGAGTACAACAAGGGCGAGAGATGGTTGAACAGCTGTCTGTCACAGAGTACAACAAGGGCGAGAGATGGTTGAACAGCTGTCTGTCACAGAGTACAACAAGGGCGAGAGATGGTTGAATAGCTGTCTGTCACAGAGTACAAAGGCAAGAGATGGTTGAATAGCTGTCTGTCACAGAGTACAACAAGGGCGAGAGATGGTTGAATAGCTGTCTGTCACAGAGTACAACAAGGGCGAGAGATGGTTGAACAGCTGTCTGTCACAGAGTACAACAAGGGCGAGAGATGGTTGAATAGCTGTCTGTCACAGAGTACAACAAGGGCGAGAGATGGTTGAATAGCTGTCTGTCACAGAGTACAACAAGGGCGAGAGATGGTTGAATAGCTGTCTGTCACAGAGTACAACAAGGGCGAGAGATGGTTGAACAGCTGTCTGTCACAGAGTACAACAAGGGCGAGAGATGGTTGAACAGCTGTCTGTCACAGAGTACAACAAGGGCGAGAGATGGTTGAACAGCTGTCTGTCACAGAGTACAACAAGGGCGAGAGATGGTTGAACAGCTGTCTGTCACAGAGTACAACAAGGGCGAGAGATGGTTGAACAGCTGTCTGTCACAGAGTACAACAAGGGCGAGAGATGGTTGAATAGCTGTCTGTCAAAGAGTACAACAAGGGCGAGAGATGGTTGAATAGCTGTCTGTCACAGAGTACAAGGGGGAGAGATGGTTGAACAGCTGTCTGTCACAGAGTACAACAAGGGCGAGAGATGGTTGAATAGCTGTCTGTCACAGAGTACAACAAGGGCGAGAGATGATTGGATAGCTGTCTGTCACAGAGTACAACAAGGGCGAGAGATGGTTGAATAGCTGTCTGTCACAGAGTACAACAAGGGCGAGAGATGGTTGAACAGCTGTCTGTCACAGAGTACAACAAGGGCGAGAGATGGTTGAATAGCTGTCTGTCACAGAGTACAACAAGGGCGAGAGATGGTTGAATAGTTGTCTATCACAGAGTACAACAAGGGCGAGAGATGGTTGAATAGCTGTCTGTCACAGAGTACAACAAGGGCGAGAGATGATTGAATAGCTGTCTGTCACAGAGTACAACAAGGGCGAGAGATGGTTAAATAGCTGTCTGTCACAGAGTACAACAAGGGCGAGAGATGGTTGAATAGCTGTCTGTCACAGAGTACAACAAGGGCGAGAGATGGTGAACAGCTGTCTGTCACAGAGTACAACAAGGGCGAGAGATGGTTGAACAGCTGTCTATCACAGAGTACAACAAGGGCGAGAGATGGTTGAATAGCTGTCTGTCACAGAGTACAAGGGCGAGAGATGGTTGAATAGCTGTCTGTCACAGAGTACAACAAGGGCGAGAGATGGTTGAATAGCTGTCTGTCACAGAGTACAACAGGGCGAGAGATGGTTGAACAGCTGTCTGTCACCGAGTACAACAAGGGCGAGAGATGGTTGAATAGCTGTCTGTCACAGAGTACAACAAGGGCGAGAGATGGTTGAACAGCTGTCTGTCACAGAGTACAACAAGGGCGAGAGATGGTTGAATAGCTGTCTGTCACAGAGTACAACAAGCGCGAGAGATGGTTGAATAGCTGTCTGTCACAGAGTACAACAAGGGCGAGAGATGGTTGAATAGCTGTCTGTCACAGAGTACAACAAGGGCGAGAGATGGTTGAATAGCTGTCTGTCACAGAGTACAACAAGGGCGAGAGATGGTTGAATAGCTGTCTGTCACAGAGTACAACAAGGGCGAGAGATGGTTGAATAGCTGTCTGTCACAGAGTACAACAAGGGTGAGAGATGGTTGAATAGCTGTCTGTCACAGAGTACAACAAGGGCGAGAGATGGTTGAATAGCTGTCTGTCACAGAGTACAACAAGGGCGAGAGATGGTTGAATAGCTGTCTGTCACAGAGTACAACAAGGGTGAGAGATGGTTGAATAGCTGTCTGTCACAGAGTACAACAAGGGTGAGAGATGGTTGAATAGCTGTCTGTCACAGAGTACAAGGGGGAGAGATTGTTGAATAGCTGTCTGTCACAGAGTACAAGGGGGAAAAGATGGAGAGAGTTGCAGTTCATGTCTGTCCACAGCCTTCTGTCTCGTGTGCTGCTAATCATTTCTGACACAGCTGTTCCTCTATGTCATGACGTCAAACTGTTCAGCAACTTCTCTCTTAGTCTCCCCCCCCCTTCATTGTTAGCTTCCCCTTCTCATGACATGCTCAAAGAATGTGGAATGTCCACTTCTGATGCTTGTAACCAGTTCTCTTTGTGGTTTAAATTCTTCCAAGATGTCTGACTATTTCTATCCGTCCACGGCGTTGTCATTATTTTTCCATAAAACCACATTTCTGCAGCTTCCGCACAATAACTCACTTGTCTACTAACTGTCCATAATTTGTTTCCGTAAATAAGCACTAACTCGTTATTGTTTTTTACAGTTAGTTGCATATCTTTTACAGGACGTCGCTGTCAACACCAGCATTCTTTTTGCTGTGATATCTTGGCAAGTTTACGTTCAGTAGTTTGCCATCGCTTTCTGAACGACTGGCACCCATACAATTTCGTAAAACAAAACAACACAAGGCGGTCTGCTGCCAAATCGTCGGCGGCTGTGTTTCGAACGCGGGTCTGCGAGATTACAAGTGCCCCCGCAACCTCTTCGCCACGGAGCCGGCTAACCCATTATAACTCTTAAAAACTCTTTTTCTCAACTCGACTGACGCAGATAGAAATACATTATCGTAAAGTTATCATGTACTCGTATTTAGGCCAAATGCAAAGTGATATTATTTGTGACAGCGTGAGTCAACTGAACACAAACATATAACAACATGCGATACTGTTCACTGGGATGACAGTATGTACATCTCACTGTGGAGCATGGAGTACCAGCAGTCGAAGGCCAGAGACGTGGCCAAAAAGAAAGTTCGCTTCTCCATACAAGGTAAGCAACTCTACTCTTTGTGTTCGTGCATTATGTCCCTTGTTATGGTTAGCTTCAGCTTTTTCTTTCTTTTTAATTTACGGACGACAAGAAATTGATGCATTGCGAAATACTGAGAAATCCACAGGGTCTATCATTAACGACAGACAAAAGAAAGAAAGAAAGAAAGAAAGAAAGGAGTAACTGTTTTCCTGCAGCAGATAGGTTCTAATGTGAGAATTGTTGCATGCGCTAAATATGTTTATCCTTGCGTTTTGGGGTGAAGTGAACAGTCAGTTTCATTTCTGCCACTGTTCTCTACAATACATCTCAAGTACTGGAAAGTAATCAGTTAGAAAGAAATAGTTTGCAGACACACAGTGAGCGCGTGGAAAGATAGCAGTTTTAGCAATTGTGGCGGTAGTAGTAGTAGTAGTAGTAGTAGTAGTAGTAGTAGTAGTAGTAGTAGTAGTAGTAGTAGTAGTAGTAGCAGCAGCAGTAGTAGTCAGTAGTAGTAGTAGTAGTAGTAGTAGTAGTAGTAGTAGTAGTAGTAACAGCAGCAGCAGTAGCAGCAGCAGTAGTAGTAGTAGTAGCAGCAGCAGCAGCAGCAGCAGTAGTAGTAGTAGTAGTAGTAGTAGTAGTAGTAGTAGTAGTAGCAGCAGCAGTAGTAGTCAGTAGTAGTAGTAGTAGTAGTAGCAGTAGTAGTAGTAGTAGTAGTAGTAGTAGCAGCAGTAGTAACAGCAGCAGCAGTAGCAGCAGTAGTAGTAGAGTAGTAGTAGTAGAGTAGTAGTAGTAGTAGTAGAGTAGTAGTAGTAGTAGTAGTAGTAAGTAGTAGTAGTAGTAGTAGTAGTAGTAGTAGTAGTAGTAGTAGTAGAGCAGCAGCAACAGTAGTAGTATTAGCAGCAGCAGCAGCAGTAGTAGTAGTAGTAGTAGTAGTAGTAGTAGTAGTAGTAGTAGTAATAGTAGTAGTAGTAGTAGTAGTATTAGTAGTAGTAGTAGTAGTAGTAGTAGTAGTAGTAGTAGTAGTAGTAGTAGTAGTAGTAGTAGTAGTAGTAGTCAAGAAGAAGAAGAAGAAGAAGAAGAAGAAGAAGAAGAAGGAGAAGAAGAACAACAACAACAACAACAACAACAAAACAACAACAACAACAACAACAA
>JACEFZ010019862.1:0-22492 GCA_014155875.1 Cepaea nemoralis
ACAAAATCCCTGTGGCCATCATGATTTTTAATTAAAGTTACGTTGCACTTCTTTGTCAAGCCTGTGGCTCAGTACATCCGATTTCGACAAGCATTTGTTCGGGATGCTTTCCCTAGCCTTTGACTGTCCCCAGTCTACCTACAAGGCAGCAGGTTTGTGCGTCACTTCGTCTGGTCCCTCTCCTTTGACCTGTCCGACATGGGTGACCCTACCAGTAGCTGTGCTACCGTCGGCATAGCTCTTGGGGTCATTGGAACGCTCAAGCCCCTCTACCTCGTCAAGGTGGACGCACGGCAGAGGGGGGGAGTTCAATAAGTGTGTAATTATACAGACAGGCTGTCTGCCTCTTTCGCCTTCTTTTTCTTAATGTCCGCCAGGTCAATGAGAGAAGCAAAGCGACAGAGGCAAAAAGAAAGACATACAGATAGACAGATATACAGATAGACTGATATACAGACAGACGGGCGGGTAGGCAGATAGTCAGAAAGACAAATTAACAAAACGAAACAAAAGCATAGAGACAGATTTACAGACAGAAATGCAGATAGTCAGAAAGACAAATAAACAATCAACACAAAAGCATGCAGACAGGTATTCAGAGAACTTGTAAAAGTTTTGTAAATATTTAACAAGGTACAGCAATCATGGGGTCTGTCCTCGGTTCTCCGGCCTGATGTCATTTACCGCCGCTGACTTCAACATTTAGCAAACCCTCTAAACACACGAATTAGAATTTAAAATCCATCTAATTCATGGAAATCATGCGTTTTTGGGTATAACTATTTCAGCTGATAATTAGTTCCCAAAGTCTGCGGAACATGGAGTTCAAGTGCAGAATTCACGAACATTTAACGACCTAAGTGCTGGTTCAAAGTGAGAGTGGCATTTCATTGTTGGCCTGCAAATATCGGTGGCTTCTTGCCATATTGTGTGTATCTCATTTCCAATTTGCATACCGCCTGGGAGAGGTTTGTCAAGTGGTGAGATCAAATTTGATCTGTTCCTACATTGGGCGATTAATGCATACGCAATGAAACGGGTGTCAGAACTGATCCGGTTCCGACATTTGCTAGGAAAAAGTGAATTTAGAACTAATAGGAATTTGCAGATACAGAAAGTGTGCAAAATGACTTGATAGTCTTTCGCTCCCTTTCTAAATTTACTACTTGAATATGAACCGACATCACAGCGCCCGAGACACTCACAGGGTACCCTCTCCGTCCTCATCTTCAACAAACTGGCAATCTTTCGCTCCGTGATCTATATTCAGTATGTGAGTTAAGAACCGACATCACAGAACTCTGGACATTCCATGCGCGCCCCGTGATCATCTAAATTCATCAATTTCTCACAACAAGAGCATAGGTGTATACTCTGTAGATATAAAGGGATTTCCCCCAGTCTGCTGCAATCCCGAGGCACACTCTACCCGGGATAACCCGGTACTAGTCGTGTATGGATGGTAGGGCAGGTATATAATGAGTAGTAGGGGACATTGTAATTAATGATGAAATGGGGTTTCAAACCCCCGATAAATTCTTCTTTACGGGGTTATCCCGCCATCTTGTTTTGTCATAAAAGCGGACCTCATTTTTCAAATTGTGGCGGGTATTTTCTTGGGTCAGGTTGTCACTTCCGGTTGTCCTGATGACTACTTCTGGTCGAATTTCGGCCTCGGGGCGGGCGGGCGCGAGCAGGTACCTCCAACTGCCGTCTCCGCTTCCCCCGACCACTTTCGAGACCATTCAAAGACAGCGAGGCAAGCCCCGGGCATGTGAATACTTATATAGATAAGTAGACTAACTAGTCGCCGGGCACCTGGGTTCGAGTCCCACTAGGTGGCTGTGCGGTGCGGTGTGTCGTGTGATTGAGCCCAGTCATGCAGATATCGAACCCTTCGATGAGGAGACCGAAATCAATATGACAAATTGGAAAAATGATTTATTCCATCACTCGAGATAACTCGAGTATCCAGACTTTGGACTACATGAATAAACTTTTTCGCGATGATAGCTAAATCGGTAGAAGTCCAGACCCTTTAACTTTAAGTGAGTGGCGAAAATCTGGTTTAAAAATATAGTAGACAGGCATACAATATTATTAGAAAAATTAAACCTAAAAACATAATAAACAGCTACATTTCTTGTATGTATAGTGGGGAGTAGTAATGTGAATATAAAAATAGTACTCTCATATTTTATAATCAACATCGTATTAAAATATCTTTGAAAACATAAAATCTATTATACTAGCCAAATAATGCCTCCTTTTTCCAACCAAAATAAACAAGTAACCAGGGGAGACTATTCGTGTCTCTTGTCTCCCCTTTACTGCTGTCCTTAATAAGCTCCCCCTGAACGCCAGCTTTTACCTGCGCGCACAGGTAAAGGTCACGCGCTGACCCCACCACGGCAAGTGAGAAATTCAACAATGGCCAGCGATCAAATCAAATCAAATCAAATTAACTTTATTAGGGTCACAAATTAGGCGCGCAGGCCCGTCTTACATACGGCCCTTCCAATCACTCGTCTTTCATTCATCAAGAGCATTATTCATTTACATAGGAAGAAAAATAAACATTGTGAAATGAATGTTGTAAACATAAGCAAGGCTTATTACCATGTTATGAGGCCCATCTCCCACTTATCCATACATCAACCCGCCCACACGCACACCCCCACCTACCCACACACACGCACACCAGGGACACATACATACCCCACCAACCGACCCATCCCCCTAGCGCACATCACTCACCCACACACACTACTCTCATCTGATCCCCCAACCAAAACACACTCGTCACCCACAAACATTCCCCCACTAACTCACACATCCCACGCCCATCCACATCCTAACCCACACATCCTCACTCCACCCACACCTCAAACCACCCATCCCCCAGCCACATCTCCATCGACCACATATTCCCCACCCACGCACACAATCCCCCACCAGCCCACACATCGCACATCCACTCACACATCCCCAAACCATATATACACATCCCCACCAACTGACATGTCCCTACCCCCTTTCCCCCCCCCCCCCCACACACACACACACAACGGCTAATAAGCTGTGAAGATAATACACCGGACACGATAGTCGAGTTGTGGTCAGTCGAAAATATGCAGATGTCAGTCATGCAAGAATTCAGCACAAATATGTATTTCTATTTGCTGTAAATCACTCTCCTCTCTCTTCTCTCTCTCTCTCTCTCTCTCTCTCTCTCTCCTCTCATCTCTCTCTCTCTCTTCTCTCTTCTCTCTCTCTCTCTCTCTCTCTTCTCTCTCTCGCTCTCTTTTCTCTATTCTCTCTCTCACTATTTCTATCATTCTCTCTTTTTCTCTCCCTCTCTGGCTGTCTGTCTCTCCCTCTACCTCTTTGTCTCTCTCACTCTCTCTCTCCTTATCTCTATCTCTCACCCACTCTCTCTCTCTTTCTAAACCGCTCTGTCTCTCTTTCTATCTTTTCTCTCACTCTCTGTCTCTCTGGCTCTCTCTGTCACTATATCTATCTTTCTCTCTTTTTCTCTCCTTCTCTGGCTCTCTCTCTCTCTATCTATCTTTTCTCTCACTCTCTGTCTCTCTGGCTCTTTCTCTCTCCCTCTTTTTCTCTAGTCTCTCGTTATCTCACTCTCTCTGTCTCTCTCTAACTCTATCTTTTATCTCACTCTCTGTCTCTTGGGCTCTTTTTCTCTCGCTCTCTCTCTCTTTCACCCTCTCTCTCTCTCTCTCCTCTCTCTCTCTCTCTCTCTCTCTCTCTCTCTCTCTCTATCTCTATCTTTCTCTCTCTCTATCTTTTCTCTCACTCTCTGTCTCTCTGGCTCTTTCTCTCTCTCTTTCTCTCTCTCTCTCTCTCTCTCTCTCTCTCTCTCCTCTCTCTCTCTCTCTCTCTCTCTCTCTCTCTCTCTCTCTCTCTCACTATCTCTATCTTTCTGCTTTTTTCTCTCCCTCTCTATTCTCTCTCTATCTCTACTCTACTTTTTAAAAGTTTGGCTGAATTTTGGCTAAAATTTTTCATATTTTTTAAACAAAATTTCCTACTTTTTATAAGTTTTGGATGAAATATTTCTTCACTTGTCCAAAAATTTTCACATTTGGTTAACAAAGTTTCCTACTTTTTATGTTTCGATGAGTTTTAGCCAAACTTTTCACATTTGGTTAACAAAGTTTCCTACTTTTTTATGAGTTTGTGTGAAATTTGCTCAAACTTTTCGCTTCTGGACAACAAAATTTCCTACTTTTCACAAGTATGGGTGAGATATTTATAATTTTGGTTGAACTTTGGCCACAATTTTTCACATTTGGTCAACAAAATGTCCTACTTTTTTGGGTTTGGTTGAAATTTGGCCAAACTTTTCACATTTGGTTAACAAAGTTTCCTACTTTTTATGAGTGTGTTTGAAATTTGGCCAATATTTTTCACTTTGGTTAGCAAATTTTCCTAGTTTTTATAAGTTTGAGTGAGATATTTATAAGTTTGGATGAAATATGGCCAAACTTTTCACATTTGGTTAACAAACTTTCCTACTTTTTATGAGTTTGTTTGAAATTTGGTCAAAATTTTTCACTTTCGTTAACAAATGCTTCCTACTTTTTATAAGTTTGACTGAGATTTTTATAAGTTTGGATGAAATTTGACCAAACTTTTCACATTTGGTTAACACATTTTCTTACTTTTCATAAGTTTGGGTGACATTTGGTCAAACTTTTCACATCTGGACAACACAAGTTCCCACTTTTCATAAGTTTGGGTGAAAGTTGGCCAAACTTTTCACGTTTGGTTAACAAATTTTCCTACTTTTCATATGTTTGACCGAGATTTTTATACGTTTGGTTTGAAATTTGGCTAACCTTTTCACATTTGCTTAACACAGTTTCTTACTTGGCCAAGATTTTTGCCATTTGGTTAACAAAAGTTCCCACTTTTCATAAGTTTGGGTGAAAGTTGGCCAAACTTTTCACGTTTGGTTAACAAATTTTCGTACTTTTCATATGTTTGACTGAGATTTTTATAAGTTTGATTTGAAATTTGGTTAACCTTTTCACATTTGGTTAACAATTTTTCTTACTTGGCCAAGATTTTTTCATTTGGTTAAAAAATTTTCCTACTTTTCATAAATTTGATTGACATGTGGCCAAATATTTTTCCCTTTTGGGTAACAGATTTTCCTACGTTTTGCAAAGTTTCCTACTTTTCATAATTCTGGTTGAGATATTTCAGACTATGGTCAACAGATTTTCCTATTTTGGTTAAAACGTTTCCTTAGTTTTGTTGAAATATTTCTTGAATTTGTCACCAATATGTAACATTTTCTCATCACATGCCAACTATATACACCATAAACACTAAAATAATTCAACAACCAAGACGTAATTATAATATATGCCTGTTTATTTTACAGTATTTCAGTACATATTACAGTATTTCAGTACATTTTTTCAAGAATAAAAATGCATAATGTCATTATACGAAACGGATGACGTGATATGAGATGGTAAATATAGTATCATCACAACCTTCTATTTTCACATACAGAGCTATACACATTGCATGTTGTTTCTGGATTTCTTCACACCATTGTCTGAGTAGATTGGTTTTTTTTTTCGATTGGTAGCCTGGTATGTACATGTCACTTAGCAGGTAGTCATAAAACTGGTCTCCTGCTTGGTGGCTGATATCTGAGTATTGTAGATAACCGAGGCATCAATCATCTGATTGTCGGGGACATCATGTCTCGGAAATTCTGGGATTTCGACGTAACGCCACGTATTTCACCATTATTCTAGGTCTGATCTCTTCCTAACTCGAAAATGTAACATCAGCACTGAAGTCTCGGTAGTGAATGCGACCTTTGTGCTCGTATCAATGGTTAGAAGTATTTCCACCGTGTCGAAGGAGTAACTACTCAGCGGTATGTAGTGAGGTTTGTCGAAGGCGCGAAGCACTGAGGTCGAGCGTAGATTCATGATAGGAACCGTCCTTAGTAGTGGGACCATGACGTCTCGGACTGGTCTCGACGCAATGAGATCGCAGTATACGTAGACATTTTGCAGGTCGTTATTCAGGTCTATCGCCCCTTCACCTTCAATTGTATCTAGTATCTCTTGCAACTTCTCACTAAATGTAATAGTGGCCCCGGGTTCGAGTATTTTCACAATGACTTTCTTTGATGCATTGTCGAAATGGAATAGAACACAGAGCTGATCGTCCACCTTCCGATCTTTCATTAGGCGATTCAGTGCAGCTATAAATGCGTCTGGTGAACCGTACAGGCCCGGGGGACATGCCTTTCTTATCACTCTACCGTTTGGTAGGATGTATCTTAGCCATACTTCATTCTCTAGCACATTGCAGTAGTAGTTGGGGAATTGAATTTCGGCCAGACCCACTTCGAAATGTTGACTCACCTCAATAGTCTGCGGTAACTTGACGAAATAGTGACCTGGTGTGTTCTTGGGAAACATGTTCGGCGAAGCATTACTCGGTAATGTCAGGTAGAAGCTCATATTTTAGGGTTTGGTAGCATGTAACCCAGACAGCTGCTTAGAAGAGCGATCCACAACTTGCCCTCGACTGCGTCGACGCTGTCTCGAGACAGATTGAATAGTGATACGCCAATGACTGTGTATATAGCGACCAGATGACAGAAGAAGACAATCTCTAGTCGCGGCACTCGCCGACCACACAGTGCACCAGAACGAATTTCTTTCCCCCTCTGGGCTATTTTGTGGGTTAGTTTCCACGTTGGTTTCTTCCATTACCTCTGTTTTTGACCTACTGGGTCATTACACTCGTGTCTCGGCTGTATCATTAGTTGCTATTGGCAAATGCAAAAATCAGTGCTCGAGGCGCTCCTTGTGGGACATTGCCGGTACTAAGGACACTACTTTCTGTATGCAGGCTTGATGAATCAGCCATATGCACGTGTTGATTTGTGACGCAGCCAGCAGAGCACATACTCCAGTTATATGTGATTAGCACCATATATCTCTTTATTATACTAGTATTGTTAGGTTAACTGTATGCCTACTTGGAGAAACACAACGAAAATGTGAAAGCTTTATCAAAAAGCCAACTTACCGTTAGCGACTTGTAACATTGTGAGCTGGTTGTTGTTCACTGAGACCGGTACTTCTAGCCGGTGAATGGTGGTCGTCTTATACACGCTATTTGCTGACGTAGAATGACTCAGCAGAATATTGTCTGGACATGTCTGGTCATGTGACCGGGTGCGACTCCATCTTTGACTGGTTGAGTCATTAGTCACGTATTTCGGATGTGTCTCATAAGACACGTGACCGGCTACAGCGCCATCTTTGATCGGTTTTAGCCACGTGGTTGTACCTTTACCTCTGTTTTTTCTTATCTACTGAGTCATTAAACTCGTGTCTCGGCTGTATCATTAATTGCTATTGGCAAATGCAAAAATTAGAGCTCGAGGCGCTCCTTGTGGGACATTTCCGGTACTAAGGACACTACTTTCTGTATGCAGGCTTGATGAATCAGCCATGTGCATGTGTTGATTGGTGTCGCAGCCAGCAGAGCACATACTCCAGTTATATGTGATTAGCGCCATATATCTCTTTATTATACTACAATTGTTAGGTTAACTGTATGCCTACTTGGAGAATCACAACGAATATGTGACAGATTTATCAAAAAAGCCATCTTACCATTAGAGACTTGACGCATTGTGAACTGGTCGGTGTACTGCAATATGTAAAAGAAAATGAGAGACAGAGCGATCGAGAGAGGGAGTTAAAGAGAGATCGAGAGAGAAAGAGAGAGAGAGAGAGAGTGAAAGCGAGAGAGAGAGAGAGAGAGAGAGAGAGAGAGAGAGAAGGATAGAGAAAATAGAGAGAGAAAAGGGGAGAGAGATAGAGAGAGAGAATAGAGAGGGAGAGAAAAAAAGAGAGAAAGATAGAGATAGTGAGAGTGAGAGAAAGAGAGAGAGCGAGAGAGAAAGATCCAGAGAGATAGAGAGTGAGAGAAAAGATAGAGATAGAGAGGGAGAGAGAGCGAGCGAGAGAGAAAGAACCAGAGAGACAAAGAGTGAGAGAAAAGAGAGAGAGAGAGAGAGAGAGAGAGAGAGAACATGATACTAATGCCTAGTTTGAACAGTACCCGTATTAATAATTCTAGAGAGAAAGCTAGAGATAAAGAGATAGGTTGAATGAAAGAGAGAGAGAGTGAGAGAGAAAGAGCCCGAGAGAAAGAGAGTGAGAGAAAAGATAGAGATAGAGAGAGAGAATAAAGAGAGAGAGGGAGAGAGAGAGGGGGGTAGAGAAAGAGCCAGAGAGACAGAGAGTGAGAGAAAAGATAGAGAGATAGAGAGAGAAAGAGGGGGAAAGAAAAAGAGAGAAAGATAGAGATAGTGAGAGAGAGAGAGAGAGAGAGAGAGAGCCAGATAGACAGAGAGTGATAGAAAAGATATAGAGAGAGACAGAACGGGTGAGAGAGATAGAGATAGGGAGAGAGAGATTGAGAGAGAGACAGAGAGGTAGAGGGAGAGAGAGACAGTCAGAGAGGGAGAGAAAAAGAGAGAGAGCGAGAGAGAGAGATGGAGAGAGATGAGAGAGAGCGAGAGAGAGAGAGAGATGGAGAGAGATGAGAGAGAGCCAGACAGAGAGATTTACAGCACATAGAAATACATATTTGTGCTGAATTCTTGCATGACTGACCACTGCATATTTTCCACCGACCACAACTCGACTATCGTGTCTGGTGGATTATCTTCACAGCTTATCAGCCGTTGATCACTGGCCAATGTTGAATTTCTCGCGGGTCGTGTTGGGGTCAGCGCGTGACCTTTACCTGTGCGCGCAGGTAAAAGCTGGCGTTCAGGGGGAGCTTATTAAGGACAGCAGTAAAGGGGAGACAAGAGACACGAATAGTCTCCCCTGGTCACTTGTTTATTTTGGTTGGAAAAAGTGGGCATTATTTGGCTAGTATAATAGATTTCATTTTTTCAAAGATATTTTAATACGATGTTGATTATATAATATGAGAGTACTATTTTTATATTCACATTACTACTCCCCACTATACATACAAGAAATTTAGTCGTTTATTATGTTTTTTAGGCTTAAGTTTTAATAATATTGTATGTCTATCTACTATATTTTTAAACCAGATTTTCGCCACTCACTTAAAGTTGATACATGGGTCTGGACTTCTACCGATTTAGCTATCATCGTGAAAAAGTTTATTCATGCAGTTCAAAGTCTGGATACTCGAGTTATCTCGAGTGATGGATTAAATCATTTTTCCAATATGTCATATTGATTTCGGTCTCCTCATCGAAGGGTTCGATATCTGCATGACTGGGCTCGATCATACAACACACCGCACCGCACAGCCACACAGAGGGACTCAAACCCAGGTTCCCGGCAACCAGTTGGTCTACTTATCTATATAAGTATTCACATGCCCGGGGCTTGCCTCGCTGTCTTTGAATCGTCTCGATAGCGGTCGGGGGAAGCGGAGGCGGCCGGCGGAGGTACCTGCTAGCGCCCGCCTGCCCCGGGGCCGAAAGTCGACCGGAACTAGTCATCAGGACAACCGGAAGTGACAACCTGACCCAAGAAAATACCGCCACTATTTGAAAAATGAGGTCCGCTTTTATGACGAAACAAGATGGCGGGATAACCCCGTAAAGAAGAATTTATCGGGGGTTTGAAACCCCATTTCATCATTAATTACAACGTCCCATACTACTATAATGCATACATAACAAAAAAGTCGTTTAAAATTCACCAGGGTCGACTTAATTGCACCAGGTTGTATCCCATATGGCTCAATCTTTTTTCCGCAGCGAACTGCCGAAAGCGTCGCACATAGCAAGAACTCTGTATCTCCAGAGACGACCCCCAGGAGTCTCAAAAATAAATGCACTCGTCAACCGAGTGACCACCATTTGGACAGTAGGACGATATATCGCCGTACTAGGGTCACCGTATTATTTGATGTGTTTGGTAGTATCTTTCGGAAATTTACATTGCAATATTTATTCATTTAATCAAAACAATGTTTTCCCGTAGTGAATTTGAATAACGAAGACACAAACCATATTTAGCACGATTTATTGCTTGACACATTTCGCTACATCTCGTCAGGTACTTACTGCAGATGTCACACATCATAGAGTAAAATAATTAGAATCATCGTTCAAGCTGAAATATACACATCTTCACACAGTAATATCAGTTGTTTACTATGGTAATTTTAAACTGACTATCATGCCTTTCTGTTTGCACAAAATTGGCTCCTGCAGGTGGATCATTATCGCTTCTGCAAACTTTAACAAACGACTATTTTGTGTATGAAACAACACGCGAAAAGTACTGTCCCTTTCAATGACATGACAAGTTTTCAAGACATGACATGCAATTGACGACGCCGGAAGTTTATAATTGTGGTGTGTGTAATGTAGGTAGACTTGCACCTGCATGTGAATTGGTAAATACAATTAGATGTGGCGTACAGAGGGGTAGATTCTTTTATTGCTGGGGTGGGAATAGGTGTGGTTTTGTACCTAATAACTGGAGTTGCAGCACAGAATGTTCGGCCAACTGCTGTAACAAGCCGGTCCTGTAGACGTTGCATTACGTCATCCCCTCGAAAGGTAAGCTGTATAAACACCTTGAGCTTAGGGACCGTAGGTACGTCTGATTTTGGTTTCGGCTGTTGGCAGTGGCGCTTTATAAATCCTGTGGAGTACCCATTTAGGTGTAATACATTCTTCAGAGGTTCAATTTCTTCCGTCAGTGTATCTTGGGTGCATATCTTCCTAGCACGGTCAAACAGGGTCCTCACTATGCCCCGTTTGTACTGGACAGGTGCGAAGCTACGAAAATTTAAGTATTGGCCAGTCCATGTTTCTTTGCGGTACACCTATCTTTGAATTGTGCAGTCTGCTCTACGTCTCATTAGAATATCTAGGAACGGCAACGTTTCGTTGTGTTCGTGTTCCATAGATAGAGATATGTTTTTATGCGCCATGTTCATTATGGCCTGGAACGATGTTGCTTGTAGCTCGTCTGTGGTGATAATTAATATATCGTCCACATAACGACGGTAGAAGACCAAGTTGTTAATGTCTTAGGATCTCTTTTCTTCTAAATGTGCCATGAAGATTGTTCATTTGATTGTGCACCATGTTTGGTGCGAACTACTTGTGTGGCACTGATTCAGTTAAGAGCGCCCTTCCTACGCACGTGTGCAGCTGATGGCAACATGTTCTTCTGAAGGACTCTTTTACGCGAATTAAGACGCAATGAAGATAGTGTCCCATGTAGTATGGCATGTGGTTATCCAGACATATTTCGGGATCGCCCTGAACCCGAAATAATTTCTTATGTGTGCAGATGTGATGTCTCAGCAATCCTTGAGAAAACCGACCTCACTCATGACATGATCAGCTAAGCTAAGACATGATCAGCTAAGCTAAGACATGATCAGCTAAGCTAAGACATGATCAGCTAAGCTAAGACATGATCAGCTAAGCTAAGACATGATCAGCTAAGCTAAGGCATGATCAGCTAAGCTAAGACATGATCAGCTAAACTAAGACATTATCAGCTAAGCTAAGACATGATCAGCTAAGCTAAGACATGATCAGCTAAGCTAAGACATGATCAGCTAAGCTAAGACATGATCAGCTAAGCTAAGACATGATCAGCTAAGCTAAGACATGATCAGCTAAGCTAAGACATGATCAGTTAAGCTAAGACATGATCAGTTAAGCTAAGACATGATCAGTTAAGCTAAGACATGATCAGTTAAGCTAAAACATAAGCTATGCTAATAAGTGATCAGCTAAGCTGAGAGAGAGAGAGAGAGAGAGAGAGAGAGAGAGAGAGAGAGAGAGAGAGAGAGAGAGAGAGAGAGAGAGAGAGAAGAGGAGTTTATTGCTAAGCGAGTAATTTGTTCTTGCCTTTGACCTATCCCGAAGCCTAACGGAATGTAAATCAGTAGTTGGCTACAACGTCCTACAACCATCAACATCAGCTCATTTTGAATGCTCGACCTGGTATGTGAGGAAATTCTGACACGCTGTTCCATTATTCCCAGAGCCACAGAGGCCGGTGGATACTTCTTACATTAGCTAACTCAAGGGGGGGGGGCTGTCTCTGCTCGAGTAGTTTCACGCAAGAGTCACTTACAACTATCCGGCTCTTGTTGCATTACCAAACAACAAATACGAAAGGGGTTCAAGTGAAACCTTTTTTTTTTGGGGGGGGGGGTGTGAATATACTCTGAAAAAGTACAGAAGAAATATATAATTCTTCGGTGTAGACACCACTGCGTTCAATGCAATTCCTCCAGCGCTGATAAAATGCGTATTATTCGTGTAGAAAACAATGCTCTGTGGGTCACTACTTGGTGTGCCTGACCCGGTCGTGTATATTCTGTCACAGAAGTAACGCCGTTTGAAACTTCCTGCTTGCCATATATTGCCGCAATTATACCAGAATGACTCTCCTACCACAAGAAAATATTCATAAAGAGAGGAATGAGAAATTAGACAAATACAGATTAAACCACGCTTCTCAGCATCTATCAAACTATGACGACGGATTGCGCAAGCAAAATGCCGACATTCAAAGCGATCACAGGCTAGATTTTACGAATCTAATCACACATATATCACGCTGACGTTCCACAAACTATGAAGGGACGATAAGGCGTGAATTCGCATACAGGGTTTCAGAGACGATAGACGGACTGGAGCCACTTAGTGGATCAAATGTATGAAATTCAGATTGAATCGACGCTCACCCAACTAAGATGGGAATGCTACAGACGCCTGATTAAGTGGAACACTTGCCCCAACACCTACAGACCAAACGAAGATCTGGGAAGTCACACAGACACTGCTGACACAGATTTTCACCCAGGACTCGGGAGAAAACGGACGAGAACGGACGGACCCCACGGCAGGTCCAGAAAAAAACACATGGCCTAACACCCGCCGCTGGATTAGAAAGATCAAGGTTACATCACAGATATAGGGATCATTATAAAAGCTCTGATTGCAATTGCCCAAATCAGATTTTGTTTTATTCTAAGGATCAGCTCTGAAAAGGAGCGCAATGTTCTCTATAGATTCTGTTCAGTGACAACGAGAAGAGACCCGGCGAAGCTAAGACGAGCATTTGTCCCAAACACCGATTCAATTGATCTTAGTGGATCCTGTTCACTTGAATTCTAGGTAGATCTCACCTGTATGAAAACCTGCATTCCTGATGTCAAACAACCACCATCAACATCAATTGCGTATTTCATTGCATTGGTGATATATATATATATATATATATATATATATATATATATATATATATATATATATATATATATATATATATATATAAAGGTTATTCAGTATCATCATCTTCCTAGCCATCCAGTTTTGCTTTATACGGATATAAACTAAAATTGGTAATAGCTGTTTTAACTCATAGTCAATCTTTATTAATTTTCAACCGTGCATACGTGTGTGCGTGCGTGCGTGCGTGCGTGCGTGCTTGCCTGCCTGCCTGCCTTGATGGGATTTGTTGTAACCAAGAGAGGGGTTTTGTCAAGGGGAAAACTTGCCTTGCCTAGCAGTCCAGTAGTAGACATAAAATCTGGGCATCCAACCTTCTCCTTCCCATTGTTTGGGGACACCAAGACCAACTATTTATACCTAGTAACGAGCCATTCTCAACTGTTCTCTTGGGTATCCAGGCATCTGGTTTGTCTTCAGCCTATAACAGACAAGTGTCCCGAGTTTCTCTCCGGGATCTGGAGGGTCAGAGATCTGATCTGGCACCCAGGATTAAACCCCAGTGTGAAAAATACGATTACTGACACATTGGATGGCACGTCAGAAACCTAATTAGTCAACTGACCGATGTGGAAAAAAGTCTGGAAATTCTGACTAATTGGTTGCCTATCTCGTGGCAAAAGTTGTCACTTGATGACATTACTCCACTCATACACTTACTAGACTGGCAGGCTTACACCACCATACTGGACCTTCATTCGCCGATGAATTTCTATATGTTTCACCCCTTCACTGATTACAAAACGGATAACAGAACTCTGCCCCTCTTTGGTGCATGTTAAAATTGGGGCGGCCATCTTTAAACTGTCCTTATGATGTCATCATGTTCGTCAGCACCGTGATGTCACGTCCTTAACCCGCCTGACTTCCTTAATAACAATATTGACAGGCTACAAGACAATGACACGAATTTTTTAATTTCTATAACACTTTTAAGGTTTTCATTTGAAGCGAACCTAGAATTTACAAATTATCTATCGCTAAGATATAAGAAAAAGTAAAGAACACTTCTCCACGTCTCGAAACGTCTTGAGTATATAGTGGCCACCCCTTAGACTAGTCGCTACTCGATGAGAGATGTTGTTACATTTCACACCGGTTGCTTTAACCTCCTTGAAAATGTCCTAGTACACAGTTAAGGCTTTGCCGATGTGTCCAGAAATCCCGGTATCGATAGAGATTCCTCTTCTTCTGCGTTCATCCGGAGAGATTTTTTTCGGACGTCACTGCTTTGTGCCTGTTTACAGCAGAACTGCGTTCTTGCGCCGTTAGACCGACACATCCGACTTCTGCGGCCATTTCCCGGGTATATAGTTCCAAACACGTGACTACCAAGCCTGCAGGCATGAGTGCTATTCAGTTCGCTACTACGACAACCGTTCAGGAGAGTAGTAATACATTTATTTCCGCCACTTTGAAGTAGCAATTTAGAAGTCAGCAAGGCCGAATGGATAAGAACGCGCAGTCTTGAATATCAGGTGCTCTGATGCTATGGGGTTCAAGCCCTACACCGGACAGTTCGACTAAAATGTTGACTTCTTGTCCTTGACTTGGGGACGTAAATTTCAAGTACCTCTGAAGTCGGAGTGGAACTTCAACTCTCCGGAACTCTGGAACTATAAACCCACATTTTCCCACTAGCTCTTAACCCACTTTTTCCCACTAGCTCTTAACCCACCTTTTCCCACTCCCACTAATTCTTAACCCACCTCTTCCCTCTCTCAGTAATTCTTAACCCACCTTTTCCTCCTCACACTAACTATTAACCCACCATTTCAAATTAGCTCTTTATCCACCTTTTCCCACCCCCATGAACTCTTAACCCATCTTTTCCCACTCCCGCTAGCTCTTAACCCACCTTTTCCCACTCCCACTAGCTCTTAACCCACCTTTTCCCACTAACTCTTAACCCACCTTTTCCCACTCCCACTAATTCTTAACCCACCTCTTCCCTCTCCCAGTAATTCTTAAGCCACCTTTTCCTCCTCCCACTAACTATTAACCCAACATTTCAAATTAGCTCTTCATCCACCTTTTCCCACTCTCACTAACTTTTAACCCACCTTTTCCCACTCCCATTAGCTCTTAACCCACCTTTTCCCACTCCCACAAATTCTTAACCCACCTCTTCCCCCTCCCAGTAATTCTTAAGCCATCTCTTTCCACTCCCGCTAACTCTTAACCCATCTCTTCCCACTAGCTCTTGACCCTCCTTTTCCCACTCCCACTAGCTGTTAACCCACCTTTTCCCACTCCCACAAGCTCTTAACCCACCTTTTCCACTCCCATTAGCTCTGAACCCAGCTATTCCCCACCCCACTAGCTCTGAACCCACCTGTTCCCACTCATTGTTTGTGTACTGGCTCTGACCCCGATGCCATTATCTGTGGCGGCGGTGTAGCGAACGCTATAGGCTATGTCGGTATACCGCGTTCCGAATCAAGTCGCTAGCTGTTTGGAAGAGTACCGCCTTGTGTTGATTTTAAACAATGATATGAGCGTCGATCGTTCTGAAAGCAACGGCAAACTACTGAACGTAAACTTGTCTAGTAAATTACAAAACAGCCAAAACGACTGGGGTTGATTGCGACGTCCTGTAAAGGATATGCAACTAACTTTAACAGACTCTGATTACAACCAACCACAAGTACCTCCACATCAGTCCTCCCCTCCCACCCCGCTTCCTATTTCAACAGTGTCCCGTTTCACTCTCCAGGGGCTGATCTTTTATGTCCGAAATTTGCATAACTGTGGCCTGGACTAGTCCAGCTCTCTACACACAAATCTATAGATCGCAGCCCGGCTCCGCACGCTGGCCCTGCTCCCGAGGTCTAGCCAACGATCTGGTACTTGTCCTCTCCTCCATGTGGGTCTTGCATGCCGCAGCCGGTCGATATTTCGGCCCTGTCTGCTCACCCTGGTCGGGATTCCAGGCTGCTGTACGTGATGTGAATACCAAAATCCGCCAACAGTTCCTTTTTTGTGTTTGCTGCTCCCGATTGACTGCCTTGGAGATCTCATTCACCTTCCTGCTCGTTCATTCTTCGCACATAGTCGGGCGTCAACATGAATATATTTGAAGTCGACAGCTCGCGTGACATCCTAACACTGGCGGACATACAGTTGTACACCTCATAGGTAAATGAAACATTGCATTCATTGAAAGGGGAATCTTGTGAACAAGGTCGACGGCGATTCACCTTTCGGTTAGTGTGAAGATAAATGGGCTCGTGGGTGCAATGGTTAGGACGTCACAATCACGATGAAGCGTGCGCCGTCGGACAAGATGGAAGTCAACGCAGGACCTTCGCTACGGGAAGGATAAACTGGTCATTTATTCCTCCCTCCACTTACTCCTAGAACATGTGAGGGTTCTAACACTTCACAAACACAGCGCATGATCCTGCTACGAGACTTTACTTCTTCTTCTTCTTCTTCTTCTTCTTCTTCTTCTTCTTCTTCTTCTTCTTCTTCTTCTTCTTCTTCTTCTTCTTCTTCTTCTTCTTCTTCTCCTCCTTCTTCTTCTTCTTCTTCTTCTTCTTCTTCTTCTTCTTCTTCTTCTTCTTCTTCTTCTTCTTCTTCTTCTTCTTCTTCTTCTTCTTCTTCTTCTTCTTCTTCTTCTTCTTCTTCTTCTTCTGCTGCTGCTGCTGCTGCTGTTGCTGTTGCTGCTGCTGCTGCTGCTGCTGCTGCTTCTTCTTCTTCTTCTTCTTCTTCTTCTTCTTCTTCTTCTTCTTCTTCTTCTTCTTCTTCTTCTTCTTCTTCTTCTTCTTCTTCTTCTCACTTTCAATGCCATGGTTATTTAGTCAGTATACGACTGGCTGCTTTAAATCACAGATAATATTTGTGTGTCCATTTTATTTGTTCCGAACTCTAAGGCCACGAGTGTGCACTCTGTTCGTTCGTGTGCCTAGAAGTTTAATCCGTCGAGCTGCTTAGTTGATTTGTACCTGCTTTCGGTGTGTTGTCTGTAGTTGTAGACGATGTGTTGTCTGTATTTTCACACAGAGTGTCTATATCTGTATACCGAAGAAACAAGTGGACATATATAGAAAACACAACAGTCGCTAAAATAATTTTGATGTCAGATAATTTACCGATTTGTATAAAATTTCCTGTCAGATCCTGTGATGCATGTAACATTCTCTGTCTCTTTTGTGTGTTTGTCCTTGATTTACGACGGGTAAAAGGGTCCTTCATTGTACATTGACTTATGTCTTTATAGTTATATTTTGAATTGTACGTCAGGTTACTGGGTAAGAAGTGTAACATTCGTTGTGCCTGACTGTTATATCAGGTTACTGTGTGTTAAGTGTAACATTCTCATTCCCTGACTGTTATGTTATCTTATTTAGTAATAAGTGTAACATTCTCTGTTTCAAACTGATAGGTGTTAAAATTCTCTTTCTCTGGCTGGTATGTTATGTTATTTAGTAATAAGTGTAACATTATCGTTCCATGGCTGGTATGTTAGGTTATTCAGTGATAAGTGTAACATTCTCTTTCCCTGGCTGGTATGTTAGGTTATTCAGTGGTAAGTGTAACATTATATATATATATATATATATATATATATATATATATATATATATATATATATATATATATATATATATATATATATATATATATTATATATTGACATCGCAGACACCCTGTACATGGACATGCTTACGTCAAACTAACTGACATAGGATCGGGCCTACCTGATCCATGGGTTACGATGAGGACCACGTTCTGCAAAGAACCTTTTACATGGGGATGAGTGTTTCACCTGACCTCTGCTTCCATGGATCTCCGAGCAATGTATGTGCTGTCTCACTGACCTCATGTGCGCCCCCTTCCCCCCCCCCCAAGAACTAATGTGTGTGTATTGCGAGAAAGCAAGACAAGGTGAGCGTCCACTGACTGCTTGTGGGATCTCGCAAAAGGATGCCCTGACATTCAACTATCTGTGGCTGCTGGTGATAACAGAACACGGTTGTAACACCGAGATAACACGCTGAATAATTCAAACACGGGCGTTCGTGCGTTAGATCAAGAACATTATGTGTACAATGCCCTGCCTCTGCAGGTGAGAACACGAATGTTGAGATGTTAGGTATGCCCACACTGTTGTATGATCATGAATCATCGATAATGGAATCCAAGTTTAGAAAGAGATCAGAGACCACATAGCTGTGGATTCTTCGTGGAATGCTAAGAATCCCAAGGACGGCTAAGGATTCCATGGGCGGACTAATTATTAAATGGGTGGCTAAGAATCTCATGTGCGACAAGGGCGACTACGAATTTGAACGGCGACTAAAAGAATTCTAATGAACAGCTAAGAATGTGGAATATCTAATCTATGTGCGACTAAGAATTCCAAGGGCAACTAAACATTCTAAGAGGCAACTAAGAATTCCAAGGGCAACTAATAATTCCAAGGGTGACTACAAATTCCAAGAACGACTAATAATTCCAAGAAGCGACTAAGAATTATAAGTTTGCCGATGAAGGCTAATTGCCGCAACGTCCTGTATGTGTCGTAATGCTGTTGTGTACAGCTGCACTACTTTGTATCATTTTATATTGTTTACATTTTCACAGCTTTACCGCAGTTCCACCAAATTTTATTCATTAGAATTATAAGGGCGGCTAAGAGTTATAAGGGTGACTAAGAATTATAAGACGATTAAGAATTATAAAGGCGGGTAAGAATTATAAGGGAGGATAAGAAGTTGAATATCCAAAAACTGTCGGAGGCAGACTCACAAAGCCTGGTATTTGTCCACAGGAGAACATGAGAAACGATTGTTCACGCTATGATACAAAAGGAACCGTAGAATGTTGCGACATCCAGAAAGATTAGGGTATAAGACACGGAGGTTAAAAGAGACAACCAATGATGCACGAGACTGGTGAGCGGCATGGAGGACAATTAGAGGCCACAGTTATCGAGAACACTGACAAGAGATAAATATGGAGGAACATGATCGAATACGGCATCCAGCATTACGCATGATAGTTTCTGAGATCATTCATATGATGTTCATGACGATTTTTTTTTTTTTTTTTTGCGTTCGCTCGCTTTTGAACTTAAGCGTAGACCATAAACTTGGTACTATTTCTGAGGCACTGGACTGACTTTTGAGTGTGGGTTAGTTTTCCCTATTACCAGAGTCCCTGTCCCTCAGGTGAACCCACTCCGACTTCAGAGGTAATGATGATGATGATGATGGTGATGATGATGGTGATGATGATGATTGTGATGATGGTGATGATGATGATGATGATGAGGAGGAGGAGGAAGAGGAGGAGGAGGGTGATGATGATGATGATGATGATGATGATGATGATGATGATGATGATGATGATGATGTCACAGGCACTAATAAAAAACAAAAAGCCCCGGGAAGGTTAACCCGGTCAACAAATGCCCGCAGAAGTCGGATGTGTCGGCCTAACGGCGCAAGAACGCAGCTCTGCTGTAAACAGGCACAACGCAATCACATCCGAAAAAAAAAACTCCGGATGAACGAAGAAGAAGAAGAAGAAAAACAAAAAGAACACCGTTTGGCGTACATTTTGTGTCTCCAAAACAACAACAACAACAACAACAACAACAACAACAACAACAACAACCTGTAATGCAAACCAAGCTACCCGCCCACCTGCGATACCTGCCAGAATTGGGACACACAACAAAAGAAATAATTAAAGCAGCTTTGAACTAATTTTTAATCTGGCCGGCCTCGTCACATGACAGCGCAGCCCTGGGCCACCTCTCATCAATCTATCATAACACGTGTAGTTGACGCCCCCTGCGACAAAATACAACTGTCTAGAGTGCGCTGCCCCTATTTATACAAGTTAAGATGTCGCTTGAGAAGACAACACAATTTTATCCTTACATTCTACAAACGGTTAGCTGATTCATTTCTGACGACATAAGAAAATGTACACACTCAATTTTTGGTTGACATAAAAATGTCTTTTATCTCCGTGCAAAACAACTCACGTGACGAATAAAGTTCTCAACAAAAACTATATTGCTTTATTTACCAACAGCTAGGTTTTGCAATAGCTGGGGCAAAGGTCGGCTTTTGCGAGATGGAAAACATACGAATAAAACGTTGTTAACTGCAGTGAGAAAAAGAGTGTTGAAGTGCTATATAAAAACGGTGCTGTTGTCTGTCCTGTGAGATAGGCAAGCTGAGAAACACATAACTGCATAAGAAACGTGGTTTCGGAAGGAAGGCCGGGGAGGGGGGGGAGAGGGGGGGGGGCAAGAATGCGGTGAAAGGATTGCGACATTCCTGCAAGGAAAATGACAATAAAAGCTGTAAATTGATTCGAAAATTACACCTAGACAAACAAGATTGTTTAGGGCACGTTGTGAGAAGAAATAAATTAGAAACCTTTGTGACAACTGGTAAGACTGATGGGAAAATAGCAAGTGAAAGACAGAGAGATAAACATCTAGATGGCTCGGCCAGGGGGCATAATCGGAACAAGAACACAAATCTGATCCAAGACTCTAGTGATTGTGTGAACCATTTTCCTTCACGGAACAAGAACTCACATCTGATCCAAGACTTTAGTGATTGTGTGAACCATTTTCCTTCACGGAACAAGAACACAAATCTGATCCAAGACTCTAGTGATTGTGTGAACCATTTTCCTTCACGGAACAAGGACTCAAATCTGATCCAAGACTTTAGTGATTGTGTGAACCATTTTCCTTCACGGAACAAGAACACAAATCTGATCCAAGACTCTAGTGATTGTGTGAACCATTTTCCTTCACGGAACAAGAACTCAAATCTGATCCAAGACTTAGTGATTGTGTGAACCATTTTCCTTCACGGAACAAGAACACAAATCTGATCCAAGACTCTAGTGATTGTGTGAACCATTTTCCTTCACGGAACAAGAACTCAAATCTGATCCAAGACTTTAGTGATTGTGTGAACCATTTTCCTTCACGGAACAAGAACTCAAATCTGATCCAAGACTCTAGTGATTGTGTGAACCATTTTCCTTCACGGAACAAGAACTCAAATCTGATCCAAGACCCTAGTGACTGTGTGAACCTTTTTCCTCCCCGCTTATCGGCACGGCACTTGATGATATTGAGTGTTTACAAACGCTATTACGCATTTTCCGTATTTGATTAGCTGAATCAATGGGCTGATGTCCATTTACATAGATATGTGAGATCCACGGAGCTGTAAGGATTGAAGTAGCAGAAGTCTGCTCCATTCCACAGCTGTTTATTGAGAAGAATGATAAACCTGACCATTGAAAACACGTAAGTCCATGCGATGATGTGCACTTCTTTCACAAGTAGAGGACGTAGTTTGACAGTGACATGTTCAGTCAGTGGTGGACTGGCCAGGAGTCAATTTACCCCATAGAAAGCGGACTATGTGGGCCTCTAACGAAGTGGGCTCCCGTAAATATTAGGCATTTGTTGACCGGGTTAGCCTTCCCGAGAGATCTTCATATGAATAGCAGCATTGCTCCAAACACATAAATTAACAAACAAGTAATGATTGATTGATTGATTGATTGATTTAGGAACCGACATCACAGCATTCGGGACATTCCCATAAGCGCTCCGTCCCCATCCTCAGCAGCCAGCGAAGAGTTCCAACACAAATAGTTCCAGTAGCAATAACAAGTAATGAAAAACCCATCATGTACACAAATAACAAAGATACCAATTTTATACCAGAACCACAAAGAAAACAGACGATGTTCAGCTCAAGTGTTACATAGAAGTCTTGGAATGTCGTGGACCAAGAAAGAGAAGCATACTGACATTCTACATCAATGGTTCTCAACCTTTTTTTGGCCCATGCACCCTTTCACCATATGTCAGAATGTCATTCCCCCCTTTCCAGCGAACGAAAGAAGAATTCCCCCCTTTCCAAAATGGTCAGCTTCAAAAGGTGCATTTAAAAAAATATTCACAATATTTTATTAACACACCAAATTAATCATTTCACAACACACAAACAGTTAAAACGTCAATGAATTGTCACTTAATACATGACATCAGAATGCCAGAAAGTTGTGCTTCATCAAACAAAACGCTCAATAGAAAATCAGGATATTGTGCCTGAAGCCGTTTTGAGTGTGCCATTCTGTGGTCTTAATCCCCCCTCCCCC
>JACEFZ010019863.1:0-5000 GCA_014155875.1 Cepaea nemoralis
TAAAATTTTTTAATATTATATATATGGCACCTTGCCGTCTTCACTAACAATACTTTGTTGTTACGTTATGCTTCAAAGAATGGCATTATAACTACAACTCATATCGGGGACCGGGAATGGAGTTACGTGTCTCCATAGCACAAAATCTGGGCTGAATACCAGTGACCGTGTGTTACCCATGCAGCATCTCTCGGTTTTCCTAGTTACTCCAGAGATAAGTTAACACCAATGTAACTGGACTAAGAGAAGCTGCCGGATCAGCAAAGCAATGTTCTAACTGAACACCCCTTGCTGCTGCATTCTCTCTAGACCATGATAGTCCATCTGTTCTTCTGCATTAATGACATTCTCCCAGAGGACCTTCACCATATATGCATTATCATGCATCAAATCACCCCTAAATGATGCGACACCAGCCAGTCTGCCTGCCTGGGAGATGCATTAAGGAAGTTATAGGTAGAATAGTCCAAGCAGAAGCACCATTTCACTTCCGGCCCCTAGCATGGCGGATAGGTTTTTAAACCGTTAGGGCATCAGGGGTTTTTACGCTTGTGGCTACGGTTTGCATTCGCATTTTCCTCATGCTGGACTGGTAGTGCATGGTTCCATCAACCTGCTACTGTGTGAGTGCGTGACGCAAAACTGTGAGCTGTGAATTTCGTGTGGAATGCTTTTACATATGTCTGCGCTTGTGCGAAGCATGAACTGCATGTTCGGAATGATGGCGGCCGGCTGTCGCTGAATTGACTGGTTTGCCTTTTCGGTTCACACGTGCATTTTTAAGAAGACTCCTGGGAGTCGTCGCTGGAGCTACGGAGTTCATGCTTTGTGCGGCACTTTCGGCGGGTCGCCCTGCATAAAGAGATAGAGCCATATGAGATAAAACCCGGGTCAAAGAAGTCTTTCTGGTGACTGCCGATTGCATCGACGATGAACAGTATTTTTCATGGAGGACTTCTGTGTTGGCATTCTGGCGGTGACAGTTATGCACAGTGTACCTGTAGCGGGCAGTTGGCTTGCCGAGACTCCTGTCTCATCCACTTTTCACACTGGGCAGTTAGGAGCAATTTGTGTGATATTCACTGGGACAGGAACGGAGCATAATGGGGACGACCCGTTGCCGTGAAGTTGGAACCATGACTAACTAACTAACTAACTAACTAATTAACTAACTAACTAATGTATAGGAGTAAACTATGGACAATTAGCATACAGGTGTGGAACTATGTGGGGACGACCCGTTGCCGTGAAGTTGGAACCATGACTAACTAACTAACTAACTAACTAATTAACTAACTAACTAATGTATAGGAGTAAAACTATGGACAATTAGCATACAGGTGTGGAACTATGTGGGGACGACCCGTTGCCGTGAAGTTGGAACCATGACTAACTAACTAACTAACTAACTAATTAACTAACTAACTAATGTATAGGAGTAAACTATGGACAATTAGCATTCAGGTGTGGAACTATGTGGGGACGACCCGTTGCCGTGAAGTTGGAACCATGACTAACTAACTAACTAACTAACTAATTAACTAACTAACTAATGTATAGGAGTAAACTATGGACAATTAGGCATTCAGGTGTGGAACTATGTGGGGACGACCCGTTGCCGTGAAGTTGGAACCATGACTAACTAACTAACTAACTAACTAATTAACTAACTAACTAATGTATAGGAGTAAACTATGGACAATTAGCATTCAGGTGTGGAACTATGTGGGGACGACCCGTTGCCGTGAAGTTGGAAACCATGACTAACTAACTAACTAACTAACTAATTAACTAACTAACTAATGTATAGGAGTAAACTATGGACAATTAGCATTCAGGTGTGGAACTATGTGGGGACGACCCGTTGCCGTGAAGTTGGAACCATGACTAACTAACTAACTAACTAACTAATTAACTAACTAACTAATGTATAGGAGTAAACTATGGACAATTAGCATTCAGGTGTGGAACTATGTGGGGACGACCCGTTGCCGTGAAGTTGGAACCATGACTAACTAACTAACTAACTAATGTATAGGAGTAAACTATGGACAATTAGCATACAGGTGTGGAACTATGTGGAAGCTTCATAAATACGGCTGTATAGAGAAGTTATGAGAACATCGCGGATGGATTGAAAGAGCATTGAAGATCTCTTCAAAGAAATTACCTCACAAGGAGAACCAATTGCTCGCATCAGTAGAAGAAAGAACACATGATTTGGGCATGTTATGAGAAGGAGAAAGTTGGTGTATGTCGTGACAACGGGAAAACTGAGAGGTTGGGGGGGGGGGGGGGGAGCAGGGGGAAATCAAGAGAACAGATGCTCGACAGTTGGACAGTATGGCATGGCGCAAATCAGTATCAGAAATAATTGGCAGTACGCGGGACAGAAGACTGTGGATAGACTTGATCACCGACGCCACACATCATGGACAATACGTAGATTGGCAGTACACGAGACAGAATGTTGTGGACAGACTTGATCATCAAAGCTATACGTCATGGACTATAAGTAGATTAGCAATATACGAGACAGAAGACTTGGGACAGACATGATCACCAACACTCCAAGGTATGATTGACCGACTGACTGACTGACTGACTGGCACCTTGCCGTCTTGACAGACGATAGTTTGTAAAATGGAGTTATACATCTCCGTAACACAAAGCCTGGCCTGAATTTAGAGACCATATGTTGCCCATGCAACCGATTCCTCACTCGGCCTGCCTAGTTTACTCCAGAGGAGATGTAACACCAATATACCTGGAACAAGACAAGCTGCAGAAGCTGCCGGATCAGCAAAGCAATACTCTAACTGTCTGCCTGTCGGAGCTTCCATCTTAGACCAGTTGCCGACCAACGCTTAGGGCCTGGTCTGCACTGGCTGACATTTAGTCTTTAGGTTGCATTCCCTCGCACTAGGGTAAGGCTTGAGCCCTCCCAACTGCACTTCTCCGACCGAATCCGTTGGCACAATGTGAGGTGTAGGGTTTGATGAGCGCCGCCCAACATTCGGCGCTAACACAAAGCAGGTAGTACAATCTACTGTCATACGGTAGCACAGTCATATCTTATCTAACTAAGCCCTGGCACCATCCACGTTATGGACTATAAAAAAGAAGACAATACATTATGTTATAATCTGTCAGGCACACGGTGACCATACAGAATGTGTACAGTATATTTTAACAGGTAAGTTTGTACAGGTGCAATCTATTAAAACAACTTCACGACAGTGTTTATTCCGTTATAATTTGAAACTGTCACCGGGACAAGATGAAATACCAAATGAACTAATTAAAGCAGCAAGAGAAGTAGGAACAGTATGGCTACATAGATTATTCAACCATGTTTGGGTAGAACAACAGACACCACTAGACTGTGGAAGCGCCATAATTATCCCAGTTTGGAAAACCAAAGGCAGCAAAAGAGATTGCACACAATACAGAGGCATATACAGAGACAATGTTGAGTCATACTGGGGACATACTTTGCAAAATTCTTGGGAAAAGATTACGAACTACTCTAGAACCCCAGCTAAGCGAAACACACCTTGGATTTAGGAAAAACAAAGGATGCACGGATGCCATTTTTGCTCTTAGAAAACTTATAGAAAAATCAATCGAATTCAATGAAACACTCTACTTAGCCTTTAGAAAAGGCATTTGATAGAGTAGATAGAAACAAGATGTGGGAAATACTTAGAAGAATACGTAGAAGCTTATATACAACAGTTAATGCATAATGAGAGCAAATGGCGGACACTTAGAACTCTTCACCATAAGATCTGGAGTACGACAAGTTTGTGTCCTGTCCCCTCTCTTGTTCATAACATATATAGACAACATATGTAAAGAAACCAGCCAAACAGAGACCGCAAGAATACCGCATGACGAGAACATAGAAGAAGAACCATCTGCAAATCTAACCATTAGAGAAATCATGTTTGCAGACGAACAAGCACTAATAGCAAAATCAGAAGCTGAATTACAAGACCACATGAATAGTCTAAACGAAATGTGTAGGGAACATAACATGAAAATTAGCACACGCAAAACAGAGGTAATGACTATAACTAAAGAAGAACAAACTAACAACAATTCACCTAAACTAACATCCCTTGAAACAAGTAACGAGTTTCAAGTACCTAGGAAGTATAATATCATCAAATGGCAGATCATAAGACGAGATCGAAAATATATGAAATAAGGCAAACCAACTCATTGGACAAATGGCACCAATACTAAAGAACAAACATGCATCAATAACTACTAAGAAAGCATTTTACAATAGGCTACAATCTTCCTACCAACTCTATGCTACCAATGCCAAACCTGAACAATGACAGAAAAAGAGAAAAGAAAAATCACAACAGAACTGAGATTCCTGAGAAGAATACTCAACGTATCAAGAAGGGATAAGATCACAAATGAAGAAATCAGGACTAAAGTGGGGGTTATAGCAGCACTAGATTTTATTAGAAAACAGCAAGTCAAATGGTTTGGCCATGCAAATAGGTTACCAGTCAACAGCATACCACAACAAGCAATGATGTACAGACCAGATGGAAACAGAGGAAGAGGCCGACCCGTAAACGTTGAACGGAGGGAATAGCAGAGTCCATGGGAATATCGATACATGAAGCCCATAATCGGGCACTCTCACGATGTTTATACTTCACCTCGACACCGCAAGGTACAAGAGGAACATGCTTGCTTGCTGGTGTTCGTTGGCTTGAGCTCCAACGCGAAGTCCTGTATGTCGGATGAAGACATCTGTTGTCCAACATCAGTGTTATGTCATACAGGACCTGAGGTTTGCGTGAGTATCCGTTGTCCCATGTCTGGCTTATTGGTGTGCAGACTGGTGGTTCCTCGCCGTACAGGCAGACACTCTCCGACTTCGGAGGAAAGAGGAACATGATGAGATGATGAGATGAGATCCATGAAAATTCTGCATTGTACCTCTTGAATGCTTTCCGACATATCACCATTGT
>JACEFZ010019863.1:7500-22152 GCA_014155875.1 Cepaea nemoralis
GTGAAGTGTGTCATTTATTAGTCATTGGTTTAGTCGTTCTCAGTGTTTCTTATTCACAGAGCAGTACCGGTTTAATGTTATACATAGTTCAATTTGTAAGATTGGTTCTAGGTTTAGATTTAGTTCATCTGTTTTTTTTGTGTGGTTTTTTTGTGTTTTTTTTTTTTTTTGTTTTTTGTTTTTTTTTACCACAAATTTCCCAGTGCTATTTAAGCTCCTTTTGCTGTTTGTATTATTTTTATATCGTTGTTTTCTCCAACTCTCCAGTCGAGGTTTTACCAAGGGTAATCTGGTTACCAGTTGCCTGATGTATTCTCATTATATCATTTATTCTCATTGCACTTCTGATTTGACCCCCTCAGGATACTGATGGCTTGATAACTGTCGGATGTGGATTTAATAAATGAGAATATTTGCTACATTTGTCTAGGGGATCCCGGATGGGATGAGTTGACATTCTCACTCATTTCTTAAAAGGTGAAAAGTGATCATGGAAATTTACCACAGATACAAGGGGAAAACAATTCACTCCTTGGACAACTGTGTCTATGTGTTGGCATCCATTCCCACTTGATCACATTTTAAATTTGACATAATGTTAGAAAACATTGATTGTATACAACGTATAGAACAACCACTGTTGAACAATCATCAACAAGCCATTGACGTAAACATCAACAAACGTTCACCATGAATTAAATCAAGACATGGAGTACACATATACTTGTATTAACAGTATTGAGTTTTAGAGAATACATGGGATGAAATGTGACATCATATGCACATTTAATTGTGATAACCCCATGTATCAAAACATAAATCAATGCACACAAAATCAAACCAACAAACCCTATTTGGTTCCCAAGATTTGACAAATCCACAGATTCATAAACTAAACCAATGACATCTGTCAAGAAACCAAATAAAACACTACAAATTCAGAATACAATAACTAGACTAATTAGCAAGTCCTATTCTTTCTCTCTCTCTCTCTCTCTCTCTCTCTCTCTCTCTCTCTCTCTCTCTCTCTCTCTCTCTCTCTCTCTCTTTCTCTCTCTCTCTCTCTCTCTCTCTTTCTTTCTTTCTCTTCTGATGATAGTCATTCCTCTCCAATGCATGTCAAATAATATCCGCGTTATCAAGGGACCGAATAAAGTGCACTGAGTTGTGTCCCACCCATCTTATATCCACGGTAAGTTGGCTTAAGAGCGTATCATAATCCCTATTATCCAGGGAACGAATAAAGTACACTGTTGTGCAATGCAATCAGACCTACATAGGACCAGCAAAGAGCCATCCAGTGATATAACCCATCCAGTGTAGTACCATACAATGCTGAAAGTCACCCATTTATGACATCTGGGACTACGTCCAAAACTGGTCGGCACAGGCATGGAACAGAAGAGGAATACTTTCAGTACCCGAAACTGGGAGTACCAAGACAGTCAGAGGATCCTTACTACCGCATTTGTGAACATGGACTCCTCTAGCTTCTCTCATATCATCTTCCCGATGGTGTTCATACCTAGGACCTGGTGTTAAACCTGCCTGCATATGACTTGTGTCGGAGGGTAATACTTCTTGTATATGAAATTGGGAATCCAACAAGCAGTTGGAGGGTCCGTACTGGGGTAGGTTTTGTCCAAATAGGGATAAATGGCAGTCGGAACTGTAATATGTTTCATAAACCTGGATTATCCCTTAGTTTCTTAACCATGCTGAGTTATATTGAGTCAGGCGGAACCTCCCAAGGAAACAGATGGTAATACTTTTGTATCTATGTACTAGGTACATCCGTTTGTCTTAGTAGCCTTTACAATAAGGAAGACCGTCCTGAAGTATCCCGACACAGTTCGGAAATTCTCAACAGCATTTGGTTAATCATCTTCGTACACGTCTTTCGCTGACAAAGGCAGCTAATAAATGCGGCAGTCAACATGTTCTTATAGGTCCAGATTGTGTGTATAAGGTCATTCTTTCATGTAATATTCAGAAACAGGCTGTTAACCCAAGTTCCTGTTATGTAATAACGTCCAAACTATCATCTGTCTCTCCAGAGCTGGCAAATAACAGAAGATCCAATTCCACTTCAAATTTTCAAAACAAAAATTTCAAATTCGGCCTCGTTCAACCTGCCTCTTCAGCTGTGGTTATTGTTGAGGTCCGTGGTTTTTGTGGGTTCATTCACCCTAATTCTTGTCTTGTGCGCTCTTACGAGTGAGTCCTCCCTCGGACTGGTTATGTTGGTTTGTGTCTGTGACGTCAGCTGGAGGGATCGGTCGCCGGCTATTCTTTGGGCTAGTCTCCTCTGGTGATTTTGTCAGTGTTGGCTTAGTGGTAGTCCTTATCGCCTGGATAGATACGTCTGGCGTCGTATTGTGATGCGTAGATCCACATTCCGCGTCGTATTCTTCTTTGTCTTTCCCTCTCGAAGTATTTATCCTCCCACTGCTGGTTGGCAGCTTCCTGGTCTTTCTCTTCTTGGTTCTGGTTATCTTCACCTGTGTCGGTAACCTCCTCCTGGCTTTCTTCAGGTGGCTGGCGGGATTCTCGTTTTCCCTTGAGCTGCTTGGGCATCGTTGCTGGTCTACTGGCTTCAGCTTGCTGTTTCTGATTGGTCTGTGGCTTGGCTCCATCCTGTGTCTTTTTGCCTCCTTTTTTGTGAAGTGTCTTGATAAGCTTTTCGATGTTTTCTTGTTGATCTTTATCTTGCGGTTTCTCTGTGTTCTTTTTCCGTTTCTTTTGCTAAATTAATCTGAGTTGAATCCCTTTCAGTTCTTAGCAGTTCTCTCTCGGCTTTTATTGCGTGTAAGATCTCTTCATTCTTCTTTGCCGTCTGGGTCATGAGCTCCACCTCTTGTTTATGTTTTTCTGGATCTCCTTTATTTCAGCAAGCAGGTTTTCATTGGCGCTGGTCGGAGTCGTCGTCAGCAGTGCCTTGACTTGTTTCTTCAACTCGTCTATCTGCTTTTGCAGTTAATCTCTTTCAGTTTGTGCTATACCCGTAGCTGTCTCGCCCGTCCTCATTGCTTCCTTGAATGGTGTTTTTGTGTTAATTGCGATCTTTAAGGCGTCTCTGTGTCATTGCAGGTACGGACAGCCCAAGTATCTTGCTCCATGCTTGCCCTGGCAGTTGGCGCACTTTCGTTTGTTGTTGGGTGCTCGGAAGTCCGTGTCCAGCTTGGCCAGCGGACACTCCTTGAAAGCGTGGTGATTGGCGCGGTACCGGCAGATCTCCGTCTTACTGCGACATGCTGCTCTGCTATGGCCAGCCGTCTGACATCTGGAACATTGGGTGATCCTTGGGATGAATCTATCTAGCTGCTGCATTCTCTTGTTGATTGATACTGTTATCGGCATCTCGCTGCCCTTTGTCGTCACCACCTCCAAGGTTGTGGGAATCTTGGAATAGGTGGGGAGCCGCTCCGCCTTCAAGAATCGGGTGTGGAGATTCTCTTCTCGTAGCTGTTTCAGGATTTCTTTGTCTGATAGCTCCACTTGGATACGCGTGATAACCCACTTGATTGTCGATGAGTCGGTGTTTCCGACTATGGTTTCTTTCTCCTCCCTCTGCTTCTCAGTTTGGCTCTTGTCTGTGGTGAGCTGTCGATCTTCTCCCTCGTGGTAGCTTCAGTAATAGCTGTAGTTTCAGGTTCTTTGATGCAGCTCGATGCAGGCTCTCCCCGTTCATCTTCTTGGCGGTCTTGTCGGCTCCCACGCTGCACATCTTGGATACCGCGTGTCTTTTTGGTGTTCTTGCGACGTGCCATTTTCCCCCCTATCAGACTTCTTGACTTTTCCAGTTGACTTGTCTTGATAGCGCTCGCAAATGCGGTGTGTATTATGCTATGCCATGTTTTATGATTTATGACAAAAGAACACAATCCAAACAATTAATAAAAAATATTATGTCGTTGTATCCTTATATCACAACATAAATAAAAGAAAACAGGGGGGGGGGAAGGAAGGTGTTTCCATTTCCCCCATCCCTCTTCTCTTATTGTGGAGTTTAATCTAACTCCAAAAGTGAGTAGGGTATGTCCTCACTGTGTATTCTTTTTCGAGATTGATCCTGGGACTTTCTGGTGAGTTAGAGACCTCCTAACCTTCCAAACATTTTGATAGTACACTTATCATAACATGACAAAAATCTCTGCGATATAGGCCTCATGTCAAGAATTTATCATCTCCTTTCCATAGTTGCAAACAGCATTAGGCCAAAGGCCAATGACCATACATTCTCTTCTTGTTGTGCAGACGTAAACAAGGGCTTCTATCATCTTCGTCATCATCTTCAGCATCATCACCATCATCATCATCATCATCATCATCATCATCATCATCATCATCATCATGTCCTGTTCCCATTGGGTAAAAATAGAATGTCTACTCCAGCAGTGAAAGTGACAATCACGAACAGAATATATACATCTCATAACAGAGAAAACATGTGAATCCTTCATATAATAATAATAATAATGCAGGGCCATTCACGGGATATTCCTCCCATTCATCAAACCATAAGACCAGAATAGATGGTCGTCTTCCCACATGACTATAGAAGCAGGGGCTTTAGTGACAGAATGGCTGCATAGACCAATAAATCATGTTTCAGTTGACTAACAGATACCACAAGACTGGGGAACGCCATAATTATTTTAATTTAGAAAAGCAAAGGCATTAAAAGAGACTGACATTTCTCTTTTGAGTCATACTGGAAAAATAATGTGCACAATTCTTGAGAAAAGATTACGAACTACAAAAGAACCCCAGCTAAGCAAAACACAACTTGGATTTAGGAAAAAGAAAGAATGCACAGACGCCATCATTGCTCTTAGACAACTTATAGAAAAATCAATCGAAGTTAATTAAACACTCTACTTAGTCTTTGTCGACCAAGAAAAGGCATTTGATAGAGTAGATAGAAACAAGCTGAGGAAAATCTTTAAACGATATGGAGTGAGTATACATCTAACAAACGTATGTAAAAGCTTATACATTGGCACCTTTCCGTCTTGACAGACGATAGTTTGGTACATTGTGCTTCAAAAAGGCTTAATAACTACAAACCATGGCGGTGGCGAGTGTGGCTGGTAAGGCCAATTCTTGCTGCAAATGTTTGCCCACAGTAGATGCATGTGAAAACATGGTCATTTCCACCATAGTGCACCATCTTACGTCTCTCACGCTCTGTGTGTGCTTTATCTGCAATCATTTTCACTTTTGTCTTTATTCCATTTCTGATAGTTTGCCCTCCATGCAACACGTTCAGCGGCGACTTGCTCCCAATGTGCATTATCTATGCCTGTATCAATCATGTCCCGCTTACACACATCTTTGTATCGTAGTAGAGGCCGACCCTGAGATCTCCTACCCGTCTGTAATTCACCAAAAAAGATGTCCTTTGGTATTCTACCATCATCCATCCTCCTAACATGTCCTATCCATCTAAGTCTACGAAGACTGAGCATGGAATACACAGTCACACAACCTGATCTTTCCAATACTTCAGTATTTGTGATTTTGTCTTGCCACTTAATACCAAGTATTCTTCGCAGACACCGCATATGAAAGCTGTTTAAACGTTTCTCTTGGCGTGAGTAAGTTGTCCAGGTTTCACTGCCATAAAGAAGAGTACTAAGGACACAGGCTTGGTAGACGAGGACTTTTGTTTTGGCAGTAAGCTTCCTGTTCTCCCAGACTCTTTTTGCTAACATGTTCATTGTTGTTGCTGCCTTGCCAATCCTGATGTTGATTTCCTGATCGAGGGATAATTTGCTATTTACCTCTGATCCTAGATATGTAAAATGGTCTACTATCTCCAGTTCGGGGTCGTCAATAAAGATTGATGGTACACCATGTGCACCTTGTGACATAATCTGTGTCTTCTTTTTGTTAATTGTTAAACCAAATTCAGAACAAGCATTGGAGAATGCAGATAGTAGATGTTTAATTCTTCCTCAGAGTGGGTCGTAATCGCAGCATCATCCGCAAAAAGCAACTCTCTGATTAGTACCCTCCTAATTTTGGTCTTGGCCTTCAATCTCTGAGCATTATAGAGGCCACCATCTGAGCGTGAGTGAATGTATATACCGTCATCCTGATCACGAAAGGCATATTTCAGTAGAAGTGAAAAGTATATCCCAAAGAGGGTGGAGGATAGTATACAACCTTGCTTAACTCCACTCTTGATTTCAAACTCTTCTGAAATTGAGCCATCAAACTTGATTATACCCTTCATGCATGTGTGGAACGATTCCACAATGGACGGAAGAGTTGGTGAGCAGCCAATCTTCTTTAGTGCTTTGAACAGACCCTCACGACTGACCAAATCGAATGCCTGTGTGAGGTCGATGAAGGCAATAAACAGTGGCTGATTTTGTTCCCGGCATTTTTCTTGCATCTGTCGCAATGAGAATATCATATCAATGGTAGACCGGTTCTGACGGAAGCCGCACTGTGATTCGGGGTAGACTTCTTCTTCTTCTTCTTCTTTTCGTTCATCCGGAGTGTTTTTTCAGATATGATTGCGGTGTGTCTGTTATGCGCCCTTGGGCCGAAACCCGTAGGCCAACACATCCGACGATAGCGTGCTTTTTTTGGCCAGGTAGCATTCCTGGGAGACTCTCACTTTTGTGGTGCCATCTACAACCCAGCTGGCCAAGTTGGAACGGTCGAAGACAACGGTCATCCCTCAAAGGAAGGCAGGGACAGTCCATAGCATTTTCCGCCATCCAAGGTTGCTTCCATATTTGCAGGGCCGACACATAGCGCCCTGGTCCTGGGCTTACCGAGGGAATCGTCACGTCCTGCTCATGGCTGCTTTAAATCCTCACTTCAATATATTGGGCGTTCCTTCACCACGGGCCGCTCCCGCACAAACCAGGCCAGTCTGCAGATGGTATCCACTCAGCGAGTTTTCGGTTCGGACATGTGCTTGTCTCTGTGCCCTTCAGAGCTGTTCCAGGCACGAAGGATATTAGGAGAACTACCTAGTCAGAGCTGTTCCGAACAAGAGCGGCATTCGGAAACAAGGCAGATTTTCCTAGCACGAGGGAAGTCTAGTTAGAGCTTTTCCGGTCACGAAAGACATTTCACTCGGACGTTGTTCCGTTGTGCCATTTTTATTTTGCCGCCCGTAGGCTGACACTTCCGGCTTCAGCGGGCATTTTTAATGAGGTTAGCCTTCCTCAGGTTCGAGACAAGTTAGACTCTTATTTCGACTTCCACACAGCAAGCTTTTCCTTTGGTCTGCCACGTAATGGATTCGCAAGCCAGGCGTTCCATTTCGTGTCATCGAGACAATTTTCCACCTTTGACTACACTCACTCCATGAGTACGGTTAAAGACTTTCATCGGAACGTGCGACCGAGGTGTTTTTCCACCTTTTAGTACTCGCTCACGAGGTAGGCTACATGTGCTGCCGGCTCAGCACCTTACCTCCGTACAGCAGTGAGCGAGAAACGGTCAGGCCCTCTCATCCAGGGATCCATCATATCCCCCAGCTGAGAGCCTTCGGACAAGTATCTGAACTGGGCATGTAGCGTGCCCAATATCTCACCTCCATTTATCGGTGGAGGCGTTTGTGTAAGTATCTGGACCAAGATTGTGGCTTCGTGCGTCGGAGCTTAAATTTTGACTGTTATCCCCAGTCTACCTGCAGAGCAGCAGGTTGTGTCTCTCTTAGTCTGGTCCCTATCCCATTTGCTGTCCAATATGTAGTTTTTCATCCATCGGCAAGCACATGGGGTCGATGGGACACGCAAGCTCCCCCACCACGGCAAGGTGGAGAAACATCGGGGGAGGGGGTAGACTTGATCTCCCAGGACTTGAAGTCTGCGCAGGAAAATTCTGGCAAATACTTTTCCAACAATACACAGAAGTGAGATACCCCTATAGTTGTTACAGTCGCTCCAATCGCCCTTGTTCTTGTACAGCGTTATGATGTTTGAATCTTTGAAATCCTGCGGGACTTGTCCTTCTCGCCAGCATAGCTCTATTAGCTGGTGGATCTGTAGAGCGAGTGTGTCTTGCTCACTCCTGATTACCTCTATTGGAATCCCATCCTTACCTGGAGCCTTGCCAGATGCAAGCTCATTTATAGCACACTTAACTTCTGCTATAGTGGGAAGTGTGTCCAGGTGGTCAAGAGTTGGCAGGGCCTCTGTGGCGTTGAGGTAATCATCCGCTAGCTTGGTCTCACTTGAGTAAAGCTCTAAATAGTGCTCGACCCATCTATCCATCTGCTGTTTCTTATCAGTGATGATTTCTCCAGCCAAGGTTGTCAGTGGTGCACTTCTTTTGATCATTGGACCACAGGCTTTCTTTATCCCTTCATACATGCTTCTGATGTTTCCCTTATCACTTGCGATTTGAATGGACTCACATAACTTGATCCAATAATCATTTGCACACTGCCTAGCAGCCTTTTGCACATCCTTCCTAGCTTGCCTTAGCTCACTCAGAGTGTTACGCGTTGGCCTTTCCTTGTTTCTTAAGAGAGCTTTCTTCTTCTTATCAATCAAGGGCTGAAGAGTCTCGCTGTTTGCCGCAAACCAGTCCTGCCTCTTATGATCCACAGTGCCGTAAACCCATACTGCTGTTTTATAAATAGTTTCCTTAAGTTTACTCCATTTATCATTTACTATACAATTTTTTGATGTATCATTGAAAGCGTCTTCAAGTTGCTGTTGAAATTCAAAGCACTTTCCAGGATCGTGAGTGTTAATAATATTAATCCTGGGGCTAGACTTGTGTTTAGCTGTGTAGATTCTCTTTGATCTCAGTCTAACCCTTGCAAAAACCAAAGAATGATCTGTATCACAGTCAGCACTGTGGTAACTTCGAGTTAATGATGTATGGTTCAAATGTTGTCTCCGTGTGATAATGAAGTCCAGCTGATGCCAATGGCCGGATCTTGGATGTTTCCATGTGACCTTATGCAGCTCTTTTGTTTTATAAAAGGAGTTTGTAATACATAGGTCATTTCTAGTGCAATGCTCCAGCAACCTTTGCCCATTATCATTCATGCGACCGATGTTGTATTTTCCAAGGCACACTGGCCATGAACTCGAGTCCTTACCCACACGAGCATTGAAATCACCGAGCATATAAATGTAGTCGGATTTTGGAACTGCCTTGATCACAGAGTCTAGCTGCTCATAGAACGTATCCTTCACATCATCAGAGGAAGCGAGTGTCGGTGCATATGCAGTGAGAATGGTGGCAAATCCACAAGAGGTTGCCAAGCGCAGTGATAATAATCTTTAATTACCTCCAACTGGGATATCAATCATTCCCAGTAGCGAATTCTTCACTGCAAAGCCCACACTATGTTGCCTTTTTTTTTGCCTGCCCTCTTCCCTTCCAAAAAAAGGTGTAATTGTTTTCCCTGAGTGACCCTTCCTCAGCGAGGCGAGTCTCCTGCAGGCCAGCAATATCAATGTTAAGACGATTGAGTTCAGCATCAATCACAGCCGTTTTTCTCACATCGTCAATATTTGTCAAGTCAGTGGAAAATCCTGGACACATGGATTCTCACGTTCCAGGTTGCAAGCCGTAGCTTGAGGTTTCTATTATTCTTTTTATTAGTACCTGGTGCATTGGTTTTACAGCCTGCGATTCAGATTTTGTCCTAGCCCCAAGCACCCATTGAAGCAGGCAGGCTGTGGCGGATCAGCACCTCAATTGGCCGGGGCTGCCCGGCTTGAGGCGTGCGGTAGCTGGTCAGTGACACCTGTAGGTGTCTCCCACCGTCAGAGGCAACGCGTGGCGCCCCATGTCTACGCCAACTGACAAGGACTTATAACCCGTAACAGTTGCCTCTCGCTTTGATTCCGAGACCGGTTAAGACCAGGGATGGAGTTATTGCCTCTCCATAGCACAAAGCCTGGGCTAAAATAAAGAAACCATGTGTTGCCCATGCAGCATGATCCCTCTCTCGGCCTGCCTAATTCACTCCAGAGGAAAGTTAACACCTATACATCTGGAACAAGACAAGCTGCAGAAGCTGTCGGATCAGCAAAGCAATGCTCTAACTGTCCGCCTGTCGGAGCTTCGATCCTAGACCAGCTGCCAACCAAGGCTTAGGGCCTGGTCTGCCCTGCCATGACTTATTTTGTCTTTGGGTTGCATTTCCTCGCACCAGGATAAGGCCTGTACCCTCCCGCTTGCGCTCTTCCGCCCGAAGCCGTTGGCACAATGTGGCGTGTCGGGTTTGGTAAGCGCCGCCCAACATTCGGCGCTAACAGAAAGCAGGTAGTACCGTCTACTGTTATACGTTAGCTCAGTCATATCTGACTAAGACCTCACTGACAAAAGCTTATACAACAACAGTGAATACATAGTGAAAACAAATGGATGACACTCAGAACCCTTCACCATAAGATCCGGAGTATGACAAGGTTGTGTACTGCCCCCACCCCCCCCCCCCTTTTCTTGTTCATAACCTATATAGACAGCATGTGTAAAGAAACCAGCCAAACAGAGACCGCATGAACACCGCTCTGACACAGCATACACATTTCTAAATTTCCAAACCGCTATAACATTTCATATGGAAACAGCTCTTCAGTCTCCCGCGAATGTTGCTGTTTATGAGTGAGTTTTCTCCCTTTTTCAAATTATTCTCGGGCTTTTGGCTAAGATCAAAGTGTAGATTTATCTGCACTTGATCTGACCAGGGTGCAGAGACTGTCATCCAAATTGCAAACTCGAATTATTAAAGCATTGTCAACTCACACTGGCAGACAGGTATTGGTGGACCACAGTGGGCCGAAAGCCACATAGTGGTACTAAGTGGTCTGTTTAAGCATTGGAATATATTGTTATTCTTGGTAGTTACATTAGATTGATTGATTGATTTAGGAACCGACATCACAGCATTCGGGACATTCCCATTAGCACTCCGTCCCCATCCTCAGCAGCCAGCGAAGAGTTCCAACACTAATCGTTCCAGTAGCAATCTGATTATATGTTCGTCTCGCCTTTCCTCTGAGCGTAGATCGTCTCATTCTTACCAGACTATGGTGATCCATTTGCTCCTCCGAGGTGTACACGTGCTCCCACAAGGCCGCAACCACGTCTGTCTTGTCATGCATCAATACTCTACCAAGTTTTGCCGAGCCAGCCAATCTTCGCCTGTTCATTCCCCAGCACACCGGCATGCCCCGGAGAAAAGATCCAGGTAGTTACATTAGATATGGTAATTTACTGACACAAAACTTAAACTTCGACACATTATGCAATAAAGGGAAAGAATTTAAGCAATCACATCACTCTTACTTGTTTATTTCCCTTGAGCCAGAACCTGATTGTCTGTGGTAACGTTACGAAAGTTTAGTTCAGTCGACGGGTCAACATCACGGCACACGGGTGTAACCCATAAGTGATCCGTTCTACTCCCAACTCTAGCCTGAATCTGGAGAATCTCAGCTCTGTGTGCGAACTCCGTTGCACCGGCGAGGATCCTGAAATACTTTGGGTAGATTTTTGACTCGAATTTTCCCGGGCAGCACCGTTAGGCTACTCTTTTTCGATTTCCAACTCCACCTATCCATCATGTGCCATGTCGATATAGCGTGGGCGTCATGTTTTGCTATCTCATTCGATCACCAGAGTCGTGGATCAGCTCCGTGTTTCTGTCTCGACCATGTCAAGCCACGTGGCCAAGCCATCCAGGTATTTACTTCTCGGTCTTCCCCTTGGTCTCTTCCCTTCGTTCTTGCCAGTTGTCACCAAGTTTTTAAAGTCATTTACTCTCATAACACGCCCAAAAAATGTTGACTGTCCATGTCTAGTGAATCTAATCAGTTTACGATCTTCATTTGTTTCTTGATGGACTTGTTCATTCGTTTTTCTGTCTGTCCTTGGTATTCTTTGCATTTTCCTCAGAAACTACATTTCCACAGCCGTGAGATGTTTTTCAGCTTGACTGCTCATTGTCCTCGCTTCACATCCAAACAAAAGTACAGGTTCTAAGTAGCACTTCAACACTCTTTTTCTCGTTTTAATTGATATCTTTTTATTGGTCTGTATGTTTTTCATCTTGCAAAAGGCTACCTTTGCAACGGCAATTCTTGTTCTAATCTCTTCAAGACATCTCCCATCAGATGTTATGACTGTTCCGAGATAACTGTACCGATTCACTTGCTTAAGAATATTCCCATTTACTCGTATATCACATTGTGGTATTTCCTTCTTCCCAGTGACGACCATAATCTGTGTCTTCTTACTATTCAATTTTACCCCTAGTTGCACACTGTGTGCAACAACCACATCTACTAAATGTCGCAGGTCCCGTTCATTGTCTGCAATCATCTGCATATCTGTTATTGATGTATCTTCCCCCAATGTTGATTCCTTCCATATCTTCTATATTTCTGAAACTGCCAAAGTATTTTTAACATGCGCAACAATATACACGGGCGTCCGATCTCACTACCCTGAGACCAGGGGATATTTTGTCACTAGACGTCCACGTGAAAAAATCCCGGCCCTCACCGGGGCTTGAACCCGGGACCTCCAGCACTCGGGGCGGACACCATACCTCGAGACCTCTCATCCCCCTGTTACGAATGTTACGAAAGTAGATAACTGCAGTAGTGGAATAATCTACAGCCGAAAGATCCACTGTAACGCAAAGAAAGTGAGAGCTGGAATCGTGAAATAGTCTCCAGCCAAATTATCTGTGATAATGCTTAGAAAGTAAGAGCTGGAGTGGTGTAGCGGTTAGTATGCTGGCTTGACAGCCGTCGGTTCGAATTCACATTGAGGCAGATTTTAAAAATTCACCTCGGCTACTAGGCTGATGCAACTTTTATGCGTACCAGGAAATTTCTTGGGGAGTAAAGGCGACAAGTGTGCAAATGACCACAGCATCCCTGTTGTGCCGATTGGTCTTGGCAAATATGGGAATTGTACCATACTCCCAGTATATCTACAGGCGTGTAACATGGGCCTGGAACTGTTGTTTGTCCATCAAGAATGATGATGACCATTCATTTCATCCGGTGGGGTTGAAAGTATGGCGCCGTGAGTTTTAAGATGGCTGATAAGGCCTATTTTGTCTCGAAATGTCCTTTGACAATGTGGACAAAGAATGCTTGACGTTTCTGGGGGAGAATTTCCTGCAGTGGTTTTTTCTGTCCAGCCTTTTCTTCACAGCTCTTGCAGTCCTGGTTGCCTCACACGTGACTACACCCTTGCGTAATGATGCACGCCACGAATTTCGGTCTCTGGCTGCAGTCTCCCAGGTGTCATGATGTATTCCAAGGACCTGTTGCTATCCCTTGTTTGAAAGTACAATAAATACAGCGACCTAGAGGTTGTCAACGTTCGTTTGAGAAGATAACATGAAGATATGAAGGAGTGTCTGCCAATAGGGTGCGGTCAGAGCAAGGGAAAGAAATTGTCCAGGCCGCTGATTTGTTACGGCTTGCATTTCTTCATTAATTCATCGATTTGTTCATTCATTATTCATTAATTCATCGATTTGTTCATTCATTTATTTTTTAATGATTCATTCAATTTGTTTTTCATTCTCTCGCTTGAACTCGAGCGTAACTCTGGACTTAATTTTGCTTATGAGTTAGCTTTCCTTTATTACCAGTGGCAAGGCCACAATAATAAACGACTGAATGAACATTGTGGCCTTTATCGACAATACACAAACCACAATCATAAAGACAAAGCAGCATAAACTAACACGCAACAACGACATAAACTAACAATATTCAAAAATTAAACTCTATTTTTTTAAATAATAACTTACATCAACAAAACGGAACAAACCACAAGTGTGATGATCTTGTAGCAAACATGCACTTGTAGATATGCAGGAATTAGCTTGCATGGCTGTGCTTGTTATTTATGGATGAAGACTTTTAGTCACAATGTTCACAGTGATGTCTATGTAAAATAGAACCATATAGACTACAGAACGATACAGCCATTTCTTCCTCTTCCTCATTTCTCTTTCGCGGTACGTGAGTCTCGCCTAGATTCTATTTTAAGAAATATAGAGGATCTGCGTTGCGGACGGGATATTATTTTAGAAATTGATATTGAATATTCTGAGGCTACTAAATACAGTAAGTGTAAGCATATCCATGCATTTATCACCGAAAATTTTTTTAAAAATCAATTAATTTCTCACCATCAAGGAGACCCATGTATTTCTCACCTTCTGGAATATGCATGTTTTTATCATTTCAATTGCGACCATATATCTATCAATTTATTTAAAAAAAAAAAAAAAAACATGCATTTATCACCGTCAAGAAAACCTATGGATTTATCATCATCATGAAGATCTATGTATTTATCACCTTCTTTAAGATTTTTGTATCGATAACTTTCATGAAGATCTATTATGTACCACCTTCTTAAAGACCTATGTATATATCACCTTCATGAAGACTTATGTACTGATCAGCTTCACGTATGCAAGTGAATAGTGAAATAATGTGTTTTCATCCTATTCTTTGTATGCGCCTCTGTGATATATTTAGTTCGTCCTTCACCGATTTTCTGGAATTGGAAAAACAGGGTACTAGGTAGGCTCTCCTTATATGGACTGGGTATGAGTCCTAAAGTGAGCCCGACCATTGGTTGGCGCAAGTTCCGGCAAGGCTTGCGGGAACCGTCCTAAAA
>JACEFZ010019864.1:0-16461 GCA_014155875.1 Cepaea nemoralis
AGAAACTGCAAATACGGCGTGTGCTGGACAACTAGTTCGACGTCTGGGCTCGTCGTATGCAAAGGTGAGGAAGAGACTGACCACCTATTCCTCTCTGCACCCAGGCCAACAAAATGTGATGGCGCTATCACAAAACAGACCCATAGCAAGAAACTGCTTGTGGACAATTGTGTTATTATTGAATACTGCCGAGTGCAAACAACAATAATTGAAGCGCGCGATTTGAGGACATAATATAGCATTACATTTTAAACACGACACATGATATAAATATACAGATAGTGATCAAATCTCGGTATACCTTTCGAAAGTATTCGCCAAATAATATACGCTAAAGGTAAGGTGAAGGCGACGATGTCGTACATCATACAATCTGTGGCTTACGCGTAGAGAACGAAGCTTCACAATTCCGACACACCTGGCTCGGGTGATTTGGAAACAGACCACCTTGCGTTGATTTTCACAATGATATGAGCGTCGACCGTTCAGAAAGCAATGGCAAATTTCTACGTATACTCCATGCAGTGTGGCGTTGATGGCTTATCGGCCTTCTGTCTCGAGTGCTACCAATAATTTATGATAGCTATGTTCCTCTATGTCATGATGTCAAACTGCCCAGCATCTTCTCTTTTTGTTTTCCCCTGTTTCTCTTCCTCTTCAAACGTCAACGTTTCTGTTGTAACGACATACTCTAGCTTTTCCCCAGGGTCGTGCCGTGCTATGATACCTAGAGGCGGCACCGTAAGGGGGCGGCATTAGCATCATAATCAAAATTAAAATTCAATATTTAAACATCTTTAAGGGGCGGCATTTTAAAAAGAAAAAAAAAAACATTTGAGGGGCGGCATTTTCTAACACTTTGCATCATACTGAGAAAATCTACCGCTCGGCCCTGCTTTTTCCTTCCCATGACATGCCTAAAACTAATGAACATAACTTGCCAAGAAAATCATTAACAGCCATATCATGCTGGTGATGATTGCAACCTCCTGTAAACGTTATGCAACTAATGTTTAAATAATACAAGCGGAGGTCAGCATGATCAAATGAATAAGAGCGATTGCGTTTAAACTTCCCGTGTGCTGATACTGAGGTAGCGCGTTCAACCCCTCCACTGGTCAATTGGACTAAAATGTTGACTTCTCGTCCTTGACTTGGAGAGGTAAATCACAAGTACCTCAGAAGTCGGAGTGGGTTCGCCTGGTGGCGAGGGACACTGGTAATAGAGATAGCTAATTCTCATGCAAAAATCAGTCTAGTGCACTAGACGTAGTAGCCTGTATATGGACTACGATTGAGTTCAAAGTTAGCTAACGGGAAAATAAATAATACAAACAAACTGGTGTATCAAATAGTCATGGCATCAGAGATGAGATGTCCAGTTCTATTGTTGATATCTTTTTCACTTACAATTCGCTTGTCTGGCATGCATTCAAAGGCACGTCGATAAATTGTAAAACAAAATTTTTTGTAGAAAATTTTTTTTTTCCTACGCATTAATCTTGCTTCGTATTGCCTTACTTTGTATTGTATAATTGCATTGTTGCGTATTTATTTATATACATTAACCCATATCCGCTGTAAAATATGCAAAAACTGTATGTGAAAGAAATTAATAAACTGCCACTTTACTAGCGTGTTGAGTTTATGTCTAACAAACTACCGTTCCATATACCGACCTTTTAAATATTAACTTATTTGCATACCTACCTTAATATCTACGTACCTTTCTATCTCAGTTGCAATACCCATCTATCTGTCTGTCTATATATACATATATACATATCTATGCATATAATTATGTACGCACGCATCTCCATCTACCCACTTTATCTATACATTCATATGCTGTTTCACATATCTATGCATACACATTTAAGCACTTAGACGCATGCAAACACAGAAAGACAGTGAGTCAGTCAGTCAAGACAAAATAATACAAGACAGCTAGATCGCTGACTAGTTGAATTGTAACGCCAACCTTTCTTGTAAATAGCATCAAAAGATGGGGGGAAACGGACCTCAAATCAAATACACTAGGCCAAAATGGCTGACCAAACCAGTGCAACGATTTTCACTGAACTTTAAAAGTGTTGACAAATCGTGCAGCCAATAAACACTGGATTTAATCATACACGAGCACAATTGTAGTTAACTCTTGTGGAATGGAAGATTAATATCTGGTGATATTTCCCTGGTGAATTGAGTCAGGAACCGACATTTCAGCAATAAGGACAATTCAATAAGCGTTCCGTCCTCATTTTCAACCAGCGATGAGTCCAAATACTAATATTGTCAGTTGCAGTCTGAGGAGCGGCTGGTCGAGTGTCTAGAATGCCAGATTCTCCTTCGTGACACCAGGGTTCGAATCCTCGGTAAGGTGTGGATTTTTTTTTCTGTCCAGGGCAAAATAGAAAATCCTGACCTGCACAGTTCGCGGTGACTGCACTAGCCAGGCGGCCTTAATTCTCAGGCTCAAGACCCGCCCACCCCCCTTGCCATACACCGCAAGGTACTGTGAGTGGCACCTTACAGTCTTGACAGACCAAAGTATGGGTTCCAAATGTTGCTGTATGTAGCCGAGGCGCGGTGTTGGGGTGAGCGCCCAACATTGCTCAAATACCTCAATGGCTCGTGAATACATAACCTATGCAGCAAAAGTCCAACTCCTGGCCTTCACGTGGCGGGCCTGTTTAAACTAACAGGAGAAGGGGCGACGGCGAGTCTCTGGCGCCGGAAAATAACCAGTATGCTCTAGATGTGTATGCACGTACATGCATGCGCAGACAGGCGTGTGCGCGCGTACACATCTACACTCGAGTGAGACCACAGTCTGCTCTAGCAAAGAAAGGTGCTGAAGACGGAGGCAACCAGCCAAGAGGCGCACCACAGAAATCAGGATGCCACGCAATCACGCAAAATGGAATATGTCGACTACTGCTAATCGTTATGGTGCTCGCCCTGCTTTGGACCCCCAGGCAGGTGCAGTGCCGGGCCCTATGTCTCGAAAGGGTCCAACCCCAACTACTGGAGGTCCTTCTCAGATGTCCTGTGGAGCCAGGGGACATGAGAATAGGACGACTGGCCATACTAAACTAAGACTTAAAATAATGCACTGGAATGCGGAGGGAGTCAGCAACAAAAAAGTAGAATTAGAAAACATCCTGGACAAAGAGAAAGTAAGCATATGTTGCTTGCAAGAAACTCACCTCAATGAAAATATAGCCTTCAAAATCAGAGGCTACCAGTGTTACCGATCTGACCGAAAGAACAGGCGAAAAGGTGAGATACTGACCCTTGTAAGAAATAACATCATGGCTTCCCAAATCAAAGTCTACATGGAAGGGGCTGAGTATCAGACACTTAAACTTAAGACAGGTAATACAGATCTACATCTGATCAATTACTACTGTCCAAGTGACCGCCCACAGGCACTGGACACTCTACCACTAAAAGAAAAAATGATTGTGTGTGGCGATTTCAATAGCCACTCGCAGAGCTGGGGCTATGATCACATGGACCAGAGAGGAGAGAGACTGGAAGACTGGCAAGATGAGAATAGATTCATGTTGATTAACAAGCCGTCCGACCCACATACTTTCTACTCGAGATCATGGCACTCTACAACTACACCTGACCTGGCTTTTCATTCACCAGACCTGGAGTGGAACATTACACGAACTGTTGGGAAACAACTTGGTGGCAGTGACCATCGGCCAGTCTTTCTAACCGTAGAAAATGAGCTTGTAAGTGAAAGCAGCACCCTCTCGAGGTGGAACTACAAGAAAGCAGACTGGGCAATGTACAAGCATCGCACCAGCATACTGGTTAGAAACCTGAACACTGAGAAAGACATAAATAAAGCAGTTGAAGAGTTTGGGAAATGCATACTACAGGCAGCGCGAGAAACAGTACCAAGAGGAGCCCGTAAACAATATAAACCCTACTGGAGTAGTGAACTGGAACAGTTGCATAATGATGTTGAAGTGTGTAGAAAGCAAGCAGAGGCCACACCCAGCCAAGAGCACCACAATAAATTCCAGCATGCAAAAGCCAAATTTCAAAGGGCCAAGCTGCAGGCTAGACGGAAAAGCTGGCAGGAGAAAACAGAGTCTCTGAACTTTGAAAGAGACACAAGGAAATTGTGGAAGCTAATAAAACAGCTTAATGACGAGGGCACAGGGAGAAACTCAAAAATTGCACTACATAAAGATGGAAAAATCTTAACAAGAAAGCAAACAGCTGACCATTTTGCGGACTCGTTCGCACAAGATAGCAATATCAAAATTAGTCCAGAGAAACAACAAGAGATTCGAGAGAAACGACAACATACAGGACAGAAGGAAATAGTACATGAGGTTCTGGAGGCACCCATCACAATCAGCGAACTGGAGCTAGCCATATCAAAACTGAAAATGAGAAAGTCACCAGGAGCTGATGGTATCTCCAATGAAATGATCAGGAACCTAGGAACAGAGGCCAAAACAAAGCTGTTGCAGATCTTCAATAACAGCTGGACCTTAGGCAGTGTTCCACAAGCCTGGAGAGAAGCAATCATGATACCCCTCCTAAAATCAGGGAAAGATGGTTCCATTGCTTCTAGCTACAGACCAATTAGCCTCACCAGCTGTCTCTGCAAAACACTGGAGCGCATCATCAATCACAGACTGCAGTGGTACATTGAAAGTAAAAACATCCTTGTGCCACAGCAGGCTGGCTTTAGGCAGTGCTACTCTACGGAAGATCAGACAACCTACCTCTCTCAAGAAATTGAGGATGCATTCCAAGAGAAGAAGCTGGTGCTTGCGGCATGGATAGATCTGAAGAAAGCCTTTGACAAAGTCTGGAAAGAAGGTCTGATGAAGAAACTGAGAAACTGCAAAGTCAATGGAAGAATGTACAAATGGGTGAAAGCATACTTGCACAACAGAAGAGCCCGAGTACAGATAGACGGACTCAAGAGCAAGAAAGTACTACTGCGTCACGGTGTCCCCCAGGGCGGAGTCTTGTCCCCCACACTTTTTCTAATCTTCATCAATGATCTTGTTGCTCACCTACCGCATGGAATTAAAGCGGCAATGTACGCCGATGACCTGGTTCTATGGAGCACAAATGAATATGCATCAGTGGCCACCAGATTGCTACAAAGAGCTGTAGATACATTTGCTGTATGGGCAAATAGATGGTGTGTCAGCATAAACACTGACAAGTGCAGCACAACCCTATTTACCCTCTCTCCAAAACAAAAGGCAGGGATCATCCAGATAAATGGAACACCCCTAAGAGAAGATAAAGAACCAACATACCTTGGAGTAACATTTGATGGCAAGCTGACATGGAGAAAGCACATCAACAAAGCAGTAGCAAAAGCCAGAAGGAAAATAGCCATCCTGAGAAAGCTAAGTGGAACCACATGGGGAGCCAGTACGAAAATACTTTGCAAAGTTTACCAACAGAGCATACGACCACACCTGGAATATGGGTCAACTGCGTGGTGTTCAGCATCAAATACCACACTACAAGAGCTGGACAAGGTGCAAAATCAAGCACTTAGAGTCACCACAGGAGGGATGAGATCAACCCCTATAGTGGAAATGGAGAAGATGGGGAGGACACAGGCACTGAGTGAGCGCAGAGATACGAAAACGCTAATACAAGCAGAAAAGTTCCTCAGCTTGCCAGGCCACCCTATGAAGAACAGATTTGAAAACCTAGCTATGGGGCGGTTGAAAAGAAGTAGTTTTATCCACCAGGCCAAACGACTCTGCAGAGAAACCACTGATTTGCCCACAGTTGGTATCCCCCTAACAACTATTCCAGAGCGAACTCCATGGAAAGATGAGCATAATAAACTATCGTTACAAATCCAGACTAAAGTGAGAGGAATATTTGACAAGGAAGAACAGAACAGTGTGCAGCGCAGAACAGCCACTCTCAGCTTCCTTGATGAAGAATACCCACAGGACCTCTGGATCCGAGTCTACACAGATGGGTCAGCACAAAATGCTGTTCGAAATGGAGGAGCGGGAGTGTACATAGAATACCCAAATAATACTAGGGACACAGCCAGAGTACCCACAGGAAAGTACTGCCATAACTATGATGCCGAAATTGAGGCAATCAAGATAGCAACAGAGAAATTACTAAATAACAGCAATGGTACTCAACCTGTGGTGCTACTAACAGATGCAAAATCAGTACTCGAGGCGCTCCTCTCTGGGAAATTGCCAGTACTAAGGACACTACTTTCTGAACTTAGCAGTCAGCATAAAGTCACCATACAGTGGATACCATCCCACTGTGGAGTACCCGGAAACGACAGAGCTGATCAACTGGCTAAGGAAGGAGCCAAAGAAGAACAGCCTGATGTGCCCGTTACATACCACCAAAAGAAAAGAATGATCAAATCAGTCAGAAAGCCACCAAAACCTGCTCAAGATGACTACCACGTTATGGACAGACCAGAACAAGTCATTATTCTGCGCCTCAGAACAGGACACAATAGATTACGCAACCACATGTATACAAAATTCAAGATTGGTGAAACAGCCATGTGCACATGTGGATTGGCGTCGCAGACAGCAGAGCACATACTCCAAGACTGCCCAAAATATAACATATCTAGGCAAACCTTCTGGCCTAGAGAGACGACAGTGGAAGATAAACTCTATGGACCACTGTGTGAACTGAAAAAAACAGTTCAATTCATGCAAGAGACGACATTGCAGATATAGACATATTTCAAGCGAACGAAAGAAGAAGAAGAAGACCAAAGTATGTGAGTTGGAATGTGGCCAATATTCCATCACAATGCCTGGGCAGAGCTTCAGAGAAACATGTGGTGCCCAAACGACATGTTCCCTCGCTCGGCCTAGTCTTGTGTTTTCCAGAGGAATGGGTAACCAATACGTCTGGCACAAGGTAGGCTGCAGACGCTGGCGGCTCAGCGTCAAATCTCCGTGACCTCGCCACCACGCGCAGGTGGCGAGTGCTCGCCAGACCCTGGAACCCAAGGGACCCGGCTTAGAGGCGTTCTGCCAAGGACCACAGGTGAGGGCCTCGCACGCGCCTGGACCATAAGGACGTTTACTTCTGTCAATCACAAGTGCTCGGACCTGTGTAAAGCGTGCACTATCGTCAGATTCCCCGCTTGACTTTAGCGGATCCCGCAACCAGCGGGACTAGACCCGCTGGGGATACTGCAGGAGATATTGCTCGTCTATTGCGAGCAAATCTCCCATCCTTCCACTGTTGACTGAATAAGAAAATAAACGATAAAAGTAGTGGTATTTCAATTGCGCTTGCGCTCCCACCTATGCTACACACCCTTCATGTGTCTTCACAGAGTCGGACTAGAGTCAAGCTCAACAGGGTCTTCTTTCCCCGCTGATTCTACCAAGCCCGTTCCCTTGCAAGGTACATATAGGCAGTAAATGACAGTTTTTGTCAGCAGTCTGATTATGTGTCCGTCTGGCCTTTCCTCAGAGTCCTGAGTGTCGTCATGATCCTCTGGTCACTCCCTGCAGCACCATTCTATCCACGCAATGACGGTATATATGTTCTTACACATTATCCCAAAGGGCCTTGGTTATATTTGCCTTATCGTACACCCCCACCCCAGTAGTATTTCCCAATGTTCACTACAATCCGGAAGTGTTTATGGGTGGGAGTGTTTACACATGAGTGTTATGTTGTATCTTTGTATCATATAAATAAATACCACAATGTAACGCTCAGGTAAATGGGGCGATTCTTAAACAGGTGAATTGATACAATGTGTCAGGTCTTAGTCAGATATGACTGAGCTACCGTATAACAGTAGACGGTACTACCTGTTTTCTGTTAGCGCCGAACGTTGGGCGGCGCTTACCAAACCCGACACCCCACATTGTGCCAACGGCTTCGGGCGGAAGAGCGCAATTGGGAGGGTACAAGCCCTTACCCTGGTGCGAGGAAATGCAAGCTAAAGACAAAATGTCATGGCAGGGCAGACCAGGCCCTAAGCCTTGGTTGGCAGCTGGTCTAGGATCGAAGCTCCGACAGGCGGACAGTTAGAGCATTGCTTTGCTGATCCGGCAGCTTCTGCAGCTTGTCTTGTTCCAGATGTAGGGGTGTTACCTTTCCTCTGGAGTGAACTAGGCAGGCCGAGAGAGGGATCATGCTGCATGGGCAACACATGATCTCTATATTTTAGCCCAGGCTTTGTGCTATGGAGAGGCAATAACTTCATCCCTGGTCTTAACTGGTCTCGGAATCAAAGCGAGAGGCAACTGTTACGGGTTATAAGTCCCTGTCAACTGGCGTAGACATGGGGCGCCACGCGTTGCCTCTGACGGTGGGAGACACCTACAGGTGTCACTGATCAGCTACCGCCCGCCTCAAGCTGGGCAGCCCCCGGCCAATTGGGTGCTGATCCGCCACAGCCTGCCTGCTTCAATGGGTGCTTGGGGCTAGGACAAAATCTGAATCGCAGGCTGTAAAACCAATGCACCAGGTACAAACAAAAATAAAAATAGAAACCTCAAGCTACGGCTTGCAACCTGGAACGTGAGAACCATGTGTCCAGGATTTTCCACTGACTTGACCAATATTGACGATGTGAGAAAAACGGCTGTGATTGATGCCGAACTCAATCGTCTTAACATTGATATTGCTGGCCTGCAGGAGACTCGCCTCGCTGAGGAAGGGTCACTCAGGGAAAACAATTACACCTTTTTTTGGAAGGGTAGAGGGCAGGCAGAAAAAAGGCAACACGGTGTGGGCTTTGCAGTGAAGAATTCGCTACTGGGAATGATTGAAATTCCAGCAGGAGGAAATGAAAGACTATTATCCCTGCGCTTGGCAACCTCTTGTGGGTTTGCCACCATTATTACTGCATATGCACCGACACTCGATTCCTCTGATGATGTGAAGGATTCGTTCTATGAGGAGTTAGACTCCGTGATCAAGGCAGTTCCAAAATCTGACTACATTTATATGCTCGGTGATTTCAATGCTCGTGTGGGCAAGGACTCGAGTTCATGGCCAGTGTGCCTTGGAAAATACAACATCGGTCGCATGAATGAAAATGGGCAAAGGCTGCTGGAGCATTGCACCAGTAATGACCTATGTATTACAAACTCCTTTTTTAAAACAAAAGAGATGCATAAGGTCACATGGAAACATCCAAGATCCGGCCATTGGCACCAGCTGGACTTCATCATCACACGGAGACAACATCTGAACCATATATCATTGACTCGAAGTTACCACAGTGCTGACTGTGATACGGATCATTCTTTGGTTGTTGCAAGGGTTAGACTGAGACCAAAGAGAATCTACACAGCTAAACACAAATCTAGCCCCAGGATTAATATTATTAACACTCACGATCCTGAAAAGTGCTTTCAGTTTCAACAGCAACTTGAAGACGCTTTCACTGATACACCAGAAAATTGTACAGTAAATGAAAAGTGGGGTCAAATTAAGGAAACTCTTTATAAAACTGCTGTAGGGGTTTACGGCACTGTGGATCATAAGAGGCAGGACTGGTTTGCGGCAAACAGCGAGACTCTGCAGCCCTTGATTGATAAGAAGAAGAAAGCTCTCTTAAGAAACAAGGAAAGACCAACGCGTAACACTCTGAGTGAACTAAGGCAAGCTAGGAAGGATGTGCAAAAGGCTGCCAGGCAGTGTGCAAATGATTATTGGATCAAGTTATGTGAGTCCATTCAAATCGCAAGTGATAAGGGAGACATAAGAAGCATGTATGAAGGAATAAAGAAAGCCTGTGGTCCAGTGATCAAAAGAAGTGCACCATTGAAAACCTTGACTGGAGAAATCATCACTGACAAGAAACAGCAGATGGACAGATGGGTAGAGCACTATTTGGAGCTTTACTCAAGTGAGACCAAACTAGCGGATGATGCCCTCAACGCCATAGAGGCTCTACCAACTCTTGACCACCTGGACACACTTCCCACCATAACAGAAGTTAAGTGTGCTATAAATGAACTTGCATCTGGCAAGGCTCCAGGTAAGGATGGGATTCCAATAGAGGTTATAAGGAGTGGGCAAGACACACTCACTCTACAGATCCACCAGCTAATAGAGCTATGCTGGCGAGAAGGACAAGTCCCACAGGATTTCAAAGATTCAAGCATCATAACACTGTACAAGAACAAGGGCGATCGGAGCGACTGCAACAACTATAGGGGTATCTCACTTCTGTGTATTGTTGGAAAAGTATTTGCCAGAATTGTTCTGCGCAGACTTCAAGTCCTAGGAGATCAAGTCTACCCCGAATCACAGTGTGGCTTTCGACAGAACCGGTCTACCATTGATATGATATTCTCATTGCGACAAATGCAAGAAAAATGCCGTGAACAGAATCAACCACTGTTTATTGCCTTCATCGACCTCACAAAGGCATTTGATTTGGTCAGTCGTGAGGGTCTATTCAAGGCACTAAAGAAGATTGGCTGCCCACCAACTCTTCTGTCCATTGTGGAATCGTTCCACACAGGCATGAAGGGTATAATCAAGTTTGATGGTGCAACTTCTGAAGAATTTGAAATCAAGAGTGGAGTTAAGCAAGGTTGTGTACTAGCTCCCACCCTCTTTGGAATATACTTTTCACTTCTACTGAAATATGCCTTTCGTGATCAGGATGGTGGTATATACATTCACTCACGCTCAGATGGCGGCCTTTACAATGCTCAAAGATTGAAGGCCAAGACCAAAATTAGGAGGGTACTGATCAGAGAGTTGCTTTTTGCAGATGATGCTGCAGTTACTACCCACTCTGAGGAAGAATTGCAATGTCTACTATCTGCATTCTCCAATGCTTGTTCTGAATTTGGTTTAACAATTAGCAAAAAGAAGACACAGATTATGTCACAAGGTGCACATGGGGTACCATCAATCTTTATTGACGACGCCGAACTAGAGATGGTAGACCATTTTACATATCTAGGATCAGTGGTAAATAGCAAATTATCCCTAGATCAGGAAATCAACATCCGGATTGGTAAGGCAGCAACAACAATGAACAGGTTAACAAAAAGAGTCTGGGAGAACAGGAAGCTTACTGCAAAAACAAAAGTCCTTGTCTATCAAGCCTGTGTCCTTAGTACTCTTCTTTATGGCAGTGAAACCTGGACAACTTACTCACACCAAGAGAAACATTTAAACAGCTTTCATATGCGGTGTCTGCGAAGAATTCTTGGTATTAAGTGGCAAGACAAAATCACAAATACTGAAGTATTGGAAAGATCAGGTTGTGTGACAGTTTATTCCATGCTCAGTCTTCGTAGACTTAGATGGATAGGACATCTTAGGAGGATGGATGATGGTAGAATACCAAAGGACATCTTTTTTGGTGAATTACAGATGGGTAAGAGATCTCAGGGTCGGCCTCTCCTACGATACAAAGATGTGTGTAAGCGGGACATGATTGATACAGGCATTGATAATGCACATTGGGAGCAAGCTGCTGCTGAACGTGTTGCATGGAGGGCAAACATCAGAAATGGAATAAAGACAAAGGAGAAAATTATTGCAGATAAGTCACACACCGAGCGTTTGAGACGTAAGATGGTGCATGATGGTGGAAATGACCACGTGTTCACATGCACCCACTGTGAACGGACATTTACAGCGCAAATTGGCCTTATCAGTCACACTCGCTACCGCCATAGGTAAAAGTTATTATGCCTTTTTAAAGCACAAACTATCGTCTGTCAAGACGGCAAGGTGCCAATGATATGATGGAATTGATACAACCATCTTGTCATTGCATCTGACGGAAGATGCCTTGTAGAGATTAGAACAAGGATCGCTACGAAAAAAGTAGTGTTTTGACAGATGAAAAACATACTCATCAATCAAAAGCTGTCAATTTCAGCGATGAAAAGCGTGGTAACGTGTTATATTGAACATAAGTGGCTATTCCATTGTTCACATAGGGCAGTGAGGAGCATTTTGTGTGATATTCGCTACCACAGGAACGGAGCATAATGGGGACGACCCGTTGCCGTGAAGTTGGAACCGTGAGTAACTAACAAGAGGAAAACCCCCTACGCGTCCACGCGATGCTGAAGAAATACAATATTCATAGGACTGGGCACCTAGTTAGCGTGCCAAATCATCGGTTTCCAGGTGGCCGGATAAAAAAACGCTTCAAGAGCATCCTTAAGACTGCCCTAAAGAGTAAAAACCATCAAAACAGACATATGGGAGGCTGCTGCGCAAGAACGATCTATGTGACGTAGACATACTCATCAAGGTTCAGCAATTTATGAGGCAGCGGCGACCGCTCTAGCAAACTGACGGAAACAAATCAGAAAGTCTTTGTTCGCTTGCTTTGTACTCAAACGTAAAACAACTTCTAGTGCACTGGACTGATTTTTTTTGCGTATGGATTAGCTTTCCCTAAAAAAAAAAAAACCATATGCTGGAAACAGCAACCTGCCATAGCGACTGATAATTTTTTTTTAAAGTCGCTTATAAGTCGATAGGGTCGACTTCATTGCACAGAGTTTTTATCCCATATGGCGAACTGCCGAAAGCGTCGCACAAAGCACGAACTCCGTAGCTCCAGCGACGACCCCCAGGAGTCTCTGGAAAAAAATGCACTTGTAAACTGAAGGACACGGCCCGGAATCGAACTCACGACCTTCGGAGCCGGAGCCAGAGTCAGACGGCTTGATCACTTCGCCACGGAGACTGCCTAATTTTACTTGAAGGATATGTCTCCCTTGATAATGAAGTAGGTAAATATCAGCCCATTCAGAGAGGTGTGCGACAGGGATGTGTAATGTCCCAGATCTTTTTTCCCTATACAGTAAAATTATTTTTAGAACTTTGATATGAGAGAAATCACCAATTGGGGGGGGGGGGGGGGGGGGGGGAATAACATTAATAACATTAGATATGCGGATGACAAAATATTAATCGCAGACAATAAACAAGATTTACAACATTTAGTAGATACGGTTATTGTACACAGTGAACAACTGGGGCAAGAATTAAATTGTGAGAAGACAGGGGTTATGGTCGTCACTAAGAAGAAAGAAATACCTAAGTGAATTGATACAACTATCTCTGAACAGTCATAACATTTGAAGGGAAGCTTGAGAGATAAGAACAAGAATCGCTATGGCAAAGGTATATTTTGCAAGAAGGAAAACCTACTTACCAATAAAAAGATATCAACTTTGACGAGAAAAAGAATGTTGGGCACTCTTCCGAATTGCGGTCCCAAATAGATCCGCAGTGAATAGGTCAGGGGTAAGGGTTAGGGTCAGTGTTTAGTTAACAACTAACCCTAACCCTTAACCCCTGACCTATTCACTGCGGATCTATTTGGGACCGCAATTCGGAAGAGTGCCGAATGTTGAAATGCTACATAGAACCGGTACTTTTGAATGGATGTGAACATGAGCAGACAAGCTGAAAAAATATATATTGACTGTGGAAAGGTGGTTTCTGAGGAGAGTGCAAAGAATACCACGGACAGACAGAAAAACCAATGACCCAGTCCTGCAAGAAATATATGAAAACAATAAAAATGATTAGAGAAATTAGACGTAGACAGTCACAAATTTTGGACACGCTATGAGACGAAATAGATTGGAGAACGTGGTGATAACTGGCAAGACTGAGTGGGGGGGGGGGGGGGGGAGAGAGAACAAGGGGAAGGCAGAGAAGTAAATATCTGGATGGTTTAATCACAAGGCATGGTCGAGACAAGAACACAGATATGATCCACGATTCTGGTGATCCTATAAGATGGTGAAACGTGACCGCCCACGCTTACCGGCATGGCATATTGTGATGATTACCAGCGTCATTCGCCATCATGAGAACCCACTATGATTTCTGAGACACTTGTAATTTATGTCCCAAAGTCAAGGACGAGAAGTCAATATTTTAGTCCAGCTGGCCGATGTAGGGATTTAGCCCGCTACCTCGGCATCAGCACAACGGATGTTTAAGAGCGAGCTCTCTTATCTATTCGGCCATGCTGTCCCCCACCAGTGTTGCCATTTTGACGCTTTTCGCACCAAATGTAGTGCTTTTTCAAGTCATTTAATGCCAAAGGTTGTTCCACTGAAGGTTGTTCAATTAAGCCAGACACGATGGATGTACATTCAATCTGCCATTGTCAGAATATTGCAGCAGTTGGGTCGAGCTAAGGTCTCATTTTGATATAGCAAGACTCAACGAGCGCTGTTATACAGCAGAACTTCTAAATTATATGTTTAGCGACATGAAAAACTTTGTGTATCTCATATTTCTCAAGCATATTCTCGGAGAAGTACAAAGTGTGAATAAGAAATTCGAAGCAGATATATAGGATCCAACAAAACTACTCAGCGATCTTGTCCAACTCACTGATTCTATCAGTTCAAAGATTACTATTCTTGGGAGAAAAAAAATAACAGAAAGTGAGGCTACTCAAGATTATTTAGATCCTAATCCCAATCTAGGTTATGAGTTTGAGAAAGAAATACCAGGCTACCAGTTTTCTGATGAGAAAGAAATTCGTGGAAGGTGCATCCAGTTTTTAATAGAGCTGTTGACACAGCTGCGTTTACGTTTGCCCGATAACATTCGAGTGTTGCAGTCCATGTCATGTCTTAGTGGAAGTGCATGTCTATAGCCAATGAAGCCCTGTATATTGGATCTTGCTAAAATGTTTGTAGAAGATGCAGCTACTCTCACCCGCATCGATTTCCAGTTGAGAAAACTTCATCATATGCAGTGGACACAGACCTCTGACACACTTGGACTGTGTGCAGAAATAGTCTCATACAGGGATGCCACCGGTGAAAATCCTTTCCAAGATCCTACAGATTTAGCTTTAACTGTGATCATTTTACCTCTTTCTAATGCGGACGTGGAGCATATTTTCAGTCAGATGGGAGTTATAAAATCAAAATTGCGGAACAGACTGAGCATCAGGAGTTTGACAGCTGTTTTGACTATTAGATATGGAATGAAAAGATATGGCAAATGCTGTCATGATTATAAACTACCTAAGGATATTCTATGAAAAATTGTATCACAGGAAGCATATACACGTTTCTTTTAATCATCATCATCATCATCGCAGGAGCAAACACGGCAGGAAATAGCTACAAAAACTGAAGAGGAAAAGTCTGACTGGGATTTGGCAGATCTGGAATAAACTTCATTCTAATATTCATTGATGAAAATAAATTATAATGTGCTACTTTATAACATTTTGAATGAATACCGCCAGTGCTTGTTTTAGTTATCATCATCATCATCATCATCTTCCACTTCTGCCGCCAAGCGTCGTGGGGAGGAATAATTTGCGTTCCAGCGCCCGGTGGACGGCGCTAGATAGTGTCATTCCGCGTGATTGTACAATGTCTATGATGTCGTCAATCCATTTTCTTCTTGGACGTCCTCATGGTCTTGTCGCAGATGATCTTTGATGTAAGGCCAGTGATGGTAGTTGTTGGTGTTGCATTCTAACGACATGGCCAAACCACTTGATCTTCTGCCTTTCAATAAATGTGGCACAAGGTGTTGATCCCACAGTCTGTCTGATAACAGCATTTCTTACTCGGTCTCGGATTGTTAGGTTGGCAGCTCTCCTCAGGCATCTCATCTCGCAGGTGTTGATTTTGCGAAGGTGTGATTTGGATAAAGTTTGAGATTGGTAGCATAGTGTTGGTGTGAATATGCTGTTTATTATCTGTCATTTTGCGGACATGGGTATATTTGGATGTTTCAGTAAGGGTGATAGTTGATATGTAAGTGCACTAGCTTTTTGACATCTGATTTCGATTTCTTTGTCCAGTCTGCCATCTTCTGTGATCATACTTCCAAGATATTTGAATTCTTTAACTTGTTTCAGAGTTGTGCTATTTATCTGTATACTTAATGGACCCGGCGATCTGCTGACTTGCATTACTTCGGTTTTGGCTGTGTTTATACTCATATTGTATCTGCTGCAGGTTGAACTCAGATTATTGATATGATGTTGTAGTCTGCCCTCATCGCTGTAATACAGGCACTGATCATCTGCAAATAGAAGTTCATTTATTTCCTGTGGGTCAGTTGTTTCATCTGGAGTAAAGAGTTCTAAATTTTCTGAATCTATTCTGTCAAGACTTGCTTCTGTTTATATTCTGTCCACGTAGACATTAAATAGCAGCGGAGACATTAAATAGCAGCGGAGAGAGCACAATCCCCTGCCTCACTCCTGTATTGACTGTGAGCATATCTGATATATCTTCCTTGTGTTCTTATTGCACTTCGGCTCGAGTGGTACATGGCTATGATGTTTTCTAGCAATTGCCCTTGTATCCCATAGTCTTCAAGGATGGCCATAATCTGTACGAAAACTGGCGAAAACCTTTTCCCGATCTACAAACCAATATTCTGCGGGTCACTATATTCATAGTCCTTTCACATATTTGTATAAGTGTAAAAAGTGCAACTTTT
>JACEFZ010019865.1:0-51290 GCA_014155875.1 Cepaea nemoralis
TTCGGATGTCCTTCTTACAGCCTGGCCAGTAGAACACGGATAATAATCTCTTTCTAGTCTTGGCCAAACTCATATGGACTGCATCCGGGGCGATGTGTGACAGTTCCATAGCGTTACTGCGCTCTAGCACTGGCAGCACCCTTTGTAAGATACATGTTGCATCTTTCGTGTATTCTCTCATGAGAATTTCATTCATCATTACAAAGGACCACTTGCCCACTTTCGATTGTTTAGGTGGGCAATTTGCCCGCTGAAAACAAGGTCGCAGTGTCTTGTCGTCTCTTTGTTGCTTTGCACGGTCTTCGGTTTGGATGTCTAGTACCCGACTAGTGTCTGTCTGGTTACCCTGTGGTGTGACCACTTTATCTTCTTCCTTGTCTGTCTTAATAAACTGTTTGGGGTCTGTATTCTCCTGTGTCATCTTACCATTCCATCTTTGGGCTTCATCTTCTGTACACTCTGTCACTCCAGGTATGTTACCTATCATTAGACCTGTACGTGGACTAGGTAACACTGCTACTCGTATTCTCCCTTCATAGTATGGGCAGGATATATGCACCCATGCTATAGCATACATTTCCTTTGTACCACCGAAGGTACTGCACGTCACGCTCTCTCCCGTGTAGTCGCTACTCCTTACCAGGCTATGATCTACACCAGCTATTAACGACCCTGTATTCCTAACGCAGGTGGTCAACTTCCCGTTCACGAGTGCTTTGTGCGATGTTACAGTCCCGCTATGAATACTGCTCGCATTCGACTTCCGTGTAGACACTGTTTGACTACACACAGGGTTACCGATCCGTTGTCTTTTATGCCTATCTGTCGCTATGTATCCTAAGTTTGTCTTTTGGTCATGTTCTTCTTTAGTCAGTCGTCTCAGTCTACACTCTCTGGCTACGTGGTCCCAGCTGTTACAGACCCAACATTTTCGACTGCTTATATAGTCTGTGTACCTATTGTCTCTATTGGAAGGACGGTTTCTGATGCACGAGTCGTGCTTAGGGTTTCTGTCACCTATTTTAAGAGACTCTTGTTGGCGACCACCATATGCCCCTTCACTTACTGGCTCTAATCGAGTTACCTTAGGTGGTCTCTGTAGAGCCGTTCTATATTGAGTAGTTCGGTGATCTCTACTCTTGGGTCTATTCTGCTGGTCTTTATCTTGGTTCTCTTTACGTTTCTGAAGTTCTGTCCTAAGCTCTTTCACTGTCAACCCACATCTCCCACCTAAAGCTATGGAATCTGTTCGGTGATCTTTACACTTGGGTCTATTCTGCTGGTCTTTATCTTGGTTCTCCTTACGTTTCTGAAGTTCTGTCCTAAGCTCTTTCACTGTCAACCCACATCTCTCACCTAAAGCTATGAAATCTGTTCGGTGATCTTTACTCTTGGGTCTATTCTTCTGGTCTTTAACTTGGTTCTCATTCCGTTTCTGAAGTTATGTCTTAAGCTCTGTCACTGTCAACCCGCATCTCACACCTAAAGCTATGGAATGTGTTCGATGTTCTCTACTCTTGGGTTTATTCTGCTGGTCTTTACCTTGGTTATAGTTCTGCTTCTGCAGTTCTGTCCTAAGCACATCCACGGTCAAACCACATTTCACACCTAAAGCTATAAAGTCTGACCATGTAGGCATGGTTATATGATGTATCTACTAAGTGGTATATATATATACTAATATCTGTACACACAGATTACTCAAGTGTTGCTGCTAGTCTTGTTATAATAACATCGACCACGTGTTGACCCTGCTGTAACATTGTTCAAACCACTAGTAACTCTGCCGGACAACCAACAGCACTTATCAACAGAACTAAATGAATCCCTGTGGAGTGAGCAACCCTAATGATGATGGTACATATATATATATAGTCATGAAATGTGCCCAATGACCCTGGACCAATAAGCAGAATATACATAGCAATCAATAAGAAAAACTTGACCTGTGTATCTCTAGCGCCGGTGTCCTTGGTGACTTGGTCCAACTGCTCGGCTCCAGCTCCGCTTGTTTCAGGACTTGGTAAGGATAAGCCTGGCTCCAACTCGGTTCAACTGGCATGGACTTGCTCAACTGGGTCGTCAGGTGAACTGGTGGCTCCCCAAACGTGGTGTAGATACCCTTTATGATCCCGCTGCATAACCATGTGGACAAATCTGGAACGAATACTCAATGTTGATAACGCGATAAGTTCTTGAAAGCACTATAATGCCTGGAGCACATGTAGTGTATGTGGCTGCACGCCCTTATTTTAAACTTTTGGAGAACTTGAAATATTGTGCTTTATAAGCACCCTACTCAATTAGCCACCACCACTGCCGTTGAAACTCTACGTGGGTTCCGCTGCTGTGGCTGATAGCCACGATTGTTTGCTTTGCTGATACTTATTTTGAAAAGTGCTCACTTTCCATACCAATGTTTCTTTTCACTGTCAGCACTGTTCTTAAAGAGACCAGATAACGTCTGTAATATTCACCAAATGTTCTCACACCTGTCGTTAGCCAGCCCCTTATCGACAACTTTAATATCGGTGTCTTAGTATTGTTGTTCAACTTTAATATCGGTGTCTTAGTATTGTTGTTCAACTTTAATATCGGTGTCTTAGTATTGTTGTTCAACTTTAATATCGGTGTCTTAGTATTGTTGTTCAACTTTAATATCGGTGTCTTAGTATTGTTGTTCAACTTTACATCCGACACTGTTCAATGCTGGTATATACCTTGCCATGGTTCATAACATCACGTGAATCACAGCGGCACATTTATTTCACCCGTTTCAACCTTCACTGTTATTTGACCACAATCACCGGTCTAATTACCGTTAACACTTTAACTTTCAATGTTCGTTGATCCTCGTATCCATTTTAATTAGCTGTTGATTAACGCTCACTGCGAATTACTTTATTGTTCACAATTAATACAATGGTATCTTTGTAGCTTCATACTGTTGTCGGCTTTCCACTAGTCGTGTTCTAATATTTGTTCTTAACTTCGATCTATCACTAGAACTTTCCAAGCTGATTACTTTTCCTGTGAAAATCGCTCACTTTCGTATCGTCCTCCATTCCCTGGATTCAGTCTCCGTGACGTCCCCCATAATTGCCAGAGTGTTACTAGGGGTTATGTTGTGTGCACCCTGACAACTTAAGAATGAACACGTCCAATAGCACAAAGAATGGCAGTTCCAAAAGCCGACCGAACGAATAAATGACTTTATTCATAGCACCATTAACTAATAATTAATTAGAACAGTTCACCAACTTACATGTCGTACTGCGTCATTACCGGGCCCTCAATCCAGCGAGCGACACGGCTCACCCAGTTTTCTGCACTTCCGTGTGTTTACACGCCTGATGTGTACTGGCCATCGCCCTTGCTGTAACCCAGATTCTACAACACTCTAACGCTGTCCATACCGCTTGACTCGTAGGCTTTCCTCTTCACCTTTGAACACTGTCTACATCTTCATATGATACAGCTGGTCTTGTCAATTTCCACGATGTGAACCTGGCTGTGTTTCCCGGACCAACTGCCTTCTCCACTGTCCGCCAACTGTGTTCGAACCACATCACGTGCCCTCCGTCCTGCCGCTCGATTGGCTACTATCTTTAGCCCGTTACCGGTGTCTTTCTCCTTATCGCCCTCCGTGATTATTTATCACTCTTAATGTCTCAACTATCTATGTTGCTGTTACTCAGGTCTTAAGTAATCCGACTCATGGCATATGCCCCCCGCAATTTCAAAAATGTTCTAACATTTTTGGGTTCTTCCTTATCTCTACACTTGACATGAGTCAGCTTGGTCGCACATGCCTGTCCCCTGGTCGCACATATCTGTCTACTGCCTCATGCCTTAGAGCTTGCTTCTCAGTTCTCTTTAACTTCCCTCTGTGTTACCTTGATATTCTGCTATACCTTCACATAAATTATAATGTCGGACACGAATATCCGTCTATTCCCAAATAGACCTCGTGTGGCCTCAACCCCCTTTGTGTTCGGCAAGTTGAGAACCAACCCTACTATGAGTCCCAATGTCCCACCCCGGACATTCCCATAAGTTTCCTCATTTATACCTCGGTATAAGCAACTGACACCCTCCCCAGCCCTTAAGCCCTGGGTGCAGGAACGTGTGTATTGCAGACATATCAATTGCACACCTATTTTGTTTAAGCTCTTATCTTGCTTCTGAGTAGTCTATCTTCGACTGTGGACCTTCTTGGTGCGAGTGTACATGATTTCTGCATTTGTCTTGTCACAGTGTGTGCGTGGTCGGCTGCCATTAGTTACTTTTTACTATGGTGTTCGCTTGTGTTCTATGGCTGTATATTCCCTTCATTTGCCTTCTGTTTATCCCTGGTGTTCTTGCTACTAACTTTCCTTTGTAGTGTTCCCAATACCATGATCCTTATGTTCATCTACTACCATGCCAAAGTTCTTCATGTTAAAATATTATATGTACAAAGTACTATCACTTGGTACTATTATCAATGGTACTACTAATAATCCTACTCCACTATCATTGTATTCTTTCTTTCACTTTCACTTGTACACTGTTCTCTCTCTCTCTCTCTCTCTCTCTCTCTCTCTCTCTCTCTCTCTCTCTCTCTCTCTCTCTCTCTCTCTCTCTCTCTCTCATTTTCATTCGTCCATTCTTTCATCGTTTGTCTTTCTCTCTCTCTCTTTTTTTTTTTTTTTTTGCTAGTGTTTAATTTTTTTTATTATGTACTCTGTCTTACAACACGCATACTAGAACCTCAAATGTTCTGTCTATGCCTGTACGCTTCCTGTATACCAGTGTGTAAGTATCCAGGTTGTGTTCCAGGTTGTTACTCAGGTCTTAAGTAATCCGACTCATGGCACCAGCCATCCTCAATATTCAGATCTTGTCGTATGGATGCACTTTTTTCTGTACCCAAGATATATGTAGGAGCCATTCATAACATGTATATTCAAAGGCATTTATGTGCTGTTCAGCTTGTTTAGTAGGTGTCCAGGTTTCACTGGTGTATGTTGCAATAGGGAAAGATGCATGCTCTGAAAACTATAATTTTTGTACGTCTATCTGTCCCATGCCACACTTTATTCAGTTGTTTTAATTTTTGAAAAGCAATTGACATTCGTCATTTACTTTCAAGCGAGCGCAACTATTGTTAAATTTGTAAGAAGACAAACTGTAGGAAGACAAACTCTTTGGAGTGTCAAGAACCGCAAGTTAACTTCTGCTAATTTATAAACCATGTTCAGACTGACTTCAGAAAGCGTACAACAAAAACGATCATTCATTTTATCGACGACTGGATTGCTGCCGAGATTCTCATGCATGTTATACGAGGGCTTTCCAAAATCAACCGCCGATTGGCTGGCAAAAATAAACAGGTTGCCATAGCGACATCGTTAATTGCTTACATTATTCAGTAATCATGGTGATATCTTGTGTAAACAGGAGTACAGCCATTGTTATCATCGTTATTTTCACGATATTACTTATTTTTCCAATGTACAAACGCAACAAGATAACGATCGGCCTCACCATGTATGTACAAGTAAACAGGACGCAGCTGATGTTTACGGTGACCAGTAGCTCAGAAACAATCACCATGAAGAGTGTTACTATTTCCAGAGCAGCCAATTATCAATTATGTCGTCTGTTTTATCGTGGGTGTGTGCTACGTCATCAAATGTGTTGAAACGTTCCACAATATTACAGTTTCAAGCGGTTCTTATGATGTTAGGTTGTGTGTCACAAAAACCTTCACGACAGCCAGTCGCCTACTCTAGGCCTGCCCAGCATTCAGCCATGAATGTACACACATAAAAAATCAGCGAACTTGCTTCCACCAACAACTACAGAAGTGTCACGAAGTTGACACTAAAGTAACACTTTAATTTCCGGTTTCTGGTTTTAAGGGGTTAGTGAATGCAGTTTCACAATGTCCCCACATACGCGGTTGAGGGTTCGAAAATAACTCTGAGTTGGTTTCGGTGGTATGAGATTCGGGCCGTTCAGAAAGCAGTGACAAATTACTGAACGTAAGCATTACTTAGCAAATTACACATTTCCAATCAATGTTGGCGTTGATTGCAACGTCCTGTAAAAGGAGGTAAAATAACATTAACATTAACTGTTTTGATTACTAACACAACGTGGAACCGAGAATGAGTAATTACGAGGAAGGCGAACCTACGATGCCTATTAGAAATAAGACATTTATGGCAAATTGTTACTGAAGATTCGACATAACACTGCGGGCAAATTCATTGATCCGTGCCCATGAATTAATGTTGCAAGATCACTTCAGTAACCCACGGATTATAACCACTTCACATTCGACACAGCATACAACCCTCCATGCTGCAGCGGCACTTAAATACAAAGCCAAGAATCCTGGAATATGTTGAGACATTTATTATTGTGTTAAATACGTCAATTTAAATACGTCAATTGTCTATCGTTAGTGTTCGAACTACCAGAGCTTTTAACCACAACAGATACGCTGGTTCGTTGTCTCGCAACCCAGCATGAACCGATATTATATACATGTACATCTGTGTAAAAATTACAAGCGGTAAAAGGTTAAAGATGACAGCATCGTCTTCACTGCACCGGGTGTTAATCTACTTGGCTCGGTCCCTCTCCTCGGAACGGCATGTCGCAGGAAGGGACCATCCCACGAAGTATGACCTCCGTATATCCAACGATGACTCCCATGGTTTCCCGAAACGAAGTTCGACCTCCATGTCTCAAACGATTTCCACGGCTCACCGAAAATATTGCACCCGCTGTCCGGATACGAACCCACGACCTTCAGAGCGCCAGGCAGTAGGTTGTGTTATTTAGAAGTCTTTTCGACTTGCACTAGCGTGCCTGGATGAGGGGAAATCACTAGAGCGAGATCGAAACCACATTCAGCAAATACCGTTGTCCGAGTATGAGAGAAGTACCTATGCTGGGTACCCACTCATAACACCATACATTTTCATTCATTCTGAACATAATACGCAATGCACTACACATCAGTGAGCATGATCCGAAATGTCGAGGCGTCATCTGTACGCAGATAGTTGATTGATCGCTGTGGGTGTATAATGTTGGTAGATACACTTTCATTTTCGTTCCGGGATATGCGGGAATTGAGGGAATGTAACGAGCTGATAAACTTACTGGCTCTGAATCCACTGCAGATGGCCATTTATGGATCGTACCGATATTATTAGTACCCTTATAGAGATGTGGAGAGCGGAGGACTCTAGTGAATCCACATCGTTGTCTAGACTGACAGACTTGGAAGTAAAAACCGGCACGGCCAAACATGAGAGGCTCATCGGGTTAATGAGGAGAATCAACAATCAACACAGAGCCGACACTTGTAGCCGTCGGGCACTGATACATATTCTGGGACCGGTGAGGAGGGGAATCTGAGCACCCATGGATTTGTCCGGAATGAAAGGAAGAAACTCCAATAGATAACAGACTAACTGTACGCACTAAGAACCAGAACAGATGATTGCTGTGATGACTAGAGCAGCCATCCATCTAGCCACCTAAGTCGCAGTAATCTCAGCCACTTCCATCTTCAGACCTGAGGTTCTAGTCCTGTAGGCTCCTCTCTGTTCTGCCATGGTCTTACCACTGACTGCCTCAGAGATTAAAAGGTTTAAAAGTCAACCGGATCGACTCCATTGCTCCTGGTTTTATACCACATGTTTATCATTCCGTAGAGCGGCCTGCCGAAAGCGTCGCAGACATCACGAACACCGTAACTTCAGCGACGAACCCCAGAAGATCGGTTCACAAGTGCAATTTTGTCGGAGACTCATTGGAGTGGTCGCTGAAGTAACATGGGTAACACACATCAGGTGACCTATGCGACGCTATTCCGATCAGGCCAATCAGTTAGCGGGACATGAAAACTCACGGAGCAAACGTCGAGATAGACGCCTTGTAATGGAAAGTCCCTTCTGCAGAGGTATAACAACTCTAGGAGTGTGGAGGTCTTGCTTCAATATCTTGTATGCATAGATATGTTCTCACTTGTGTGATATCCATCATTATGTGCCGTAGGCGGTCATGTTTCGTCATCTCACTCGACAACCAGAGTCCTGTATCAGCTGTGTGTACTTGTCACGATCATACCACGTGGCCAAGCCATCCAGGTAGTTACTCCTCTGCCCCCCCCCCCCCCCCCCCCCCCCCCCCAACCCTGTTCTTTTTCCCTCAATCTTGCCAGTTGTCACCAAGTTCTCCAATTTATTTTTTCTCATAACCTGTCCAAAAATTTGTGACTGTCTACGTCTAATTTCCCTAATCAGTTTCAGGTTTTCATGTGTTTCTTGTAGGACTTGGTCATTCGTTTTTCTGTCTATCCATGGTGTTCTTTGCATTTTCTTCAGAAACCACATTTCCACAGCCATCTGATGTTTTACATTTTTTCTGCTCATTGCCCATTGTGTGATATTACACGATGTTGATAAATAAATATATTTATCATGATTATCGCGTTCTCATCCTCTGGTCATTTTAGCGAAAAGAGCTGTTGAGTACAAGTTACATGTGTGATTGAAGTCTGGCATAATATTTTGTTTGTGGTGTTAGCTTGCTGTGAACTCAAGCGTAGTTCATACACGCGTTACTACTTCTAATGCACTGGACTGATGTTTGTTTGTGGATTAGCTTCCCCTATTACATATGTCCCTCGCCATCAGGCGAACCCACTCCGATTTCAAAGATATTTGTAATTTACTCCCCCAGTCAAGGATGAGAATTCAAAACTATAGTCCAACTGGCTGGTGTAGGGGTTGAACCCCCTATCTCGGCATCAGCACACCGGATGTTTAAGAACGAGTGCTCTTACCAATTCGGCCATTCTGACCTCTTGGCATAACATGAAGGGTAAAGAACACAGATGTAGGTTTCCGCACACAGTACCTTTTATAGGGACGTCTCAGTGGCGAAGTGGCCGGATGCTCGCCTGTCGACCCAGTGGTCATGCTTTCGAACCACTGATTCCAGTGTAACAAATGTATTCGGGCTTCCAGAATGGCTCAGCTTATCATGGACACCAGAAATGTATTGGGAAGTAAAAGCAGCCGGTGTGATACTGAGAACATCAGTCACTAGTATACGATGACAGACAGACAGACAGACAGACAGACAGACAGGCAGACAGACAGACAGACAGACAGACAGACAGACAGACACCAATTGATCTACAAACGCATATTTAATTTCATGTGCTCATTGCGCCTGGGACGTGTAACAGGGACATGTGCTGTTATTAATTCACCTTTTATAGGGCCGTTTAACTGTCGACTCCAGACCATCACTGACTCTGGTGTCTTCACTATGTTATTCATCATCTTCCACTTTTGCCGTCAGAGGAGGGATAGTTGACGTTCCCCCGCCCGATGGGTGGCATTGGATAGTGTCATTCCGTGTGATTGTACAATGTCTTTGATGTCGTCAGTCTGTTTTCTACTTTGCCCTCCTCTTATTCTCGTCGCAGATCTTCTATGATGTAGCGCCAGTGCTAGTAGTTGATGGTGTTGCATGCTAACGAGATGGCCAAACGATTTGATCTTATGTCTTATAACATTATGTCTTACGCGATCTGGGAAAGTTAAGTAGGCAGTTCTGCTCAGGCATATCGTCTTACAGGTGTTGAATTTTCGTAAGTGTAGCGGGGTAGGGGTATACCCTATCAAAGGAGAAGTAAGGTGCCTCCTTCCCTCCGCTAGCCTACGGGACACCCTTGGGCAAGGTGGAGTACCCGTTTAGCCCCCCCAACAGGGTAACGTGAAGCCATGGGAGCAGGTGGTGGATTGGACTTGGGAGCAGCCGACAGATAGTTGTTGGTTATGGTTTCAAGTCAGTGACGGTGGGCAGAGGATCTCTCAGTAGAGACAATGGCTACGGTCATCCGATCAGTATGGTCACTGCCAGGAAGGAAGAATGGTAGACTTCCCTCCTTATTGATTCCCGGGCAGAGGAGGCTCGTCAGCCTTGGTTGGTATCTCTTCTAAGAGAGGGAACTCTAAATCTCAAACCTCCGCTGCCTTGCGGGTATACCCATATGGGAAAGGCTTCGGGAGTAAACCCTGAGGACAAATCCGGAGATGGAGTCCCTAAGGCAGTTCCATGTTGTAAACAACATAGTTCTGGCAACTCCTGCGACGGCACCGATGCCAAGTTGCATTGGCTACTGCCTTTCCCTTGGTCAACATCGGCGACGTGGAGAGGGGGAACCTGCTACTGGGCAACAGCTGGTTCTCCGATTTCCATTGCCCAGGCTTGTGCTCTGAAGAGGTCACTTCAGCACCGCGTAAAGCGGTGACACAACACGGGAAGTAGCATTTGAGACCAGGGAGCATGGAGTTGGCTTCGCTATCAGAAACAAGCTGCTCAATTCCATCATACCACCAAGTGATGGCACTGAAAGAATATTGAAGCTCCAACTCCAGACAGAGGCAGGCCCAGTTAGTATTATAAGCGTTTACGCCCCAACACTAACTGCAGCATCAGAATCTAAAGACAAGTTCTATGACGACCTTAGCAAAGAAGTCAGTGAAACACCAGAGAAACAACATCTTTTTATCCTGGGGGATTTCAATGCCAGGGTTGGCTCCGACCACGAATCTTGGCCTTCATGTCTAGGACAGTTTGGCGTTGGGAAGATCAATGACAATGGACAACGTCTCTTGGAATTCTGCAGCCACCATAATCTGTGCGTGACCAACACCTTCTTTGACACGAAACCTCAACACAAGGTGTCATGGAGGCACCCCAGATCAAAGAACTGGCACCAACTCGACCTGGTGCTCACTAAACGCAGCAACCTCCGCAATGTACGGATGACTCGCAGCTATCATGGTGCTGACTGCGACACCGACCATTCACTCGTCTCCAGCAAGGTGAAGATAAAGCCCAAGAGAATCTACAGAAGCCGAACAGAAGGAAGACCACGCATTGACACCAGTGGCACCCAAGATAAAGAGAAGGTCAACAAATTCATGCAGGCTCTAGCGGATACTCTGCCCGGCCCCACAGACGGAGATTCCACTGAGAGATGGAGTCATTTTCGCGACACCATCTACAATACAGCACTATCAACATTTGGCAAGAAGCAAACTAAGTCAACCGACTGGTTTGAAGCACACTCTGAAGAGATGCTTCCAGTCCTGGAGATAAAGAGACATGCATTCTCGATGTATAAAACATCACATTCAGAGAAAACACTGCAGGCATTGCAAACGGCCAGAAATAGAGTACAACAGATGGCAAGAAGATGTGCGAACAGGTACTGGCTACAGCTCTCTGCTCAAATTCAAACTTGTGCAGACACTGGAAATATAAGAGGAATGTATGAGGGCATCAAGCAAGCTGTCGGTCCATCAAAAAATAAGATGGCCCCTTTACGATCAACTGAGGGGGTAATCATAAAAGATCGAGCGAAACAAATGGATCGCTGGGTAGAACACTACTCAGAGCTATACTCAGTGGATAACACTGTCAGCGAAGAAGCTCTGGAAGCCATCGATCAACAGTCCGCCATGCATGCCTTGGATAACGAACCTTGCCTCACAGAAATCAGCGAAGCACTAGACTCTCTCAAATCCGGCAAGGCACCTGGAAAAGATAGTATTCCACCTGAAATTTTAAAATGTAGCAAAGAAACAATCATCCCAGAACTGTATGCAATATTACAGCTCTGCTGGAGAGAAAAATCAATACCACAAGATATGAAAGACGCAAACATCGTTACCCTTTATAAAAACAAAGGCGACAGAAGCGACTGCAACAGCTATGGCGGCATTTCCCTTCTCAACATTACAGGCAAGATTTTTGCCAGAGTAATCCTTAAAAGATTACACATTCTTGCTGAAAGAATCTACCCCGAATCGCAGTGCGGATTTAGACCCAACAGGTCCACCATCGATATGATTTTCTCACTCCGGCAGCTCCAAGAGAAGTGCAGAGAACAGAGGAAGCCATTATATATAGCCTTCATCGACCTCACAAAGGCATTTGACCTCGTGAGCAGAAGCGGCCTTTTTAAGGTCCTTGAAAAGGTTGGATGTCCACCCACCCTTCTTAGTCTCGTGAAATCATTCCACGAAAACATGCAGGGGACCATTTTATTTGACGGCTCAACATCCCAGTCATTCAGCATCAGCAGCGGAGTAAAGCAGGGATGCGTGCTTGCTCCTACACTCTTTGGTATCTTCTTTGCTGTTCTCTTAAGGCAAGCATTTGGGACTGCCACTGAAGGCATATACCTCCACACAAGATCTGATGGCAAACTTTTTAACCCATCAAGACTCAAGGCAAAGACCAAAATAAGACCAAGATGCGTAAGAGAACTACTTTTTGCAGATGATGCAGCACTGACTACTCATACAGCAGAAGATCTCCAAAGGCTCATAGATCGTTTTGCAGCTGCCTGCAAAGACTTTGGGCTCACCATTAGCCTAAATAAAACACAGGTGATGGAACAAGATGCTGATGCGCCTCCGTCAATCAAAATCTCTAATTATGAATTGAAAGTCGTCCACGATTTTGTGTATCTGGGATCGACAATATCAGATAATCTTTCATTAGAGACAGAAATCGACAGACGCATTGGAAAGGCAGCCACAACATTTTCCAGGCTAGCTAAAAGAGTTTGGGAGAATAATAGACTAACAGAGCGTACAAAAGCTCAAGTATATAAAGCTTGTGTTGTTAGCACACTACTCTACGGGTCTGAATCCTGGACCCTGTACTCAAGACAGGAAAGGAAGTTGAATTCCTTCCACATAAGATGTCTGAGACGTATCCTGGGCATAACATGGAAAGACCACATAACAAACAAACAGGTGCTTGAAAGAGCAGATATTACCACAGTGCACACCCTCCTCAAGCAGAGACGCCTCCGGTGGTTGGGCCACGTATCTCGAATGGAGGACGAACGTATTCCCAAAGATCTCCTTTACGGAGAACTAGCCACAGGAAAGAGGCCAACTGGAAGACCCCAAATGCGATATAGGGATGTGTGTAAACAAGATATGAAAACCATTGGAATAGATCCAGACACGTGGGAGAGAGTTGCAACAGACAGATGCTCCTGGAGAAGAGATGTACGAAACGGACTGGTGCTCTTTGAGCGCAATCAGATCCAAAAACCTGAGGAGAGACGGCACAGGCTCAAAGAGCAGTCACTTACTGCGGGACTTGCCTCGTCTCACAGATGCGGAAACTGTGACAGAGATTGTCATTCTCGAATTGAACTATACAGTCACCAGCGGTGCTGCCAGGCACCTCCCAAGCGGCACAACTCTATAGTCCTTCAGGACTGAAAGAGGCCTACTACTACTACTGATTTGGATAATATCCCAGTTTGATATTGGTGTCAATATATTATGTATTATATGTTTTGCGGACATTGATACATTTGGATGAATCATTATGTGTGATAGTTGAGATATAAGCGCACTCGCTTTTTGTCATCTGATTTTGATTGTCTATATATTTTGCAATCTTTTGTGATCGTACTTTCATGTTGTTACTTATTGCAAATACTGGACACCAGTTTGTATCACTTGATTCTTAACAAACGCCACAGGGACCAATGGGCATTCAACACTGTTTGGTCAATTAACCTGATCCAAATGTCAAAGCGGGTTCTGTACGTAGACAGTGGACTGAATCCCTACTGAGGTCTGTTGTCCGTAGAATCACTTCCATCTTTGTTCCGGGACACGCTTGAGTTGAGGGAAATAACGAGCTGAAACACTTCCTGGCTCTGCATCCCTTGCAGGAGGTCACTCTTTGAAAAGTGCCGACATTATTAATGACCGTAGAGAGATGTCGCGAGCAGAAGACTTTCACGTCTGTGAATCCACTTCGCTGTCCAGGATGAGAGACTCTAGAGTAAGAATTGGCACGGCCAGACACGAGAGGGCACATCAGGAGAATGAGGGGCTTCATCAAACAACAAAATCAGACACTATTAGCAGCCGGACGCTGATGCATAAATTGGGGATGAGGGGGAGGGGTGTGAGCAGATATGGACATGTCCGGAGTGCAATGATTATACCACAACCACATACCTAACTAACTAACTAGCTAACTAACTAACTAAACTAACTAACTAACTAACTAACTAACTAACTAAAGAACTAACTAAAGAACTAACTAACTAACTAACTAACTAACTACCTAACTAATTAACTAACTATATAACTAACTATCTAACTAACTGACTAACTACCTAACTAACTAATTAACTAACTTAATAACACCTAACTAACTAACTAAATAATAACTAATTACTAACTAACGAACGAACAACGAACGAACTAAATAACTAATTATATAACTAACTAACTAACTAATTAACTAACTAAATAACACTTAACTAACTAAATAATAACTAATTACTAACTAACTAACGAACAACGAACAAACTAAATAACTACCTATCTAACTAACTAACTAAATAATTAACTAACTAAATAACTAACTATCTAACGAACTAACTAACTAACTACGTAACTAACTAATTAACTAACTAACTAAATAACTAACTATTTAACTAACTAACTAACTACCTAACTAACTAATTAACAAACTAAATAACACCTAACTAACTAAATAATAACTAATTACTAACTGTCATAATCTCCCCATTAATTCTACCGCGTCGTCGTCAACGACGCTTGGCGAGTACGGCCAGGGGTCCATCTGTGAGCGACACTAACCACACTGTGGCAGGAATAGCCAGTCGGTGAATGCGTGGGTCATGCAGTCCACGCAGGGACGAAACCCCGACTAGCGAGAGTCACAGTGGTTAGCGGCCAGATGGCTTGGGAGTGTTGGACGAGACAGACGGGAATGAATGGTGCTCGTATACTTGGGTGTATGAACGCAATAGAGAGAACGCCTGTGTGTATATAGGAGACTGTACGCCTGTGAGTTGTATATATTGTATTGGTATATCTATTGCATGTATTATTGCATCATCATTGTAATTGTACGATGCACGTAATTGTTGTGATGAGTGGGATGTGTGAATAAAGTGTTTGCATTGTAAGTTAGTTAGTTAGTTATCAGTTGGGGTATCTTCGTTGCACTCCGGAAATGTCCATAGGTGCTCAGATCCTCCCCCCAGCATATGCATCAGCGTCCGGTGGCTAATAGTCCCAGTTCTGTGTTGGTTGACGAGGCGCTTTGTTTTCCCGATGTACCTCTCGCGTCTGGCTGTGCCGATTCTTACTCCCAGGTCTTTCATCCTGGAAAGCGATGTGGAATCACTGGCGTCAAAATCCTCTGTTCTCGCCATATCTTTAAGGGCGTTAATAACATCCGCACGATCCATGGGCTGGCCATCTACAGGGGGTGCAGAGCCAGCCAATTTATCAGCTCGTTCATTTCCCTCGACTCCCGCATGTCCCGGGACGAAGATGAAGGTGACTTTGCGGACAACAGACTTCCGCAGCGACTCAGTCCACTGTCTACGTACAGATCCAGCTTCGACCTTCTGAATCATGCTCATTGAATCACTTAGTACACACACGTTGGTATAATGCTGTGATTCCAGCCATATGAAAGCCTGTGTAACTGCCATCACCTCCATCGTCATGCTGCTCGTGGTCATAGAGTGGGCACCACTGGATTCTTGAACGGTTCGGCCCGCTGAACGGGCTGTAAATGCCCACGCACTTCTCTGCTGCTTTACAACAGATCCATCTGTATAGATGAGCACTTCGGGGCTATCTGAGTGATCATAGATGAGCGCGTTAACCTCTGCATTGACAGCGGCAGGGTTCTGCTCTCTGCACCGTCTGTCGAGTGTGATAATGCAGGAGAAGGTACACTTAAAAGCTGGAGGCACCGGCACCCATTCCTTGCCGGGGTTGATACTGGTAAGACTGCAGACCTGTCCGACGACATCTTCCGCCCGACCCATCCATGATTTGCCCCTCTTTAGCCTGTCACCCTTTTCTCTGAATACAGCGTCATACAGAGGGTGCTGCTCATCTGCACTTATTTTTAAGTATGCACGAGCTCTCCAGATCTTGATCCTGTGTTCCATTGTCGGGAAGTCAAGGAGGTATCTCATTGCTACACAGCTGGTGTCTCTCGTGCAGCCCAAAATGGCTTCGTTTTGTACCTTTTCAAGTCTTCCAATCTGTGTAGGGCTGACAGTGAGGATGGCCAGGGCATACTCGATGCGTGAAAGCACAAGTCCTTGGAACAGAAGTAATAGCAGTCTTTGCTCGATATTGGCAGTCGCCATGACTCTCATTGCTGCCAAACCTTTTCGAGCCTTCGTTATGACATAATCGACATGATCTCTGAAGGACAGGCTACGATCAAGCCTCACGCCAAGATATGTCATTGACTGGGTTCTACTCAGAATGCTCCCATCCATTCTTACTGCCGGCAGGTCTGTTTTCACAATATGGTTGTTTAGTGAGAACCATGTAACCGTTGCCTTTGCAGGGTTGACAAGGGCATCGGCATCAGCACACCATGAGGAAATTCGATCTAGTTCGCCCTGCATATAGTTGGCAACCGCCTTTCTATCTCGACCCTGTCGATACACGAGGATGTCGTCAACGAATGATAGAGTCCTACCCCTCCCATCCAACTGTTGTTCAGTGATCGGCACCGTATACACGTTGAATAGTACTGGTGACAGTGGTGAACCCTGCGGCAATCCTGGACATATCGTTATCGGCTCAGAAGACCAACTCCCGCATCTTAGCACCACCTTCCTTTGGAGTAGAACTGCAGCTATCCATCGTACAAGGTGAGGGTGCACTTTCAGTCTGAGGAGGGTTTGCATCAAGTGCTCGAAAGATACTCTGTTATATGCGTCCTCTAAGTCTATAGCGGCCGCACATGTCTCTTCTCTGACCTGAAATCCTTCGTAAACATCTTGAGCAAAGACCGCCGCATTCAGCCATGACTCTTTGTTGCGTCTGTATCCTCCAAGTGTGGGCGGGAAGCAGCCGAGCTGTTCCAAGTCCCAAGCAAGTCTGTGTGCTACAATTTTCTCCAGTAGCTTGCCAACATTATGTTAGTTAGTTAGTTAGTCGACAGATCATCCTCGTTGCACATCGGACCATTCAGTCCATAAGTGCTCGGATCCCCTCCTCAGCAAATCCCGCAGCGTGTAGCGGCTAACGACGCCAGTTCTGTGTTGGTTTATCAATCTTCTTTGGCTTCCTGCGTAGTGTTCTTGTTTGGCCACCCCTCTTTTAATTTGCTGCTCTCGCAGTCTGGCCATTGTTGTAGATTCACAGTCATCACTTGGTTCTTGCAAAAGTCTCACTTCTCGTAGAGCATTCAGAATGTCAGCCTGGTCCATGGCGCGTCCGCCCTCCACAGTAGCCTCACCTGCGAGCTTGTCAGCCCGCTCATTTCCTTGTACTCCCGCATGACCTGGCACGAAGATGAAACTAATCTTTGCCAGCCGAGACCGCTCCAGAGGCAGCAACCATTCTCTTCGGATCGACCCCTCCTCTATCCTCTTGATCATGTTCATTGAGTCGCTAAGGAAACAAGCCCTAGTGAATGTCTGTGTCTCGAGCCATGTTATTGCCATGACTTCCATGGTCAGGCTACTTGTGGTTTCAGTGAAAGCACCAGAGTCCTCCTTCACAATTCTCCCTCCGGCCCGAGCTGTAAAGGCCCATGAGCTTCTCACATGTCGGACGACCGACCCATCTGTGTAGATGACCGCGTCACTGTCTAGCGAATTCTCGAAAATCAACGCTTGTACTTCAGCCTCCACAGCAGCCGGATTTTCTTGTCTGCATTTTCTATCTAGTTGGATGCAAACTGAAAAGGATGTGCAGAAGTCTGTTGGCACTTGCACCCACTCCTCGCCAGGTTCTAAGTCCTCAAGTGAACACACCTGTTGAAGAATGTCTTCGGCTTGACCCATCCACGACCGTCCTCTTTTTAACCTACTGCCCTTCACCTTCCTAATTTCACTATGCAGTGGATGCTGTGTGTTTGCGTTAATTCTGAGGTAGGCGCGTGCCCTGCAAACTTGCATTCTCTCTTCAATGGTTGGAAAATCAAGAAGGTAGCGCATCGCCCTGCATGCTGTATCTCTTGTACATCCAAGAATAATGCGCATAGCTTCATTCTGTATCCTTTCCATCCTTTCTATTTGCTTATGGCTGAGAGTCAGGATTGCCATTGCATACTCCAAAACAGACATGACCAGCCCCTCGTACAGACGACATAGATGGCGCTGCTCACAGTTTGCTGCCGCCATCACCCGCATCGCTGCCAAGCCCCGCTTGGCCTTTGTTATCACCTGGTCTATGTGCACATTATAAGCAAGGCTTCGATCAAACCGTATCCCCAGGTAATTCATTGCCTGCGTTCTTTCCACCGTCTCTGAACCACAGCATTACAGTTGGTGTTGGATTGTTGACAATATGATTATTCAACGAGAACCAAGTCACTGTTGCCTTTGTTGGGTTGACCACTGTATTGGGTTGCCAACAGTATTCTGCATCGTAATGATTCTGTAGCCGCTTATCTTGGAGTGGTCTTTGTTCGGTTTTGGCAGCGGCAGCAAGTAGCTGTGTAGCCATTCTTTCTTTGACCTGACCCCTCTGGATACTGGTGTTGAATTCTCTGGCCAGTTCTTCCATGTCATCATCTGATATCACCATTAGGTCACCATATCGGATGCCGTCTGGGCCTGGGGCGGTGTTAGGTGATTTCTTGAGCATCGCACGCAATATGTCAACTGTGATTGTCCATTCTTCGTCTGTCCCGACCCCCTCGCACAACTGAGAGAGTGTTGTTGTGGTCCTCTGTCTGGCGGGCTCGTCTTTCTGGTCAGTCTGTTCTATGTAGCGTGCAAGAAGGGCCTTACCTTTATCCGCATCCGACTTTTTCCATGCGAGGTCTGTGCCTTGAAAGTCTGGAATACCCCTACGTTGTGCAGCACCGTTCATGCTCTTGTGGAGGCGCCAGAATGTCGTAAGAGATTGCTCGGAGCACACCTTCCTGCAGAACTCGTCCCATTTGTTGGCCTTGGCCTGTTTGGCGCAGGATTTGAATAAAGTCGTCGTCCTAACGACCTCAGTCTTCAGGTTCGCCAACTCAACCTGTGGCATGTTAGCCTTTCTGGCCCTTTGCCAGTCTTTGACAGCCTGCCTCTTTCCCAGCCACACCTTCTCGACCTCTCCATTCCACCATGGTGGCTGCAGCCATCTTTCTTGTCTCCTACGGGAGGCAGTTAGTTTCCTTCTTCTGATCTTGCTTCTGGCGTCTTGACCAGTGGTGTCGTACGGGAAGGCATTGGTCTTGTTTCTTTGACTGTCTTTCTTGATCAGGATGACACAAGGGTAGTGGTCACTATCGTGGTATCCCAGTGTGCCCCACCGGCACCTTGGTGCGATGGTGGGCGACACCTAGCCAAGTCAATGATGCTGTCAGAGTCGCCTGGTCGAGTGGCCATTCTAGTGACCTTCCCATCATTCAGACAGATTAGGGCAGCAGATGCCAGGGCGTCCTCCAAATCTTCTCCCTGTCTATTGGTGATGCAATTCCCCCATTGACTGCCTCTGGCATTGAAGTCCCCGCAGTAGATATGCCTTTCATCCATATCGAACAAACTCTGCCATTGTCGCACGTCGACCTTCCCATTTCGCGCATAGACGTTAACGATTACAAGCTGCATTGGTGTCATTATTCTTAATGCCTGCACTTGCAGGGCATGGCTGTTCCAGGCGGACATATCGATCTCAGACACTAGTATGTTGTCGCGGACCAGAATGGCCTGTCCGAGGTGCCGCCTGTTAAGGAAACCCTGAAATCCCGCAACATTGACTGTTCCGTCGGTGAGCTGTGTTTCTTGCAAGACTACAATATCGTTTCCGTAGAGTAGTTTTTCAAGAATGGGTCGGCGTTGACTAAATGATTCACAGTTCCAGTACAGTACTCGAACATTTCCGATACCCAATCTGTCACATTTTAAGCGCCTTCTGCGCGCGCCCGCCCTCTTACCACGTTGTGTCCTAGCTGGTCGTCTGGCCGTCATGTTAGGCTTAACTATCGCCACCGGGCGCCGATGATACGCCGAAAGAAGACCGGACGCGAGTGCACGAACTCCGTTGCACGGTCCGAACTCCATTTCACCACGAAAAAACACTTAATCCATACACATTTCGGAAAAAAACACGTTCCATTTTACGGGACGAAGAAATGTCCCGCCATCTTGCTCAGGGGAACTCATTAAGTGTAGTGCGTCACGTCAAGTCATTCTGTGACCGTGTTTTGTATCACACTTGTTGGTGATTACAAGCCTGTGTTATTGCTGAAAGCAAGACTCTGACAAGTGTGAACGTGTGTGCATCGTCCTTGTTGGATTATTTGAACCATAAGTGTAAACGTGGGTGTATCATCCATCTTGGAATTAAGTTGTAAAATAGGATTGAACGTGTGTGTAAGCGGAAAGTTTTGGAAAGAAAGCAACATGGAAAGCAAGTTGTTGAATGTATCGAACGGACGACATTACGACTAACAAACATACTTGACAGCACACAAACCTACAAAACTTAGTTGGCAACGCATACACCACATAAACGTACATGTCCTAATATTTTCTTCTTCCAAAAGCAATAGGTTTTTGTGTCATCTGAAACCATTAAGAAGTGAAGTCTTTTCCGGGTAGTAACGTTCAGGCAGCCATTCTCTAGTACAGTTCTCCATCGTACTCCAGAGCTCCAAAGTCACTTAAGTATTATCTTTTTTTCACATATACATTTGTGTGTACGCTTAGGCACAAGCTGTATTCGATAAATACTGTACAAATTATTTACTAACACCATAATTAACTTTGTGTGTACATTCAGTGTATTTGATATATTTCATCATGTCCACATTGAATGATTTCATCGAATCTGGTTTGAAATTAAAGTTAACTGGTGATGAGTTGACAAAATGGAGTGAGAAATAGTATTCAGAGCATCTCCTATTACAGGAAAAGGCTAGGGAAGACAGTGCTGCTGAAAGAGAGCTGAAAAAGGCAGAAGCAGAAACTGCGTTAAAACAAAGAGAGTTAGCTGCAAAAACTAAACAGGCAGAAACAGATGCTGAGATAAGAAAAGCTGAGATCTCTGCCCAAAGAAAGAGAGAGGAGCTTGAAATTAATGCAAGAACAAAGAAGGAAGAACTTGAAATGCAGCTAAAAATTAAACAGCTGGAAGCTGAAACATCAGCAGAGAAAGATTCTCGAAAGTCAGAAAGACTAGAAAAAGAGAATCAGTACAAAAAGTATCCAGGGGATCGTCAACAATTTCACCACTGGCGACAGCATTGCAGCATTTACCCAGAACTTTGAAACGATAATGGAGCATTATCAGATCCCAGAGACTGAATGGAACATTATATATATGAGAAGTCTTTCTGGGAAACCTCTCAAAGTTATAGAGACCACTCCCAAAGATCTTAGGAAAGATTACCAATATATTAAATCCAAAATCATGTCACATTTCCTGTTAGATGAAGCAGGCTACAGAGAACAGTTTAGCAAATTAGCTCCAAAACCAACGCAAACTTTCTCTGACTACATCTCAGTAGTACAGGATGTATTTAGTAAATGGCTTTCATCAGCCAAAGTAAAGAGCTTTGATAAGTTGAAAGATCTCATTCTTAGAGATAAGATTATTTCATCTCTACCACCACCATTTTCTAAGTTTCTGAAAGAATGTGAGTGCGAGAGTGTGCAACATATAGAAAAACGAGGTTCGGCTTATTTCACAGCCAACAAACATTGTTTTACTAGTGGATTGACTGACACAGACTTTGTAGCAGCCGCTACCTATGACAGAACGAAGTCATGTCCCTATAGTAACAAGAAACCCTTTAAGCAATCTGCTGAGAAGTATTACCAATGCAGATATTGCCATCTTCCACATAACGAAAGTGATATGTGTGACAAACACCCTGGGTACTCTACATACTTTCAAAACTATATAGATAAGCAAGATAAGGAGAGAAAGAGCTATAAACGACTAACCAAATGCTTCCTTTGCAAAGCATATGGCCACTGGCGTCATGCTTGTAAAGGTAAAGCAAATGACCAGAAAGGCTAATGCAGCCATGTTTGATAGCTCTTCCTCGGATGAAGAAACATGTGAAAATCATCCTGTTAATTCAGCACAGGCCATTGATGTATTTCATCTTAACAAATGTGCCATCTGTGATCGTTTTCATGAAGATGGCCTATTAACATGCGGCCACTCAATACCTATTGCCAATGAAAAAGCCAATTTGGTAATAAACTCCAGAGGTAAACTTAACATCCACCAAGGATTTGTAAATGGCAAATCTGCCATCGTTTTACGGGATAGTGGATGTACTCTTATTGGTTTGAAGAGAGACTTTATTTCACCTTCAGATTATACAGGCAAACATGTTACATGCAGAACTTTCTCAGGTAACATCGAGAAATACCCACTTGCATGGGCATATATTGACACCCCATTTCTCACAGGAAAGGTTAAATGCGCAGCATTATCCAACCCATGTTGCGACATAATCGTGGGTAACCTTCCTGAGGTAAATGATATGCCGCATGACAGTGTAACGTCTTCTGTGCAATGTATTGATGATAATGCAATATCATCTTCAACTGAACATGCTGTTGAAAATGTATTATCACCTGTAAATGAATGTAATGTTTGCCAATTCATTAACGTCATCACATGAATGTATGGATAGAAATGTAACATCACCATGTCATGTTATTGAAATTTCAAATGCAGTAACTAGATCTGCTGCCAAAGTGCAAGATCAAATTGATCAGACTGAGGCTGTGGAAATGTTAAGCCCAGTGATATTACCTCCTAAAACCACGAGGGAGAATTTCATAACAGCCCAAAAGGCTGATTTATCTTTGCACAATTATTTTAATCTAATAGGCCAAAAGCCAAGACTAACAAAGAATGCTAGATGGCATTTTGCACTGAAAGGTGGTATCCTTACACGGTACTACACCGAAAGGTACCAAGCACCACTGAGCAAACGGTGTTACCAACCGAACACCGCAAACAAGCATTACATCTAGCACATGACATACCCTTTGCAGGGCATATGGCTTATTCGAAAACTAGATCGAGATTACTTAGTCATTTCTACTGGCCTAAATTCTGCAGTGATACCAAGCAATATTGCAGAACTTGTGACATCTGCCAGAAGTTTGTTAAAAAGGGTAAACACCCGCAAGCTGAACTACAAATAATAGATCTAGCAAGTAGACCTTTTGAAAAGATCTCTGTTGATATTGTAGGTCCTCTTAACCACGTAACATCAAGAGGAAATAAGTTCATAATAACGATAATTGACCTCTGTAGCAGATGGCCTGAGGCAATTCCACTTAAGAACATAACTGCCAAGGATGTTATGGAATTTTCTTCCATATTTTTTTCTAGAGTAGGACTTACTGATACCATTCTTTTAGATCATGGAAGTCAGTTCATAGCTGCAGCCACTCAAGCCTTTACTAGAATGTTGGGGGTAAAGCAGTGCTTTAACAGCCCATACCACCCTCATTCTACGGAAATTGTAGAAAAGATGAATGGGGATCTCAAGCATATGTTATCAAAAGTTACCCAGGAACACCCTGAAGACTGGGATACTTATTTACCTGCCATACTAATTTGCATATCGCGAAGTACCTCATTCCAGTACCGGTTTCTCACCATTTGAACTTGTATATGGAGCCAAACCACGTGGCCCATTGTCTTTGTACCATTCTATGTTAACTGAAATTATAACTGCACATACACCAGTATCATCATGTGAACATGTAACATCATTGCGTGATAGGATAATGAAATCGTATGTGTTAGCTAAAGAAGCACTGAAACAATCTGGTGCTATTTACAGACAGTATGCCAACAGAGGAAATAGGACAATAACACTGACACCTGGACAAGACTTACTACTTCTTTTGCCAAGCGACAGACATATTTTGACAAGGCAAGGACCATTTAAGGTACTGAGACAAATCTCGACTGTTGACTATGAGATAGCAGTGAAAGACAAACATAAAATATTTCACATCAACATGTTAAAACCGTACTACAACAGAGACGAAGACCAAGACGAGACAGCAGCAAGCACAACGATAGTAGACCACACAGACGATGACGACACCGACGAAATACCGACCCCATCACTTGACACGACAAACAATCTGCACGACATCAAAATAAATCCTAATCTGACGCAGACAGAGAACGACAGTTGCAGACAACTATTACAGGACTACAGCAGCAGTTCCTCCAGCTATCCAAGACAAACAGACACCATCACATTATTCTGACATATGTGTACATACAAAGACTATGATGGACCATGTAACAACATTAGAACAGACATTTGACCGCATCAGACAGCACGGACTGACAGTCAAAACATCGAAAATTGACATTGCCTACCAAGAAATTTCATTTTTGGGGTATAACATTTGTAATGGTCTTGTCACTACTGACGATAACATCGTGTCACGTATTCTAAAATTGTCAGCTTCCGACCACAAAGAAAGAAGTGCGAAGTGTCCTAGGTCTGTTGAATTATTACAGACAGTTTATACCAAACTTTGCCACTTTGACAGAAATGTTTCACTAACCTACTAACGAAAGACAAATCTAACAAAATTGTACACAGCGAATGCCTAAGACCTGCATTTACAAAAGTGTTATCTTACTTTTCTAGTAACCCCATTCTTAAATTACCAAATTTAGATACTATTTCCAGATTGAGAACAGACGCGAGCTCCGTAGCGATTGGGGCCGTACTTCTACAGGAACACAATCAAATTCTCCATCCAGTGTATTACGTAAGTCGGAAATTAAAGACCAAAGAGCGATTTTGGTCGACGCCGGAAATTGAGGCGTTGGCTCTTGTGTTTTCGGTTAGAAAACTGTCCAGATTCCTTCTTGGAACACACTTCATAGTAGAGACAGACAATAGTCCGTTAAAAATCATCACTACGGAAACGCCTACCAACCACAGGGTGGCAAGATGGTCACTGTTATTGCAAGATTTCAGTTTTGAAGACAGGCATATCTCTGGCACTCAAAATACGATTGCTGACCTTCTTTCCAGATGTCCTTACGACACACCCAAAAGCCCAAGGGTGCCTGATCGCACACAGCAGATGAATGAAAAATCTGCAGAATAATATAGCGCTCAGCAACATGGCGCAATTATGAAATGTATTTCAGTAACGTTGTGTAGAAAGTGTGATAGGGACAACGTCCCAATGTAAACATACTATATATATATATATATATATATATATATATATATATATATATATATATATATATATATATATATATATATATATATATATATATATATATATATATATATATATATATATATATATATATATATTCATTGGCACCTTGCCGTCTTGACAGACGATAGTTTGTGCTTTAAAAAGGCATAATAACTTTTAACTATGGCGGTAGCGAGTGTGACTGATAAGGCTAATTTGCGCTGTAAATGTCCGTTCACAGTGGGTGCATGTGAACACGTGGTCATTTCCACCATCATGCACCATCTTACGTCTCAAACGCTTGGTGTGTGACTTTTCTGCAATAATTTTCTCCTTTGACTTTATTCCATTTCTGATATTTGCCCTCCATGCAACACGTTCAGCGGCGACTTGCTCCCAATGTGCATTATCAATGCCTGTATCAATCATGTCCCGCTTACACACATCTTTGTATCGTAGTAGAGGCCGACCCTGAGATCTCTTACCCATCTGTAATTCACCAAAAAAGATATCCTTTGGTATTCTACCATCATCCATCCTCCTAAGATGTCCTATCCATCTAAGTCTACGAAGACTGAGCATGGAATAAACTGTCACACAACCTGATCTTTCCAATACTTCAGTATTTGTGATTTTGTCTTGCCACTTAATACCAAGAATTCTTCGCAGACACCGCATATGAAAGCTGTTTAAGTTGTTCTCTTGGTGTGAGTAAGTTGTCCAGGTTTCACTGCCATAGAGAAGAGTACTAAGGACACAGGCTTGATAAACAAGGACTTTTGTTTTGGAAGTAAGCTTCCTGTTCTCCCAGACTCTTTTTCTTAACCTGTTCATTGTTGTTGCTGCCTTACCAATCCGGATGTTGATTTCCTCATCTAGGGATAATTTGCTATTTACCACTGATCCTAGATATGTAAAATGGTCTACTATCTCTAGTTCGGCGTCGTCAATAAAGATTGATGGTACCCCATGTGCACCTTGTGACATAATCTGTGTCTTCTTTTTGCTAATTGTTAAACCAAATTCAGAACAAGCATTGGAGAATGCAGATAGTAGACATTGCAATTCTTCCTCAGAGTGGGTCGTAACTGCAGCATCATCTGCAAAAAGCAACTCTCTGATCAGTACCCTCCTAATTTTGGTCTTAGCCTTCAATCTCTGAGCATTGTAGAGGCCACCATCTGAGCGTGAGTGAATGTATATACCACCATCCTGATCATGAAATGCACATTTCAGTAGAAGTGAAAAGTATATTCCAAAGAGGGTGGGAGCTAGTACACAACCTTGCTTAACTCCACTCTTGATTTCAAATTCTTCAGAAGTTGCACCATCAAACTTGATTATACCCTTCATGCCTGTGTGGAACGATTCCACAATGGACAGAAGAGTTGGTGGGCAGCCAATCTTCTTTAGTGCCTTGAACAGACCCTCACGACTGACCAAATCAAATGCCTTTGTGAGGTCGATGAAGACAATAAACAGTGGTTGATTCTGTTCACGGCATTTTTCTTGCATTTGTCGCAATGAGAATACGATATCAGTGGTAGACCGGTTCTGTCGAAAGCCACACTGTGATTCGGGGTAGATTTGATCTCCTAGGACTTGAAGTCTGCGCAGAACAATTCTGGCAAATACTTTTCCAACAATACACAGAAGTGAGATACCCCTATAGTTGTTGCAGTCGCTCCGATCGCCCTTGTTCTTGTACAGTGTTATGATGCTTGAATCTTTGAAATCCTGTGAGACTTGTCCTTCACGCCAGCATAGCTCTATTAGCTGGTGGATCTGTATAGTGAGTGTGTCTTGCCCACTCCTGATAACCTCTATTGGAATCCCATCCTTACCTGGAGCCTTGCCAGATGCAAGTTCATTTATAGCACACTTAACTTCTGTTATGGTGGGAAGTGTGTCCAGGTGGTCAAGAGTTGGTAGAGCCTCTATGGCGTTGAGGGCATCATCCGCTAGTTTGGTCTCACTTGAGTAAAGCTCCAAATAGTGCTCTACCCATCTGTCCATCTGCTGTTTCTTATCAGTGATGATTTCTCCAGTCAAGGTTTTCAATGGTGCACTTCTTTTGATCACTGGACCGCAGGCTTTCTTTATTCCTTCATACATGCTTCTTATGTCTCCCTTATCACTTGCGATTTGAATGGACTCACATAACTTGATCCAATAATCATTTGCACACTGCCTGGCAGCCTTTTGCACATCCTTCCTAGCTTGCCTAAGCTCACTCAGAGTGTTACGCGTTGGTCTTTCCTTGTTTCTTAAGAGAGCTTTCTTCTTCTTATCAATCAAGGGCTGCAGAGTCTCGCTGTTGGCCGCAAACCAGTCCTGCCTCTTATGATCCACAGTGCCGTAAACCCCTACGGCAGTTTTATAAAGAGTTTCCTTAATTTGACCCCACTTTTCATTTACTGTACAATTTTCTGGTGTATCAGTGAAAGCGTCTTCAAGTTGCTGTTGAAACTGAAAGCACTTTTCAGGATCATGAGTGTTAATAATATTAATCCTGAGGCTAGATTTGTGTTTAGCTGTGTAGATTCTCTTTGGTCTCAGTCTAACCCTTGCAACAACCAAAGAATGATCCGTATCACAGTCAGCACTGTGGTAACTACGAGTCAATGATATATGGTTCAGATGTTGTCTCCGTGTGATGATGAAGTCCAGCTGGTGCCAATGGCCGGATCTTGGATGTTTCCATGTGACCTTATGCATCTCTTTTGTTTTAAAAAGGAGTTTGTAATACATAGGTCATTACTGGTGCAATGCTCCAGCAGCCTTTGCCCATTTCCATTCATGCGACCGATGTTGTATTTTCCAAGGCACACTGGCCATGAACTCGAGTCCTTGCCCACACGAGCATTGAAATCACCGAGCATATAAATGTAGTCAGATTTTGGAACTGCCTTGATCACGGAGTCTAACTCCTCATAGAACGAATCCTTCACATCATCAGAGGAATCGAGTGTCGGTGCATATGCAGTAATAATGGTGGCAAACCCACAAGAGGTTGCCAAGCGCAGGGATAATAGTCTTTCATTTCCTCCTGCTGGAATTTCAATCATTCCCAGTAGCGAATTCTTCACTGCAAAGCCCACACCGTGTTGCCTTTTTTCTGCCTGCCCTCTACCCTTCCAGAAAAAGGTGTAGTTATTTTCCCTGAGTGACCCTTCCTCAGCGAGGCGAGTCTCCTGCAGGCCAGCAATATCAATGTTTAGACGATTGAGTTCGGCATCAATCACAGCCGTTTTTCTCACATCGTCAATATTGGTTAAGTCAGTGGAAAATCCTGGACACATGGTTCTCACGTTCCAGGTTGCAAGCCGTAGCTTGAGGTTTCTATTTTTATTTTTGTTTGTACCTGGTGCATTGGTTTTACAGCCTGCGATTCAGATTTTGTCCTAGCCCCAAGCACCCATTGAAGCAGGCAGGCTGTGGCGGATCAGCACCCAATAGGCTGGGGGCTGCCCAGCTTGAGGCGGGCGGTAGCTGATCAGTGACACCTATAGGTGTCTCCCACCTTCAGAGGCAACGCGTGGCGCCCCATGTCTACACCAACTGACAAGGACTTATAACCCGTAACAGTTGCCTCTCGCTTTGATTCCGAGACCAGTTAAGACCAGGGATGGAGTTATTGCCTCTCCATAGCACAAAGCCTGGGCTAAAATATAGAGATCATGTGTTGCCCATGCAGCATGATCCCTCTCTCGGCCTGCCTAGTTTACTCCAGAGGAAAGGTAACACCCCTACATCTGGAACAAGACAAGCTGCAGAAGCTGCCGGATCAGCAAAGCAATGCTCTAACTGTCCGCCTGTCGGAGCTTCGATCCTAGACCAGTCGCCAACCAAGGCTTAGGGCCTGGTCTGCCCTGCCATGACATTTTGTCTTTAGCTTGCATTTCCTCGCACCAGGGTAAGGCTTGTACCCTCCCAATTGCGCTCTTCCGCCCGAAGCCGTTGGCACAATGTGGGGTGTCAGGTTTGGTAAGCGCCGCCCAACGTTCAGCGCTAACAGAAACCAGGTAGTACCGTCTACTGTTATACGGTAGCTCAGTCATATCTGACTAAGACCTGACACCAATATATATATATATATATATATATATATATATATATATATATATATATATATATATATATATATATATATATATATATATATATATATATATATATATATATATATTATAATTATAGGAAGTGTGATGAATATTTGCGTTGTATGTGATCGAAAGGTAACATTATTTTAAATATCTATAAACATTGTAACGAACAGTGCTACGTGATTTCAAGACTTACTTCACTTGAACTGTGCAAATATCCGTTGTACCTGCTAAGCAGATTATTCCGACGTATTTTAACCAGTGCGAGAAAGACTGTGACAGCTGGTTTCTACAGAACAATATTTATTCCATATCGTGAAAGAAAGAGTTAATCCAGCAGCTGTGCTTACGAACTGTATTCTCCGTTCCTTTCTGTAACATCCAGACGGAAGAACATGGTGTTATCTACAACTTAACACACCAGCTGTGTATTTCCGGTGTTTATGAAATTTATTTGAAAAGTAGCAGACTTTGTCATCCTCACAAAGCATTGACGATTTATATAAACTTTGTGAGCTGAAATTTTACATATACAAATTGTATGTAAGGATTTTGATAGATGTGATCTGAGAATCATAACTTGATTAACTTGTTCGCAATAGTGACATTTAGTTCGCTATTGTCAATAAGCATCAAACTATGACGCTTAGAAATAAATTTAATAATGTAATTTATTTTCTTAGACAGCATGTTGAAATTATCCCCCATTGATTTTGTATTGTTTCAAGGGAAACAATTGAAATTAGTAATAATGTGTAACATGTATAGAAGCCATTCTCAGGTTGCCAGGTTGGTGACACATCAAGATGACGTCAGCTGTGCATGGTATTAATTACCGAAGTTGTAGACCTTCATGAGACTTTCCAACCAAATGAGGTTGAGGTCAAATGTTGGAGTCATCTTATAGGAAGAAGGCTCGAGGCCTGACATGTCGTTTTTGCAATTTTTCTTTATCTGTCGGGAGGTAGTTGCGTGTTCGCTGATAGCTAACGGACTGGCTGTGTCATATTACAACTAAAGTAAGAACCCATCGAGTGCATTGTACTTGATGAGTGTTGCTTCTTAGCAGCATTGAAGAATGAGTGTATATAACTTACAATTACTTGCATATTTCAAATATAAACCTAAACTGTCAGGTCATATGACAAATAATGGGTCGATTCTGACAGGTTTATTAAATAAACCCATATGTATATAGAGTTCATGAAAGGTTTCCCCTTTCATGAAAAGGAGAGCGGGAGAATGTCATAATCTCCCCATTAGTTCTACCGCGTCGTCGTCAACGACGCCTGGCGAGTACGGCCAGGGGTCCACCTGTGAGCAACACTAACCACACTGTGGCAGGAATAGCCAGTCGGTGAATGCGTGGGTCATGCAGTCCACGCAGGGACGAAACCCCGACTAGCGAGACCCACGGTGGTTGGCGGCCAGACGGCTTGGGAGTGTTGGACGAGACAGACGGGAATGAATGGTGCTCGTATACTTAGGTGTATGAACGCAATAGAGAGAACGCCTGTGTGTATATAAGAGACTTTACGCCTGTGAGTTGTATTTATTGTATTGATATATCTATTGCATGTATTATGCATCGTCATTGTAATTGCACGATGCATGTAATTGTTGTGATGAGTGGGATGTGTGAATAAAGTGTTTGCATTGTAAGTGTAGTGCGTCACGTCAAGTCATTCTGTGACCGTGTTTTGTATCACACTTGTTGGTGATTACGAGCCTGTGTTATTGCTGAAAGCAAGACTCTGACACTAACGAACAAACGAACAACGAACGAACTAAATAACTAACTAACGAACTAACTAACGAACGAACTAAATAACTAACTAACTAAGAAACTAAATAGTGCTTGTTTGTTCTGGTTTATATTTTTAAATGTTGTCGTGTGCAAGGTAAATATGGCTTTCAACACATGGGAATAGTCAGATAGAGAGAGAGGGAGAGAGCGGGGATAGTAGGAAGGCAAGAGGGGAGAGAGAAATAGATTGAGCGATAAGGACAAAGTGAGGAAAAGAGGAAGGGGAGTAACTGAAATACGGAGGAAGATAGAAAGAAACAGAAATGGAGAGAGGCATTGAGACATTGTAGCGATACAGATGGATGAGGTAGAGATACTGAGATATATAAAACAGTGACATGGTAATAAAGAAAGAAAGAAAGAAAGAAAGAAAGAAAGAAAGAAAGAAAGAAAGAAAGAAAGAAAGAAAGAAAGAAAGAAAGAAAGAAAGAAAGAAAGAAAGAAAGAATCAGACGGACAGAGAGACAGTAACACAGAAAGACAGATAGAAAGAAAAAAAGACAGAAAGAAATACAGACAGAGAAGAAAAATAGACACAGAGAAAGACAGACAGACAGAAAGAAAAATAGAAAGAAAGAGGGCAGAAAGACAGATCCTGCACCAAACATTGGGAGAGAATCCGCAGGTTCTCTCTGCGGTAGTTCTGCGTTCTCAACAATCAGTGACTTGTGTGTCGTTTACTTCTTTCTACCACAACAGAACGTGACGACAAAGTCCTGCCTAAATTTGGAGCTCATCTTCAAGTACACAAAAATGGTCACCATTGAATTCAGGGTCTCTAGACAGATGGTCACTATCCATACAACATAGTAAGTGTTCCTAAACTTCCCCGCAATACTGAACTCTGGGACACAACACATCACCGTAAAGTTAACAGTTGCAGGTAGATAGCACAGGATAAATATTATTGATATTAAAGTTACCATTTTGACAACTTTTCTTTCCTTCAAGGATGCCAAGTCAAGTTTAGATGTATTTGAAGCCGTTGATTGTTGCCTCCATTTTGATTTCTCGTTGAGTTTGATTATCAGAGTCAGTGTGCAACAAATGACGGAGACGAGGCAGAGAATAGATAATACTACGCTGTGGAACATAAAGGTGGCCGAGTTGACTAGCTCTCTGTCCCTTGTGAAGACTAAAGTCAGAAGAGTTTTGTTAACGCGGGCGTTGTAACGCCATTTTAGTTTGTGGACGAAGTAAAAAGGCGAGAAGACGGCCCAAGTGAAGATGAAGATGAAGATAATAATAATCTTGGTTTTCTGAGGCGTGATGATAAGTTTGACTTTGTGGGGGACGGCGATGCAGAGACATCTCTCTAGAGCGATGAAAACGTTGATCAGGCTGGTGATCCTAAGGAAGAGAGCGGCAAAATTGTAGACACCCTTACACTGTTAGATGATTTTTATATCAAACTATACTGGAATAAACACTGTATTGTATGAAATGAAGAACATTTTAGTGCAATAAGTCAATGTCCTTGAAAGTTAGAGAAAGATTTCTTGCATGTTACACAGAACCAGTTCTTCTTCTTCTTTCGTTCGCCTGAAATATGTTTATAACTGCAATGTTGTCTCTTGTATGAATCTAACAGTCTTTTTTAGTTCATTCAGCGGTCCATAGAGTTTATCTTCCACTGTTGTCTCTCTAGGCCAGAAGGTTCGCCTGGATATGTTGTAGTTTGGGCAATCCTGGAGTATGTGCTCTGCTGTCTGCGACGCCAAACCACATGTGCACATGGCTGAGTCACCAATCTTGAATTTTGTATACATGTGGTTGCGTAATCTATTGTGTCCTGTTCTGAGACGCAGAAGAATGACCTGTTCTGGTCTGTCCATAACGTGGTAGTCGTCTTGAGTAAGGTTTGGTGGCCTTCTGACTGATTTGATCATTCTTTTCTTTTGGTGGTATGTAATAGGCACATCTGGTTGTTCTTCTTGTGCTCCTTCCTTAGCCAATCGATCAGCTCTGTCGTTTCCGGGGATTCCACAGTGGGATGGTATCCACTGTATGGTGATCTTACGCTGACTGCTAAGTTCAGAAAGTAGTGTCCTCAGAACTGGCAATTTCCCAGACAGGATTTTGCATCTGTCAATATCACCACAGGTTGTGTACCATGGCTGGTATTTTGTAATTTCTCTATGGCTATCTTGATTGCCTCAATTTCAGCATCATAATTATGGCAGTACTTTCCTGTTGGACAGAACCAGTTTTAATCCATCCATCATGTGCCATGCCGATAAACGTGGGCGGTCATGTTTTGCCATCTCATTTGACCACCGGAGTCGTGGATCAGCTCTGTGTTCCTGTCTCGACCATGTGGCCAAGCCATCCAGGTATTTACTTCTCGGTCTTCGCCTTGGTCTCTTCTCTTCAATCTTGCCAGTTGTCACCAAGTTCTCCAAGTCATTTCTCCTCATAGTTAGTTAGTTAGCTAGTCGCAGTTCCAACTTCACAGCAACGGGTCGTCCCCATTATGCTCCGTTCCTGTGCCAGTGAATATCACACAAAATGCTCCCCACTGCCCAATGTGAAAAGTGGAAAAGACAGGAGTCTCGACAAACAACAGCCCGCACAGATACACTGCCGCCAGAATGTCAACACAATAGTCCCCCACAAAACACCCAGTTCATTCCTGATGGAATCGGCAGTCATTTTCCCATCTGGATGTTTCCTAGATGTTCACCCACACAGTCCACGAAATACAGTTCATCGTCGATGGTAGTGGCAGTCAACCAGAAGCCCAGCAGCCACGCATTTCTGCATAAGGCAAAAACCGGTCAACTCTGGGACATAGCCATCTGCCATCGCTCCGAACATGCAGTCACGTTCCAAAAAACCTTGGGCAGATTCAAAAGCATTTCACACGAAACTCACAGCTCACAGTGTCGCGCCACGCACTCACTCAGTAGCAGGGCGACGGAACCATCAAGCCTCCTTAGTCGCCTCTTACGACATGCATGGTAGGCTGCAGTGTTGCTATTCTTTGCTTCCCTTATGGGCCCCGGCAACACACGGGAGATTTCTCCTCATAACATGCCCCAAAAATTTGGACTGTCTACGTCTAATGACTCTAATCATTTTACGATCTTCATTTGTTTCTTTTAGGACTTGGTCTTAGCTTAGGGGTTAGTGAATGCAATATGGAAATGCCGACATTCTAGGTTCGGTGTCAGCTCTGTGGTGTTGGGTTCCATCCTGACTTTGGACTGGCCTGACTCCCAGGTCGATCCATTCTAAACTAGGTACCATAAAATGTCTTTGGGGGAAAAGGCGGTGGGTGTGGTACTGACTAACATCATCCACCGAGTTCCCTCTGGTGTATACAATTGTGCCTCTAGCACCATATACCTTATACGCTTACAAGAGTGTAAAAGGTGTTTTCATTGTTATTTGTTTATATGGTTTGTCTTATGAACATTACCTGTTTGAGGATACCCGTATGCAGGGAGCGGTCATGTACGTCACATCGATGCCATTAAAAGGCAGATTCAGCTTGGCGAACAAGGGGCTACATGAAAAGCTCATCCAGAAAGCGCTGACTGCACATAGCAGATCCGCCACTGCAAGACCTGGACAGATGTGACAAAGTATAGTGTTAATGCATCGATAATTTGAGAGCCCTTAATGAAATTAAAATAAATTAGGAATTAAATTCCCTGTCATTCATTGAAGCTCAAAGCAATGTATTTCCTGAGTGAATTTAAGCACAGAAGCCACAAACAATATGTTGTACGATTTATTGCCTGACACATTTTGCTGTATCTCGTCAGATAAGTTATATATCATATGAAGTGAATAAATGAATAATGCGTAAGCTGAATAAAGAAACAGCTTTTCGTATGTTGTATTCGACGAGCTATAAACGACTGCCCAAATATTGAGCGGCTTTAGCAATTTGGCGGTTCCATCCGGTTTTGTGCAAGCAGAAAGAGTTCATGCCAAATTTAAAATTACAGTGGGGAAAACAGAGGTTCCACATTCGAACAATCCCTGTGACTATGTGTATTAATTGTTTTTAATAAACCAACTGTAAGTCCAACAGGAGAGAGAGAGAAAGAGAGAGAGAGAGAGAGGAGAGGAGAGAGATGAGAGAGAGTAGAGAGAAGAGAGAGGTGAGAGAGGAGAGAGAGAGGAGAGAGAGAGGAGAGAACGAGAGGAGAGAGAGGAGTTGGAGAGGAGAGAGCGAGAGAGAGGAGAGAGAGAAGAGAGATCGAGAGGAGAGAGAAGAGAGAGAGGGAGGGAGAGAGAGGAGAGAGAGGAGAAGGAGAGAGAGAGGGGGAGAGAGAGAGAGAGAGAGAGAGAGAGAGAGAGAGAGAGAGATTCAACTTTATTTTAATAGGTTTACAAATTGGGCACGCAGGCCCGTCTTACATTCGGCCCTTCCAATCACTCATCTCTCATTCATCAATAGTGCATGATGCATTAACATAGGAAAATGCATAGTCAAATGAATGTTGTAAACATAAACAATGCATATTACAATGTTATGAGACACATCCCTCACCCACCCACACAACCTCTTTCCACCCACATACACCCAAACCCACCCACACACATCCCCATACACCCACATACACCCCACCCACCCACACTCACATCACCCACCCACACATATCACCCACCCATACCCTTTATCCACCCACACACATCCCCACCCGCACACACCCCCACCCACCCCAGCTACCCACATACCCACCCCACCCACCAACACACAGCCTCACCCAGGCTTACACACCCCCACTCACCCACATACATCCCCCACACACACCCCACCCACACACCCACTCACCCACACACACACCCCCACCCAAGCACCCACCAACCCATCCTTCCCTATTAACACACATCCCCCACACACATCTCCCCACACCACATCCATCTCCCAGCCCACACATACCCACACACCCATATCCACACACCTCCAACCACCCAGCCAAACACTCATCCCCCAACCACACACACACCCCACACCGACCCCACATACACATTCCCCACCCACCAACCCACACAGCACCACACCCACAAACACCCCGCCTACCCCACCCACCCACATACCCACCCCGCCCCCCACACAGGCCTCACTCTGCCATACACATCCCCCACTCACCCAAAACATCCCCCACACACACCCCACCCACACACCCACCCACACACCCACTCACCCACACACACAACCACCCAAACACCCACCAACCCACCCTTGCCTATTAACACACATCCACCCACACACACACATCTCCCCGCAAACACACCCATCCCCCAGCCCACACACACCCACCCACCCACCAATATTCACACACCTCTAACCACCCAGCCAAACACTCATTCCCCAACCGCTCTCACCTCGCACCCACCTACCCACACACACATTACCCACCCACCAACCCACACAAGCCTCCACCCACTAACACCCGCACACTTCCTACCATAGACACCCACACACACACACACACACACACACACACACACACACACATCCCTCACCCACCACCCATCCATACATTCCCCACACATCTCTCCACACACCTATACATCCCCACCTACCGGCACATCCCTCACTCACGCCCGCATCTCCCACCCACACACACATTCCCCAACCACCTATCCCCCGCACCCCCCCCCCCGCTCCGCACACACACATCCCCCTACACACACTCCCTCCACACATACATCCATTACACACGCATCCCCCGCACACATACGTCCCCTACACACACTTTCTCACATCTAGACATGATGAGAGAGAGAGAGAGAGAGAGAGAGAGAGAGAGAGAGAGAGAGAGAGAGAGAGAGAGAGAGAGAGAGAGAGAGAGAGAGAGCATAAGCGGAGAACCTGGACTAGCGACTTTGCCGGAAATAATATATTTTTTGTGTATGTGTATGCTTGTGTAAGTATAGTTAGGATTTGCTTTATAGAGAATTCTCGAATTTGCTTTGTATAGATTCTCGAATTTGCTTTGTATAGATTCTAGAAACTACACATTCTTATTCGTTTAATTCTAGCTCTCAACGACGTGCCAATATTATACAGGGTGTTTGTAAAATCTCACTACACTATTGTTTGTAGAACAATTTGGAAAACATTAAGTACATGAAGTCGTTAAAAAATGTGCTAACAATACATTAAATTAGTTACAATATTCACTGCTGTGGTCTAACGCTGTTTTGGGGAAGTTGGGAAAGCGTCAATGAAGTATTCATTATAACTTATTCAAAATATTTCTAACCGTAATACGATGAGGAGAATGTTTATCAGGAAATCTTGCTATAAAACTTTGAACAACCATCCGTGTGTATCGACCGCCATTTCGAAACACGTGGTCAAGCAAAAAAAAAATGTTTCTTCCGTTGATATCACAATTCTATTTGGAGTGCGAAGAATTATCCCAGCAGAAAACAGTCAAGCGCTGCATATTGCAACACGATGAACTGTGGAGCACATTTTGTAATGGCGTCATATACTTCAATTTTCAGATTTGTTCTACATACAAAGTGTAGTGAGACTAGAAATACCCGGTAGTATCCTATTGATTCAGAGCTGACCAGTGAAGAAAAGACTTGCTTTAAAAAAAAAGTCGCTTAAAAGTTGACAGGGTCGACTTCATTGCACCGGGTTTTTATCCCATATGGCTCGGTCTCTTTCCGCAGCGCGGAAAGCGTCGCACAAAGCACGAACTCCGTAGCTTTTAGCGACGACCCACAGGAGTCTCCGAAACATTTAACTCGTAAACCGAAGGGTGCGGCCCGGAATCGAACCCACAACCTTCGGAGCACGAGTCAAACGTGCTTGACCACTTCGCCACAGAGACTCGAAGAACACTGTCTCAGCTGACTCAAGACGAAACCACATTATGAGGCCTGTCTCCTGTTATACAAGTAACATTATATGTTACGCATTTGTTCCTTTTATATGTTAATTTAAAGTCATATTATTGTTTCATACAACTATCATTTTACATCATTACTTAATATATGTGAATGTCTTTTGTCTAAAAATCACAAGTTTACTATCATTACACGAAAAACTACCATATTATCATGATATCCTGATTGGTTTATTGATGTAGTTTTTTTTTTTTTATTATTATTTTTGTTTTAATTTTTTCTTATTACGCGCGCTGGCTTTGAATTCGAGCGTAGTCCACACACACACACTACTTCTAGTAGTGATGGACTTACGTTTCGTGTGGATTAGCTTTACCTATTAACAATGTTCCTCGCCATCAGGCGAACTCACTCCGACTTCAGAGGTACTTATAATTTACGTCCCCAAGTCCAGGATGAGAGGTCAACATTTTAGTCCAACTGTCAGGTGTAGGGGTTGAATCCCTTACATCGCCATCAGCACACCGTATGTTTAAGAACACGCGTTCTTATCTATTCGGCCATGTTGACCACTGATGGAGTTTTAAATGACCTGGAAAGAAAATAAGCACAGTGGTAGTTTGTTTAACTATAGTTTTATCTTCGTGGTTTCCAAATTTAATGAAACTGTGTATGGTTACATGGTTATTTGCAGTACTTGGTGGGGGAGTCATTATTTTAACCAGGGTTGCGAGAATGTCAGAGTAGAAACTAGAAACAAGCCCTGCCTAGTTGTTCTTGTATATACGTACTTCTAGACATCTAACTTCCTCCATCCATCTCCCTGCCATATGAAGACCAGCTACTTTTACTTCCTACGAGCCTTTTCCAGCTGTGCACTTGTGTGTTCAGAGACGTTGACTTAAATTAGCTTAACAGAGACGTGTCCCGAGTTTACATACTTGGATTTGGAGCGCCGGAGATTTGAACCTTCACTTACTACAACGCCAGTGTCAACCCTAACTTAATGTATGACAAAGCTCAAATTGCTCGCCTGGTATAGAATCCAGGTAAACGCTAGTTTTTAACACCCACACGTCTGACATTGATTATCTTCTACCTACTTACCTACACATCTGAAATTGATCATGATCTACCCACATACCCACACATCTGACATTGATAATCTCCTACCCACATACCCACACATCTGACATTGATCATCTTCTGCCCACATATTCACACATTTGACATTGATCATGATCTACCCAATTACCCACACATATGACATTGATCATGATCTACCCACATATCCACACATCTGCCTTTGATCATATTCTACCCACATACCCACACATCTGACATTGCTCATGATCTACCTACATACCCACACATCTGACATTGATCATGATCTACCTACATACCCACACATCTGACATTGATCATTTTCTAAGCACATACCCACACATCTGACATTTAACATCTTCTACCCACATACTCACACATCTGACATTGCTCATGATCTACCCACATATCCACACATCTGACATTGCTCATGATCTACCCACATATCCACACATCTGACATTGCTCATGATCTACCTACATACCCACACATCTGACAATGTTCATGATCTACCTACATACCCACACATCTGACATTGATCATCTTCTACCTACATACCAACACATCTGACATTGATCATCTTCTACCTACATACCCACACATCTGACATTGATCATCTTCTACCTACATACCCACATATCTGACATTGATCATCTGCTACCTACTTACCCACACATCTGACATTTATCATCTTCTACCTACTTACCGACACATCTGACATTGATCATGATCTACCCACTATCCACATATCTGACATTGATATCTACCTAAATTGATCTACCCACTTATCCCACACTATCTGACATTGATCATGATCTACCTACATACCACACATCTGACATTGATCATGTTCTACCCACATACCCACACATCTGACATTGCTCATGATCTACCCACATACCCACACATCTGACATTGCTCATGATCTACCCTACATACCCACACATCTGACATCGCTCATGATCTACCTACATACCCACACATCTGACAATGCTCATGATCTACCTACATACCCACACATCTGACATTGATCATTTCTACCCACATACCCACACATCTGACATTTAACATCTTCTAGCCACATACCCACACAATCTGATATTAATCATGATCCACCCACTTACCCACACATCTGACATTGATCGTGATCTACCTACATACCCACACATCTGACATTGATCGTGATCTACCTACATACCCACACATCTGACATTGATCGTGATCTACCTACATACCCACACATCTGACATTGATCGTGATCTACCTACATACCCACACATCTGACATTGATCGTGATCTACCTACATACCCACACATCTGACATTGATCGTGATCTACCTACATACCCACACATCTGACATTGATCGTGATCTACCTACATACCCACACATCTGACATTGATCGTGATCTACCTACATACCCACACATCTGATATTGATCGCTGATCTACCTACATACCCACACATCTGACATTGATCATGATCTACCCTACATACTCACACATCTTATATTGACTGTGATCTACCTACATACCCACACATCTGATATTGATCGTGATCTACCCACATACCCACACATCTGACAATGATCATCGTCCACCGACTTACCCAACAGGCTGATGTTGATGCTGTCCTTGAATCCTTGTTTCACAAACACTACAATGTTGACGATGTTGCCTCCAATCCCCAGAAAGCTGACCACACTACCAACAAACACAAGGACCACACCGAGAAATATCCTTGCCAGCGTCGTACTGGTTGGGTCAACACTGATGTTTGTATCAGTCAAGTTCATTGTCGATATCTTGCTAGTCACCATCGATCTCCAACTTATCCTCAGTTACATTTTAGTCGAATGGCATCCTTTGGCAGATTTCAAAGTTCATCATACATGTGTATAAAACTATTCACGAGGTGTAATTGTTATATAACGTAATATATTCTTTTCTAAACAATTTCAAAAGGCACTACATTAATGTTCTTACCAATTAATGAGGAATTATAGTTACATAAATTTGACGGGAACTTTTATACAGTAAAAACATGCGATACACATATCTATTGCTCTTCAAAAACTAAAATAACTCAATAAATTGTAGAGGGGCACAGACAAAACTACAAAAATTATATTTTTAAGAGCATGCATCTTTCCTATTGCAACATACGCCTATGAGGGATGGGCACTTACAAAACAAGCTGAACAGACCATAAATAAATACCTTCGAATATAAATGTTACAGTCAGGTTCTAAGATTGCCTACGATACAGAAAAGAACAAATGCATTCATAAGACAAGATCTGAATATTGAAGAAAATTGGCTACTAATGACGATAAAGCAAAGAAAATTGAAATAGTTTGGTCATTTTAAACGTCATGAAAGTTTGGAGAGAATAATAATGTAGGGGTATATGCCCGGGAAGAGAGGAAGAGGAAGGCTAAAGAGAAGATGGGTGCAGGATGTGGCAGATGATCTTCAGATGGATGTATCGGACGCGGGACATTTTGCTTATGATACAGAAGCTTTCCTGAACGTTTTTTATGGGGACGAAGTTCCGCAAAGGACATGCTACTGAATGAATGTATTAACAAATGCTGGTAATAACTACACACAGTCACTAAATCACTAATCGGTGCCTGCGTAAAGTGGGACTAAAATGATGCGGCAGAAATACATGAGACAACATTGCAGTTATAGATGTATTTCAAGCGAACGAAAGAAGAAGAATATGGCAGAATCACGGATATGCAGCTCTCGAAGAAAACTAGACAAATCCCAGTGTACCAAAAGGTGAACAAAAGACGCTGAAGCTGGATGCGACACACACTGAAAATAACTTTTTTTTTTTTTTTTGACTGTGCAGTGTATGAAAATATTGCCGGTCCAAGTTTTGTATTTACCTATTATGTTGCATGAACTTTACAGAGGGTGAATACAAAAGTACAAAAGTTCGACCTGTAATATTTTCAAACACTGCACAGTCATTAAAAATACAGCCTATATAACTAGACACTCTCTTGTCTCGAACCCACAAGGCAAACAAAATAGTGGAAGACCTAAATACATGAACAAGCGAGGTAGAGACAGAAATAGATAATATTGGGAGGACATGAAGGGAGATACAGAAGATGACTAGAGATAGGAAGGCTTGGCGTGGGTGGACTGCTGGTCTATGTCCCAATTGGGGTTAAAGAGCAGAATAGGAAATGTCGTATTATGTTAGTTAAAGTTAGTAGCATGTCTTGACATGACGTATCAGTCTACTCCAGTAATTTTGACTGTTTGTAATTCCATGGCAAGTGTACGTTCGGCAGGTTGTCATTGCTTTCTTGATGACCGGAACTCATACCATTGAATGTAAAGTAGCGCAAGGCGGTCTGCTTCCAAATCGTTCCCAGCTGTGTTTCGAACGCGGTATGCGGGGTTACGATTTGCATTCGTAACCCCTTCGCCACAAAACCGTACTATTACAGTGTGGGCAAATTGCATACACACAAGGAACCCTGAACCCCAGGCTGTATCGGGTTGTGCATCCAATGTTTTCCCTGCTCAAATAAGTACAAACATATGCGAGATCTCTTCTGCAAGCTACATCCACTACTCCACAGCTTTCATATAACTCTAAACTTTGTTGTTAATTGTCCATGATTCGCTTTCGTACATTGCACCTCGCAATGAAATCGATCATTTTACTATTTAATCCATCTTTCCTCAGAATGTATCAACTAGTACATTTGCTCCTGCAATGAGGGGCTGTTGTTAATTTGAGGTGACAGGTTCAAATCCTGGTGATGTAACTATAGCTTTAACTTTTCATTTTTTTCTAATGTGGCCTCTATCTTCTTACTTCTTCTTCTATTACTCTGAGCGCCAAATACTACATATGAATTTATTTATGAGCTATGTTTGTTACATTAAAGGGTTCTCCAAATTATGTTTATGTTTAAAATTATAAGACTGGCACCATATACACACTATAACTCAAGGCGTTAACATTGAAATAACACCATAAGACTATCAGCACATACCCAATATATCTCAAGGTGTTAAAAGGCTCTTTAATTTCTTTCTTCTTTCCGAATGCAGTCTTAGTCAACACCTGTCGTATTTTTGAATAGAAATGTCGAGTCCACAAGAAATATGGCTAAACCTACGTTTCGTTGAATCTGATTGCATCTATCTTTAAAACAAAACATGTAAATTGCATGTGTACTTATTTTACCTAACCTTGGCGTTTAGAAATTGTTAAAGGTGGGTCAGGGACTAAAATCATTGGACCAAATAAGCATTAAATATTATTTTTGTTGAATCCATTTTGTCAGGTCAAAATGTTTAAATGTAAAACGTACTAATTTGAAGTGACACAAAGTGCGTTAATAAATCGTCACGAAGAAAAGATAACAATTGTAAATGTGCAAGATAATTCATTCGTTGTAATTTCACGTCTAGTCCAATTCCATTTAACCACGTTTAAATTAGTGATTATGTGTTTCTGCTGTGACTTTAATTTGTCAAAGTGGATAATGATTGCCGACGTACTATTGTCATTTGACTTGCAGAGGGTTATAGATTTTTGTAATTGTGTGTACATATAAAAATAAAACAGCAACTGTGTATTATGACATATGTCATTCTTATGACAGTTCATCAGAATGAGAGGCCGGGAATACCTATGTAGTTGTTCAGCATGCGGGCGGCTATGTGGTGGAGTAGTTATATCGCCTGCATCGCACTCAGAAGGTCGCGGGTTCGTTTCTGGACTCCGTTATTTGGTTTGCAGTCGTTTTGGAGACCCATGGGGTCATCGACAAAGCTATTGATTTCGTGCTCTCTGCGACGTTTTCGACAGGCTAGCTCCTCTGCAGAGAAAGACTGCTGTCTATGGGATAAACATTGAGGGATAATGAAACCAGTGCTCTTGTTTCTCAACCTTTTTTCCCAGCATGCACCAATGTTTGCTCACGGCAATGTTTATAAATAGCAGACAAAGAGACAGACGTCTTCGCGCAAAATAAAACACTATAAATATTTTAAACATAGACGCCGACCACGTAAACGATGGACAGAGGGAATAACAGAGTCCATGGTAATCTCGATATATGCAGCCTATAACCTGGCACTCTTCCGCTGTTTATGCTCAATAACCAAAGCTGAGGAGGCAGGTTGAACAGACCGAATTTTTATTTTTAATTTTTTTTTTTTGAACATTGGAATTGGAATTGGTTATGCTTCACCTCGACACCGCAAGGTACAAGAGAATCCAGATGATATGAGAGGAGATGCGTAAAAATATAGTGAACGATTCCTTCCCCGACATAATTCGCTGCATCTCGTCAGGTGCATACTGCAGTGTTATACATCATAAGAAGTGAATAAACGAATTATTCATTGGCTGAAATACTACATACATAGTCACTGATATTGCTCGAATGTTGAGTACGTTAGGAATTTAAGACTCTTTGGTTATATTTGACAACTGTAATGCAAAATGTATTCATATTACATCAGAATTAGAAATTGTTTTCTTGAAATGTACAATCGTGTTATCATTTTATAGATTTAGAACAGAAAACAACAAAACACAACATGACAACGTTCGTATGTCAAGGCAGACTGAAAAATTATTTACAAGTACAAACAGGACACAACAGATTGAACAATCATGTACAAGTACAAATAGGACACAACAGATTGAACAATCATGTACAAGTACAAACAGGACACAACAGATTGAACAATCACGTACAAGTACAAATAGGACACAACAGATTGAACAATCATTAACAAGCACATCACGGGTTCCTGTTGGTTAATCGGATCGCTGCACATGCGGCAGTAGTTCTTCAATTATCCGATACCTAGCACAGTTTTATACAACTATTTGTAGTGAAAATAAACAAAAATGGCCTCAGACAACTTTCTTCCACCACACAACTGTATGGAAATGTCGTGAACTTAAAATTAACTAAGACTTTTATTGGTGACATTAATTTCTAGGTCTAGTACGAACAAGGAGGAAGATGAAGAAGAGATCAAGAGGGTAAGAAAAGGTAACTTCTCGAAATATGGTCAACTTGTTCAGTTTGTAGGAAACAGGTTGTTCAACAATAGAGACTCGGTAGCGTCGTTAAAGAGACTTTGAGTTTTTCTTCCTAAGAAGACTCGGTAGCTCCTTCAGAGAGACTCAATAGCTCTCCCAAACAGACTCGGTAGATCACCCAAAGAGACTCGGTAGTGTTCCCAAAGAGACTCGGTAGTGTCCCCAAAGAGACTTAGTAGTGTCCTCAAAGAGACTCGGTAGCTCCCTAAAAGAGACTGTATCTAACCCCAAAAAGACGTAATTCCCCAAAGAGACTCGGTAGCTCCCTCAAAAAAACTCGGTATCTCCCCCAAAGAGACTCGGTAGCTCCCTCAATAAAACTCGGTATCTCCCCCAAAGAGACTCGGTAGCTCCCTCAAAAAAACTCGGTATCTCCCCAAAAGAGACTCTGTAGCTCCCCCAAAGAGACTCGGTAGTGTCCCAAAGAGACTCGGTAGCTCCCCCAAAGAGGCTCGGTAGCTCCCACAAGCCTACTCGGTAGCTCCCACAAGGCGATTTGATAGTGTCCCCAAAGAAACTCCGTAGCTCCCCCAAAGAGACGGTAGCTCCCTCAACAAGACTCGGTAGCTCCCCCAGTGATACTAGGTAGCTCCCCAAAAGAGACACGTTAGTTCCCTTGAAAGAGACTCGGTAACTCCCCTCCCCCCCCAAAAAAAAAAGAGACTCGGCAATTCCCCCAAAAGAGACTCAGTAGCTCCCCTAAAGAGACTCGATTACACCTCCAAAGAGACTCGGTAGGTTCCCCGAATAGACGCGGTAGCACCCGCACAGAGACTTCGTAGCTCCCCGAAAGAGATTCAGTAGCTCCCCCAAAAATACTCGGTAGCTCGCGGAAAAAGCCTCGGTAGCTCCCCCTAAAGAGACTCGGTAGCTCCTCCAAAGAGACTTTAGCTCCCCCAAAGAGACTCGGTGGCTCCCGTAAAGAGACACGGTAGCTCCCGTAAAGAGACACGGTAGCTCCCGTAAAGAGTCTCGGTAGCTCCCCCTAAAGAGACTAAGTAGCTCCTCCAAAAAGTCTTTAGCTCCCTCTAAAGACCCGGTAGCTCCCCTAAAGAGACTCGGTAGCTCCCCCTAAAGAGACTCGGTAGCTCCTCCAAAGAGACTTTAGTTCCCCCTCAAAGAGACTCAGTAGCTTCCCCGAATAGACCCCGTAGCTGCCCCAAAGAAACTCGGTAGCTCCCCCACAAAGACTTGGTACTGTCTTCAAAGAGACTCGTAGCTCCACCAGGAGACTCAGTATATCCCACAAAGACTTGGTACTGTCTTCAAAGAGACTCGTAGCTCCACCAGGAGACTCGGTATATCCCACAAAGACTTGGTACTGTCTTCAAAGAGACTCGTAGCTCCACCAGGAGACTCGGTATATCCCACAAAGACTTGGTACTGTCTTCAAAGAGACTCGTAGCTCCACCAGGAGACTCAGTATATCCCACAAAGAAACTCGGTAGCTCCCCCACAAAGACTTGGTACTGTCTTCAAAAAGACTCGAAGCTCTCCACCAAAGAGACTCGATATATCCCACAAAGAGACTCGCAGACCAGCACAAAATCTGCGCAGAACAGCACGAAACATAGAAATCACACTGATGTACTAGTGACTAACACAAACACGTCTTTCGGCGTCACCCAACTACGTGAGGCATAGACCGGCCATCTATTCCTCCATGCATTCGGGAGTATAAAATGTGATTGTCCTATCATATCACAGGCGCAAGGGAGAAAAACTGCCTCTAGACAAATGTATTTTATTTTTCTGTTTTACCAAACAAAGTGGTTGATGAAGAGCTGTAACGAGGTTATGTGAAGACAACAGACATCAACGATACAATGATGACAATATGAGCCAACACAAGTGGGACAGGCAGCAGAAAGAAATAAACTAAGAACTTTACAATAAAGCTAATATTATATGAATCTATGTTAAATGAAGTGCATATCCTTTACTGGACGTCGCAGTCAACCCCATAATTGTGTGGTTGTTTGTGATCTCTTCAGTAGTTTGCATCGTTTTCTGAACGACCGGCACCCATACCAGTGTGTACAAATCTTAACGCAAGGCGGTCTGCTGCTAATCACCCGCAGTTGTGTTTCGAACGCGGTATGCGGGATTACAAACTGCGTCCGTAACTTCTTCGCCACGGAACGGGCTGTATCTATGTAAGAATTAATAACGATGACAAGCGGCTTCTAAATGAAGAAGTTGCAAGTAAGGATGATAGCTAGTGACCGTCACGAAACACCATTGCTGATGTAAGGTCCTATTTTACTCTCAACAGAAAGTGACAGAAATTTGCATGTTTTGCGTGTAGCATCGTCAGGGTTGAAAGTGTCCTTGATTGAAAAATGTATGCACGTCAAATTTTTGTTTTTGCTTGAGAAATTATCCTAGAGGCATTAATCTTGCTCCGGAAAGCACAATGAAAACAATCACATGTTTTTGAGTAGTACAAACGTTGGTGTGAAATATAGAGAAGAAACGTCTGAATTCTGACAATGCTCACAGTGGTTCAGTGGTTCTCAATCGGTGGGTAAATCTGTGGGGGTTAGGTTTTCCAGGGTGGTGGGGGGAAATTAAGATTATTTCAAAATCGCGTTAACACAAGAACAGATTACTTGATATTGTTTTTCCCTCCATACTTTACGGTTCTGTACTTCTCGCCTTCTGAAATTCGTTTTATAACGTAAGTAGACTCATAAATCACGTTTTATGTAGACATCTAGACTTGTTCTAGTATGTGTTATTAAATTTAGCTTCCATTTTTACGTATACTGTGTAGTGGCGCGGAGGTGGGGGTGAGTGTATGGGGAGGAAATGCGAAAAAACGGGGGTGGGGTGACATTCTGAACATATGGTTAAGGGATGTATGGGCCAAAAAAAAAAAAGGTTGAGAACCACTGCTCTAACATAACGATCCCACGTGGCTGTGACATAATGAACCCCCATCATTATACAGTACGTCAAAATTTGCACACCAAAACATAGGGAGTGATACAATTGACAACACTAACGCGAACGAACACCAACATGACACCGGAGATGGACGGGTGTCGTCTAAATGTAGAAATTACAGCGTCTACAATTAGGGAGATCATTGGACGGGGCCGGTCACGTGATGACGACGCTGACCTGCCGCTAGCGTTCAATATTCAAATCAAGCACTTTTCCTTCAATCAGCCTGACGAACGGTCAGATCACTGTGTGACCTGTGTTTTCATGAAAAGGACGGCAGTTTGATCCGAACTCCGAGGTAAGCATGTGAATCCTCAGATCTATCTGATGCCCAGATGTATAAAGTAGAGGTATCCAGTGTTTGTCCGTCAATTTAAATGTATCTATATCTATAAAACAGAGTGTATGTGACTGACTTTGTTTGTGGTTATGTTTGTATTGGATGGGTTAGATAACGGTACATCCGATTGAGATGAAATTTTCTACACGTCTTCCTTTCATTCCTGTGCAACCGACTATAATAGTTTCATAGTGTAAAATCTTCTACTTATTTAATAACATTTACTTTTTCATTTTCATTATATAATGTCTATATAGCAGGGGGACTTCACTCTAGAAAAGTTATTTCAAGGGGCATAACTTTTAATAACATTTCTATATACTTTATAGTCATATTGTTGGACTTACTTGCACTATTGTTAAACTCTTTGTCTATAGTTATTTTAGGCATATGAGTTATAATAAATAATGATATAATCTTTAAGGCATTTTCAAAGTTTGCATAAAAATAATGCATAATGCATAACATTGTAACCCATCTTTTTCTGCTTAAAGAACTTATCAACTTTCATGTCGATGATTAAAAACAGTTTTCATTAAAAATAATGAATGGTGTGTGGAAGGACATTCTTTTAAGTTACTGTGCGCCAGGAGCTGGGCGAAACCACGCCGGGTCAGATAGATAGACAGACAGACAGATAGTCGGGAACGGAAGCTTATTTGACTACTTATATGAATTAATTAAATGACATGCTCCCCACCAGGGACTGGGTGAAGCCGGGCCGGGTCAGACAGACAGACAGATAAACAGACAGTCGGGAACGGGAGAGCTTATATGACTACGTATATGAATTAAATGAGATGCTCCCCACCAGGGACTGGGTGAAGCCGGGCCTAGACAGACAGATAGACAAACAGATAGTCGGGAACGGGAGAGCTTATATGACTACGTATATGAATTAAATGAGATGCTCCCCACCAGGGACTGGGTGAAGCCGGGTCAGACAGACAGATAGACAGACAGATAGTCGGGAACGGGAGAGCTTATATGACTACTTATATGAATTAAATGAGATGCTCCCCACCAGGGACTGGGTGAAGCCGGGCCGGGTCAGCCAGACTGACAGACAGACAGACAAACAAGCAGACAGACAGACTGATAAATAGATAGAACCCCTCCAGGGCCTGGGCGAAGCCGGGCCGGGTCAGCTAGTTACTGATAAAATAAAACCTCTGAAGTGTACAATTGTCGACTGCTAGCTTCTGACTACACAGAGCCGTTTCCCCGGCAAACTGACAATCTCAGACTTTCTCAAAACTGCAAACTCAGAAGTTCTTCAAGATATCTGTTAGCTTTAATGTGTGCATACTACAACATTCTATCACAGAAAAATGTACGAGGTGAGAATTCAAACGCACTCTTATGCTTTTAATTTTAAAAAAAAACTGCTTAAATTGTTATCTGCTAACCACAAGACAGTTTGTGCACAGGAACCACTGCCTCGCTTGAAAACGTACTTATTTCTGCCTATTCGCAATCTAAAGAGCTGAGAAAGAGATTATATCTTTCCATTCCTCTTCATGAATTGAAATAATAGGGTTTGATAGAACAAATAGTTGTATTTATGTCAGATTTTCACTTAGACAAGGCACTCATGAGCTGCAATGCCTAAAACAGATTACGCTTCACAGACGCCATTTGTGACAGACGACCTAGATAATCTGTCCAGACCAACAGGTAAATAAAACCTCGGTCTATAGCCAACTGTTGGTAGCCAACAGAATGGACATGATGCGCACTGATAACAGAAGAAGAAGAATAAAATAATGAGTAGAGGAGGAGAGTGGATTAGGAGAGGTACATTTATAATAACCTCTTACTAATGTATAGTATTGTTGTCATGATTTTGTATTGATTACATTTTGAAATAAATACACATCAGAAGTTATTATGATGGCCATGATGAACAATGACTACTTGATGAGTTATACTCATATTAACTGATGAAGATGGGGAGGAGGGGGGAAGTGGTACAAACTATGAGAACCCCAATCAACAGCAGTTAACTCAACACACTACACAACACAGCACACCACTCAACACCACAACAATAGCAGGTAATGTGAAATGATTTATAAGAAGAAGAAGACAAGTTAGTTGATTTGGAAGGTGCATAAGAACAGTTATCTACACTATGCATAACCAATATGAGTTGATGCAGATGTTATAATTTTATGCCATTTATTAAAATGCATCTTATCCTTGTCATGGTCTTGCACTATCAGCTTGACTTAAATGCTCAAATGAACAACACATCATCACTCTTATCAATGTCTGACTGTACACATCTCTATGAACCCAGGTACAATGAGAACATGCATACAGCAGGGAACGGATGATAGCAGGTGCATACAGTGTGATCATCTCTGACCACCCACAAATTAACCCACCACTAGATCAGAGAGGAGGGGGGAACTAGTTCCTATTTTAAGGATATTAGATTTCTTCCGACCTTATCATTCCTGGTGTGTCTTGGTTATTCTTACTAGCATTATGGAATATTACATTGGTAGGATTATTAAAAACATATGTGAATTTTACACAGTGATGTTCTTGGTGGCGGACCAGAAGAGGGAGGCAAAGAAGATGATCCCCACACTTGAGAAGGCATGATACCTCAGGCCTTGTCCAGAGCAAGGGCAGCCTTCAGAGTAGCTTTACTGGCAAGTACTGAAACGGATCCATCAAGTCTATGGACCCAGGCTCAACCCAATCAACCACTCAGAGGTGACATTTCTATTGCCAACACCCAAACCCT
>JACEFZ010019866.1:2500-16893 GCA_014155875.1 Cepaea nemoralis
TCACTGCCATAAAGAAGAGTACTAAGGACACAGGCTTGATAGACAAGGACTTTTGTTTTGGCAGTAAGCTTCCTGTTCTCCCAGACTCTTTTTCTTAACCTGTTCATTGTTGTTGCTGCCTTACCAATCCGGATGTTGATTTCCTGATCTAGGGATAATTTGCTATTTACCACTGATCCTAGATATGTAAAATGGTCTACCATCTCTAGTTCGGCGTCGTCAATAAAGATTGATGGTACCCCATGTGCACCTTGTGACATAATCTGTGTCTTCTTTTTGCTAATTGTTAAACCAAATTCAGAACAAGCATTGGAGAATGCAGATAGTAGACATTGTAATTCTTCCTCAGAGTGGGTCGTAACTGCAGCATCATCTGCAAAAAAGCAACTCTCTGATCAGTACCCTCCTAATTTTGGTCTTGGCCTTCAATCTCTGAGCATTGTAGAGGCCGCCATCTGAGCGTGAGTGAATGTATATACCACCATCCTGATCACGAAAGGCATATTTCAGTAGAAGTGAAAAGTATATTCCAAAGAGGGTGGGAGCTAGTACACAACCTTGCTTAACTCCACTCTTGATTTCAAACTCTTCAGAAGTTGCACCATCAAACTTGATTATACCCTTCATGCCTGTGTGGAACGATTCCACAATGGACAGAAGAGTTGGTGGGCAGCCAATCTTCTTTAGTGCCTTGAACAGACCCTCACGACTGACCAAATCAAATGCCTTTGTGAGGTCGATGAAGGCAATAAACAGTGGTTGATTCTGTTCACGGCATTTTTCTTGCATTTGTCGCAATGAGAATATCATATCAATGGTAGACCGGTTCTGTCGAAAGCCACACTGTGATTCGGGGTAGACTTGATCTCCTAGGACTTGAAGTCTGCGCAGAACAATTCTGGCAAATACTTTTCCAACAATACACAGAAGTGAGATACCCCTATAGTTGTTGCAGTCGCTCCGATCGCCCTTGTTCTTGTACAGTGTTATGATGCTTGAATCTTTGAAATCCTGTGGGACTTGTCCTTCTCGCCAGCATAGCTCTATTAGCTGGTGGATCTGTAGAGTGAGTGTGTCTTGCCCACTCCTGATAACCTCTATTGGAATCCCATCCTTACCTGGAGCCTTGCCAGATGCAAGTTCATTTATAGCACACTTAACTTCTGTTATGGTGGGAAGTGTGTCCAGGTGGTCAAGAGTTGGTAGAGCCTCTATAGCGTTGAGGGCATCATCCGCTAGTTTGGTCTCACTTGAGTAAAGCTCCAAATAGTGCTCTACCCATCTGTCCATCTGCTGTTTCTTATCAGTTATGATTTCTCCAGTCAAGGTTTTCAATGGTGCACTTCTTTTGATCATTGGACCACAGGCTTTCTTTATTCCTTCATACATGCTTCTGATGTTTCCCTTATCACTTGCGATTTGAATGGACTCACATAACTTGATCCAATAATCATTTGCACACTGCCTGGCAGCCTTTTGCACATCCTTCCTAGCTTGCTTTAGCTCACTCAGAGTGTTACGCGTTGGTCTTTCCTTGTTTCTTAAGAGAGCTATCTTCTTCTTATCAATCAAGGGCTGCAGAGTCTGGCTGTTTGCCGCAAACCAGTCCTGCCTCTTATGATCCACAGTGCCGTAAACCCCTACGGCAGTTTTATAAAGAGTTTCCTTAAGTTGACCCCACTTTTCATTTACTGTACAATTTTCTGGTGTATCAGTGAAAGCGTCTTCAAGTTGCTGTTGAAACTGAAAGCACTTTTCAGGATCGTGAGTGTTAATAATATTAATCCTGGGGCTAGATTTGTGTTTAGCTGTGTAGATTCTCTTTGGTCTCAGTCTAACCCTTGCAACAACCAAAGAATGATCCGTATCACAGTCAGCACTGTGGTAACTTCGAGTCAATGATATATGGTTCAGATGTTGTCTCCGTGTGATGATGAAGTCCAGCTGGTGCCAATGGCCGGATCTTGGATGTTTCCATGTGACCTTATGCAGCTCTTTTGTTTTAAAAAAGGAGTTTGTAATACATAGGTCATTTCTGGTGCAATGCTCCAGCAGCCTTTGCCCATTTTCATTCATGCGACCGATGTTGTATTTTCCAAGGCACACTGGCCATGAACTCGAGTCCTTGCCCACACGAGCATTGAAATCACCGAGCATATAAATGTAGTCAGATTTTGGAACTGCCTTGATCACGGAGTCTAACTCCTCATAGAACGAATCCTTCACATCATCAGAGGAATCGAGTGTCGGTGCATATGCAGTAATAATGGTGGCAAAACCACAAGAGGTTGCCAAGCGCAGGGATAATAGTCTTTCATTTCCTCCTGCTGGAATTTCAATCATTCCCAGTAGCGAATTCTTCACTGCAAAGCCCACACCGTGTTGCCTTTTTTCTGCCTGCCCTCTACCCTTCCAAAAAAGGTGTAATTGTTTTCCCTGAGTGACCCTTCCTCAGCGAGGCGAGTCTCCTGCAGGCCAGCAATATCAATGTTAAGACGATTGAGTTCGGCATCAATCACAGCCGTTTTTCTCACATCGTCAATATTGGTCAAGTCAGTGGAAAATCCTGGACACATGGTTCTCACGTTCCAGGTTGCAAGCCGTAGCTTGAGGTTTCTATTTTTCTTTTTATTAGTACCTGGTGCATTGGTTTTACAGCCTGCGATTCAGATTTTGTCCTAGCCCCAAGCACCCATTGAAGCAGGCAGGCTGTGGCGGATCAGCACCCAATTGGCCGGGGGCTGCCCAGCTTGAGGCGGGCGGTAGCTGATCAGTGACACCTGTAGGTGTCTCCCACCGTCAGAGGCAACGCGTGGCGCCCCATGTCTACGCCAATTGACAGGGACTTATAATCCGTAACAGTTGCCTCTCACTTTGATTCCGAGACCGGTTAAGACCAGGGATGGAGTTATTGCCTCTCCATAGCACAACGCCTGGGCTAAGATATAGAGATCATGTGTTGCCCTTGCAGCATGATCCCTCTCTCGGCCTGCCTAGTTAACTCCAGAGGAAAGGTAACACCTCTACATCTGGAACAAGATAAGCTGCAGAAGCTGCCGGATCAGCAAAGCAATGCTCTAACTGTCTGCCTGTCGGAGCTTCGATCCTAGACCAGCCGCCAACCAAGGCTTAGGGCCTGGTCTGCCCTGCTATGACATTTTGTCTTTAGGTTGCATTTCCTCGCACCAGGATAAGGCTTGTACCCTCCCAATTGCGCTCTTCCGCCCGAAGCCGTTGGCACAATGTGGGGCGTTGGGTTTGGTAAGCGTCGCTAACAGAAAGCAAGTAGTACCGTCTACTGTCATACGGTAGCTCATTCATACCTGACTAAGACCTGACTTAAAACACCCATACACCCAAACGAATTTGAATATTTCAAAACACATACACACATAAATATAAACATTCCTCCGAAGTCGGAGAGTATCTGCCTGCACGGCGAGGACCCACCAGTCTGCACACCAATAAGCCAGACATGGGACAACGGATACTCATGCAAACCTCAGGTCCTGTATGATATCACACTGATGTTGGACAACAGGATGCCTTCATCCGACATACTGGACTTCACGCTTGAGTTCGCAGCCAGCGAACACAAGCACGCAAGCAGCAAGCAATACAAACATGTATACATTCAGACAAACAGAGAGAAAACTTACGTTCATTGTGTCGTGTAGTAAATATAATAGTAAATATAGAAAATTGTTTGTGAAACTAATATAGCCAGGAAGTTAACCCGGGCAAATAATGCGTGAAAAAGTCCAATGTATCGGCCGAAAGATGCAAACAACGCAGCTCTGCTGTAAACAAAACGCAATTAGTCGAAAAACATATACGGAGAAAAAGATGTAATATCGGATTTTCAATAAAAAATATATAATATATCAATCAGTTATTAAAATAGGTTTTATAATTCTTTTAAACTGATTACATTCATGCAAATTATCACATTATCACGGATGTTTAACTACAGATATATTTAATATGATATTTTACTACAAATATATTTAATCTGTCTTGATAGTAACAATCTGTTGTTATAATGCGCCATGTTAGTATTTTACTCATTCTCATATCGGTAATTTCCATTTTCTGATAACGCATGGTAACCTGTTTATAGATATCGGGGATCGAAGTAAGTGAAAGGGCATATTAAGACTAAAACGCCAGACTTCTAATTGCCTTATTGAATAACTTACTGGCACCTGATCATCTTAACAGGCGATAGTTTGTTACCCAGTGCTTCGAAAAAGGCGTAATAACTACAATCCTTTGCGGGACCAGGGATGGTGTTATACTTCTCTACAGCACAAAGCCTGGGCTGAATTTAGAGACTATGTGTTGCCCATGCAGCATGATACCCCTCTCGGTCTGCCTAGTTTCAGTTATCAGTTATCAGTTGGGGTATCTTCATTGCACTCCGGACATCTCCATAGGTGCTCAGATCCTCCCCCCAGCATATGCATCAGCGTCCGGTTGCTAATAGTGCCAGTTCTGTGTTGGTTGACGAGACACCTCGTTTTCCCGATGTACATCTCGCGTCTGGCCGTGCCGATTCTTACTCCCAAGTCTTTCATCCTGGACAGCGATGTGGATTCACTGACGTCAAAGTCCTCTGTTCTCGCCATATCTTTGGGCTGGCCATCTAAGGGGGTGCAGAGCCAGCCAGTTTATCAGCTCGTTCATTTCCCTCGACTCCCGCATGTCCCGGGACGAAGATGAAGGGACTTTACGGACAACAGACTTCCGCAGCGATTCAGCCCACTGTCTACATACAGATCCAGCTTCGACCTTCTGAATCATGCTCATTGAATCACTTAGTACACACACGTTGGTATAATGCTGTGATTCCAGTCATATGAAAGCCTGTGTAACTGCCATCACCTCCATCGTCATGCTGCTCGTGGTCATAGAGTGGGCACCACTGGATTCTTGAACGGTTCGGCCCGCTGAACGGGCTGTAAATGCCCACGCACTTCTCTGCTGCTTTACAACAGATCCATCTGTATAGATGAGCACTTCGGGGCTATCTGAGTGTTCATAGATGAGCGCGTTAACCTCTGCATTGACAGCGGCAGGGTTCTGCTCTCTGCACCGTCTGTCGAGTGTGATAATGCAGGAGAAAGTGCACTTAAAAGCTGGAGGCACCGGCACCCATTCCTTGCCGGGGTTGATACTGGTAAGACTGCAGACCTGTCTGACGACATCTTCCGCCCGACCCATCCATGATTTGCCCCTCTTTAGCCTGTCACCCTTTTCTCTGAATATAGCGTCATGCAGAGGGTGCTGCTCATCTGCACTTATTTTTAAGTATGCACGAGCTCTCCAGATCTTGATCCTGTGTTCCATTATCGGGAAGTCAAGGAGGTATCTCATTGCTACACAGCTGGTGTCTCTCGTGCAGCCCAAAATGATGCGCATGGCTTCGTTTCGTACCTTTTCAAGTCTTCCAATCTGTGTAGGGCTGACAGTGAGGATGGCCAGGGCATACTCAATGCGTGAAAGCACCAGTCCTTGGAACAGAAGTATTAACAGTCTTTGCTCGATATTGGCAGTCGCCATGACTCTCATTGCTGACAAACCTTTTCGAGCTTTCGTTATGACATAATCGACATGATCTCTGAAGGACAGGCTACGATCAAGTCTCACGCCAAGATATGTCATTGACTGGGTTCTACTCAAAATGCTCCCATCCATTCTTACTGCCGGCAGGTCTGTGTTCACGATATGGTTGTTTAGTGAGAACCATGTAACCGTTGCCTTTGCGGGGTTGACAAGGGCATCGGCATCAGCACACCATGAGGAAATTCGATCTAGTTCACCCTGCATATCATTGGCAACCGCCTGTCTATCTCGACCCTGTCGATACACGAGAATGTCGTCAGTAAATGACAGAGTCCTACCCCTCCCGTCCAACTGTTGTTCAGTGATGGGCACCGTATACACGTTGAATAGTACTGGTGACAGTGGTGAACCCTGCGGCAATCCTGGACATATCGTTATCGGCTCAGAAGACCATCTCCCGCATCTTAGCACCACCTTCCTTTGAAGAAGAACAGCAGCTATCCACCGTACAAGGTGAGGGTGCACTTTCATTCTGAGGAGGGTTTGCATCAAGTGCTCGAAAGATACTCTGTTATATGCGTCCTCTAAGTCTATGGCGGTCGCACATGTCTCTTCTCTGACCTGAAATCCTTCGTAAACATCTTGAGCAAAGACCGCCGCATTCAGCCATGACTCTTTGTTGCGTCTGTATCCTCCAAGTGTGGGCGGGAAGCAGCCGAGCTGTTCCAAGTCCCAAGCAAGTCTGTGTGCTACAATTTTCTCCAGTAACTTGCCAGCAGTGTTCTGCATCGTAATGATTCTGTAGCCGCTTATCTTGGAATGGTCTTTGTTCGGTTTTGGCAGCGGCAGCAAGTAGCTGTGTAGCCATTCTTCTTTGATCTGACCCCTCTGAATACTGGTGTTGAATTCTCTGGCCAGTTCTTCCATGTCATCATCTGATATCACCAGTAGGTCACTATATCGGATGCCGTCTGGGCCTGGGGCGGTATTAGGTGATTTCTTGAGCATCGCACGCATTATCTCAGCTGTGATTATCCATTCTTCGTCTGTCCTGACCCCTCGCACAATTGAGAGTGTCGTTGTGGTCCTCTGTCTGGCGGGCTCGTCTTTCTGGTCAGTCTGCTCTATGTAACGTGCAAGAAGGGCCTTACCTTTATCCGCATCCGACATTTTTCATGTCAGGTCTGTGCCTTGGAAGTCTGGAATACCCCTACGTTGTGCAGCACCGTTCATGCTCTTATGGAGGCGCCAGAATGTCGTAAGAGATCACTCGGAGCATACCTTCCTGCAGAACTCGTCCCATTTCTAGGCCTTGGCCTGTTTGGCGCAGGATTTGAAAAAAGTCGTCGTCCTATCGACCTTAGTCTTCAGGTTCGTCAATTCAGCCTGTGGCATGTTAGCCTTTCTGGCCTTTTGCCAGTCTTTGACAGCCTGCCTCTTTCCCAGCCATGCCTTCTCGACCTCTCCATTCCACCATGGTGGCTGCAACCATCTTTCTTGTCTCCTGCGGCAGGAAGTTAGTTTTCTTCTTCTGATCTTGCTTATGGCGTCTTGACCAGTGTTGTCGTACGGGAAGGCATTTGTCTTGTTTCTTTGACTCATGGCCCTGTCTTTCTTGATCAGGATGACACAAGGGTAGTGGTCACTATCGTGGTATCCCAGTGTGCCCCACCGGCACCTTGGTGCGATGGTGGGCGACACCAGAGCCAAGTCAATGATGCTGTCAGAGTCACCTGGTCGAGTGGATATTCTAGTGACCTTCCCATCATTCAGACAGACCAAGGCAGCAGATGCCAGGGCGTCCTCCAGATCTTCTCCCTGTCTATTGGTGATGCAATTCCCCCATTGACTGCCTCTGGCATTGAAGTCCCCACAGTAGATGATATGCCTTTCATCCATATCGAACAAACTCTGCCATTGTCGCAGGTCGACCTTCCCATTTCGCGCATAAACGTTCACGATTACAAGCTGCAGTGTTCCAGGAAGACATATCGATCTCAGACACCAGTATGTTGTCGCGGAGCAGAATGGCCTGTCCGAGGTGCCACCTGTTAAAGAATCCCTGAAATCCCGCGACATTGACTGTTCCGTCGCCGAGTTGTGTTTCTTTTAAAACTTCAATATCGTTCCCGTAGAGTAGTTTTTCGAGAATGGGTCGGGGTTGACTAAATGATGCACAGTTCCAGTACAGTACTTGAACGTTTCCGATACCCAATCTGTTACATTTTAATCGTCTTCTGCGTGCGCCTGCCCGCTTCCCACGCTGTGTCCTTGCCGGTCGTCTGGTCGTCATTTTAGGCTTAACTATCGCCACCGGGAGCCGATGATACGCCGAAGGAAGTCCGGGGCGCGTGCACGAACTCCGTTGCACGGTCCGAACTCCATTTCACCTCGAAAAACACACTTAATCCATAAAAATTTCGGAAAAAACTTCTATTTTACGGGACGAAGAAATGTCCCGCCATCTTGCTTGAAGGGAACTCACTCACTCACGTCTAGTTTACTCCAGAGGAAAGGCAACAATAACACAGGTCTATACACATTTTGGTGCCTTTAATTTTATAGCTGTTCCAAAGTAATTTTGTATTGCTGATTCCAAAAATGTATTCAGATTTTTGTTATATCAACTCTAGTGTTTGAGATAACTAAGACTGAACTTCTTAACTAGGCAATTATTATGTATAAGCCTAGAGTTTGGTGCTATCAGTTTTGGCATTTTAACTGTGATCTGCATTCATATTATATGTACTTACTATGCATTTATTCATCTCATCTCATCTCATCATCTCATCTTATCTCATCATCTCTTCTCATCATCTCATCTCATCATCTCATCTCATCATGTTCTTCTTGTACCTTGTGGTGTCGATGTGACGTATAAACAGCGAGAGAGTGCCCGCTTATGGGCTTCAAGTATCGATATTCCCATGGACTCTGTTATTCCCTGCGTCCATCGTTTACATGGTCGGCCTCTTCCTCTGCTTCCCTCTTGCCTGTACATCATTGCTTGTTGTGGTATACTGTTAGTTGGTAATCTACTTGCATGGTCAAACCATTTGACTTGCTGCTTTCTAATAAAATCTATTGCTGCTTTAACCCCCACTTTAGTCCTGATTTCTTCATCTCTGATCCTATCTCTTCTTGATACATTGAGTATTCTTCTCAGGAATCGCATTTCTGTTGTTGTGATTTTTCTTTTCTCTTGTTCTGTCATTGTCCAGGTTTGGCATTGGTAACATAGAGATGGTAGGAAGATTGTGTTGTAAAGTGCTTTCTTAGTAGTTATTGATACATGTTTGTTCTTTAGTATTGGTGCCATTTGTTGCAATTATTGCCTTAATATAAAACACCAAAAATGTAATAATACTTTATCACTAACATTTTGATATCTGTAGTCAACACATAAAGAGCTTCTTTTCGAGGACTTCCTGGAATGTGATATTCCCAGACAGTCATACTTAAGGGTCCAACAGTAATCTGCCATCATGTGGACATCCCAAAGGTCTTGGTATCTCTTTTCCATTGTTTTTATATCTTTGTGAAATAGTTCACCTTGCTCCTCACTAAAGTCGCCAAGATTCTCGGGAAAGAACGACCGAACGAACGAACGAAAATCTTTATTGTCAAAGGGTTTAGAATTTGGCACGCAGGCCGGTCTGATATTCTGCCCTTCTTCTCTATTTCCTCTCATACATTCTTTCATTCAACATCTCTTATGAAGTAAATCTTTGACAACAAAAGAACAATAAGCATTAAAAGACGCATGAAAAAATAATCAATAATACATGACTCGAAACGTAAGTGGTTATGGGGGTAGTGCAATGTTATGCTCATGTTGCATCCAAGCTTACAAAATCTCGACAGCATATTTTAAAGTAATTCAGAACAATTGTCTGCTTTAAATTTATTCAGCAAGTTTTGTACAACTGAAACAAATGATGACCGGGCTGTGGACTCTGTTATGTTCACCGAATCAATACAATTTGGATCGTTTATTAACTTTCTAATTTAAGGTCCATCCAAAATTCCAACTTTAAGTTTGTCTATGCTTAATTCCGAAAACTTTCTGCATAAATAATTAAAACAGGTACCATCTTTGTTCAGTTCCTTAACAAAACGCTTCATCAAGCCAAGCTTTACATGGTGGCAGCTGAACTCTCTTTCGATCAATGAGAGACTTGTTGACAATATTTTCTTCTCCAACTTTAAATTCATCTCTCACCGGCCACTTTTCTTTGTCCAATGCGTATATTTTGCTCAAACATATAAAACATGGATATTTGGTGAATCCCCTTTGCAGGTCAAGCAAGAAGTTCATCATTTTACGATTTACACAAACCCTCCAGTTATGTTCTAAATACTTCAATTTTTCAGAACTGTGTATATTGTAGCATACTCCTTCATTGTAGTAGAATGAGCAATTGTAATTGAGCCATATTTATGACCATTGTATAAGAGAAGACCATTGTAGTAGAATGAGCAATTGTAATTGAGCCATATTTGTGACCATTGTATAAGAGAAGACCATTGTAGTAGAATGAGCAATTGTAATTGAGCCATATTTGTGACCATTGTATAAGAGAAGACCATTGTAGTAGAATGAGCAATTGTAATTGAGCCATATTTGTGACCATTGTATAAGAGAAGACCATTGTAGTAGAATGAGCAATTGTAATTGAGCCATATTTGTGACCATTGTATAAGAGAAGACCTTTCGAACTTCTTTTAGAGCTGTCAATGAAAATTCGCCACTCATCTGATGTACAACTTAACACCCATTTCGTTTACACAACGTCCTAGATCATTGCAATATACAAAGTTGTTTTCTTTTACAAAAGAATGGAAGAAAACCTTGTCTCTGCTGCGATAAAATGTAACCTTTGTTTCGGCAGTCAATAATGTTTTTTTTTTCCTTTCAATCTTGAAGCCAAAAATTCTGAAGATTCCTTGGAGAGATATAGATCTACGATTAGATCATTCTGTTCATTCTGGTCGACACGTTGAGCAGCTGGAAGATCATCTTCGAAATCACTATCACGGTCACTTGTCGTTCAATGTGCCACTGCTGTTTCATCTTCTAGCAGAGAATCCGAAATCTGACTGAACGATGGAGTTTGTATGTCATCTCCGTGTGGAATAGGTCGTCTAGCAGAATATACATCTGAATGTTTCCATTTTTGTGTGATTTGTTTCCATTAATTCCCTTAATATTGACAACACAGAAATAACAGACATAATAGTGGTTCTTGGGCGTTCTCCAAACCATTGAAATTCCAAATTTTATATGGGACTAGATAGCAATAGATTGTGTTTTCCAAAACCTTAAAGAGAAAATACTGTAATAATATTATTTGAATACAGAAATGCCTGTATCTCAAAGACTAGAGCTGCTGTAAGCTTTTGTTTCATCTTGCCTCTCCTAAACTAGAATATAGATTCACGGTACGCTTTTGTTTCATCTCTCAACTTCTACCATAGAATGTAGATTCTACGAAAGCCTTAGTTTCATATTTCCATTTCTACCCTAGAATGTAGATTCACTGTACACTTTTGTTTCCTCTTTCCTCTTCTACCATAGAATGCAGATTAACCGAAAGCTTTGTTTCATATCTCTACCTCTACCATAGAATGTTGATTCACTGTAAGCTTTTGTTTCATCTTTCCTCTAATACCCTAGAATTTAGATTCACTGTAAGCTTTCTTTTCATCTTTTCACGTCTACCATAGAATGTAGATTCACTATAAGCCATTGTTTCATACTTCCACTTCTACTCCAGAATGAAGATTCACTGTAAGCTTTCGTTTCATCTTTCCACTTCTGCAATAGAATGTAGATTCTCTGTAAGCTTTTGTTTCATCTTTCCACTTCTACCCTACAATGTAGATTCACTATGAACTTTTGTTTCATCTGTAGAATTCTGCTGTAGAATGTTGAGTCACTGTAAGCTTTTATTTCATCTTTCCTCTTCTACCCTAGAATGCAGATTCACTGAAGGCCTCTGTTTCGTCGTTTCTCTTCTACCTTCGCAGTTTCCTATCAACTAGCACGCCTGCACATAGTAGACTGCACCAATAGTATAGGTACGTTTAGATATTGAACAAGCAATGTTAATTTTCAATTACAAATATGGCCTCAGACATCTTAGTTAGACTAAAAGCTGTAAGGTGTGATGAGTCAGAGACCAACTAATGCTGTTATGTGAGTCATCAGCGTTGATGATGCCGTCGTCTGTGACTCTCAGATAGAGAACTCAGTTTCACAATCCTGACACACTGTGCTCGAAGTACGCTACGGGCGATTTTGGTGTGATCGTTTGCGTTGATTTACACAGCAGTATGAGCATTGGCTGTTCAAAAAGCACTGACAAACTACTGAACGTAAATTCGATTAGAAAATCATACACAAGCCATAAATGCTGGAGTTGATTACGACGTCAAGTATAGGACACAAGTAGTACAGGAATAACTTTCACTTGGGAGATTGTGTTTTGTGAGTAAATTACGAGATTTCTAATAGTGCTATTTGCATTTTAAAACACGTATTTACAGACATGTGTGAGCACGTGAATTATTACAGAACCTAAATTACACATTGCTCCATTTCAAATTGCCTTTAGCAAAATATAAGACTGCAAGATTTGTAAGATATAATCATTTCTTTTATTCCGTTAATTATATTTGGACAACAAATTTGAGCAAAATACACACATACAACACTTGTCAATCATTCTTTCACACATTAATTATGTCCTTTTCTAACACGAAGCTTTGATGTACCGCACAGGCTTGTCCACTTCTCTATATTGAAATGTGGATATATATTGTTTGATTTTCTCTTCTCTATATTGAAATGTGGATATATATTGTTTGATTTTCTCTTCTCTATATTGAAATGTGGATATATATTGTTTGATTTTCTCTTCTCTATATTGAAATGTGGATATATATTGTTTGATTTTCTCTTCTCTATATTAAAATGTGGATATATATTGTTTGATTTTCTCTTCTCTATATTAAAATGTGGATATATATTGTTTGATTTTCTCTTCTCTATATTAAAATGTGGATATATATTGTTTGATTTTCTCTTCTCTATATTGAAATGTGGATATATATTGTTTGATTTTCTCTTCTCTATATTGAAATGTGGATATATATTGTTTGATTTTCTCTTCTCTATATTGAAATGTGGATATATATTGTTTGATTTTCTCTTCTCTATATTAAAATGTGGATATATATTGTTTGATTTTCTCTTCTCTATATTGAAATGTGGATATATATTGTTTGATTTTCAAAACTTTCCTATTCTACAAGGATGTGTCCTATATGTTCTATTGTTTTCCGCCTTCTTCGATGATGTATCAATACACCTTTTGGGGTTTTCAAACTCTTTCTTCTTCGATGATGTATCAATACACCTTTTGGGGTTTTCAAACTCTTTCTTCTTCGATGATGTATCAATACACCTTTTGGGGTTTTCAAACTCTTTCTTCTTCGATGATGTATCAATACACCTTTTGGGGTTTTCTAACTCTTTCTTCTTCGATGATGTATCAATACACCTTTTGGGGTTTTCTAACTCTTTCTTCTTCGATGATGTATCAATACACCTTTTGGGGTTTTCAAACTCTTTCCTCTTCGACAATGATGCAACGATATATCTTCTTGGTTTTGCAAATGTTTCTTCGTCTGCTATGATGTATCGATATATCCTATTAGTTTTCAACATCTTTTCTCTTTTACCATAATGTATCGATATAGTCTATTGGTTTTCAACATGTGTCCTTATTCTACCATCATGTATCGATATATTCTATTGGTTCTCAACATCTTTCCTCTTCTACCATGGTGTTTCGATATAGTCTATTGGTTTTCGACATCCTTCCTCTTCTACAATGATGTATCGATGTATTCTATTGGTGTTCGACATCTTTCCTCTTCTACAATGATGTATCGATATATTTACTTCACATATATCCTACTTAATCTGTGATATAACTATTGTCTCCATCTTGACAGACGATAGTGTGTAAAATGGAGTTATACCTCTCCATAACACAAAGCCTGGGCTGAATTTAGAAACCACGTGTTGCCCTTGCAGCATGGTCTCTCTCTCTCTCTCTCTCTCTCTCTCTCTCTCTCTCTCTCTCTCTCTCTCTCTCTCTTTCTCTCTCTCTCTCTCTCTCGGTCTGCTTAGTTTACTCTAGAGGAGAGATGAGACCAATACGTCTGGAAAAAAGACAGGCTGCAGAAGCTGTCGGATCAACAAAGCAATACTCTAACTGTCAGCCTGTCGGAGCTTCCGTCCTAGACCAGTTACTGACCAAGGCTTAGGGCCTGGTCTGCCCTGCCATGAAATTTAATCTTTAATTTGCATTTCCTCTCATTTGGGTAAGACTTGTACCCTCCCAAATGCACTCCTCCGCCCAAAGCCGTTGGCACAATGTAGGGGTGTCAGGTTTGGTGAGCGCCGCCCAACATTCGGCGCTAACAGAAAGCAGTTAGTACCGACTATTGTCATATGGTAGATCAGTTATATCTGACTAAGACCTGACACTTCGAGTGCATTGCTGACTGGTGTTGCCGATCATGATTACTCACATCTTGTGATCTTGAACGTCATGTATCAACTGGTGTGTTGACTCCCTTCCGTGTCATGATGCAAGACATATTTTCTGTAGAACTCAATATATATTCACTGTAAGATGAAAATAAATCAAGAGACATTATACATCCATGTCTGACACTCTTCTCTCTCTCTCTCTCTCTCTCTCTCTCTCTCTCTCTCTCTCTCTCTCTCTCTCTTTCTCGTCTCTCTTCTCTCT
>JACEFZ010019867.1:0-12619 GCA_014155875.1 Cepaea nemoralis
TATATGAATTAAATGAGATGCTCCACACCAGGGAGCTGGGCGATGCCGGGCCGGGTCAGACAGACAGACAGACAGACAGACAGACAGACAGACAGACAGACAGACAGATAGTCGGTAACGGGAACGGGAACTTATATGACTACTTATATGAATTAAATGAGATGCTCCCCACCAAGGACTGGGGCGAAGCCGGGCCGGGTCAGACAGACAGACAGACAGATAGACAGACAGACAGACAGATAGTCGGTAACGGGAACAGGAACTTATATGACTACTTATATGAATTAAATGAGATGCTCCCCACCAAGGACTAGGCGAAGCCGGGCCGGGTCAGCTAGTTAGCACATAAAGCTCCAAGACGGAGTGGGGGAGGGGAGACATATTTGCAAATGCTATTTTTATATAAACATTCTACATAATCTTCGTACCTGTGAATGTTATAACAAGGTGCAAGGTTGTAAAAACCAACATTCAATCAAAACAAACCGCCAGTGATAACAGTTGAAAAGTTTGAGAAGCATGGGTTTATCCATGTTTATACCTGAAAGGATTATGTGGGTCGCAGGCAATGCCTTTGCAAGTGCAGGTAAACCGGTAGTACACGTCATCAGGCATCGGTGAAGGAAAGACTCGACTGTTTGGCTGACCAAAGCCCTCAACCTGTACTTCCGGCGTCATGGGTGGCGCGGCTGCCAAGATAAAACATGTTTAAAATTCTTTCAGTTCCAGAAGGATAGATGCTCCATGAAGCACTACGAAACAACAAGAGTGTATGGCTTTAAAAGAGGCTAAACACACAGTGGAAGTGGCTACTAGGGAGGCCAGGTTTCTTTAGTATGTTCTAACCAAATTACAATGTAAGAGAACACATTAGGCATCGATTAGGACATAACGAATTAATGTACCGTAAATTTTAGCGAGGGAGAGGGAGAGAGAGAGAGAGAGAGAGAGAGAGAGAGAGAGAGAGAGAAAGAGAGAGAGAGAGAGAGAGAGAGAGAGAGAGAGAGAGAGAGAGAGAGAGAGAGAGAGAGAGAGAGAAACAATGAAACAATCATCAGTGACCTATCAAACAACTTATTAACAAATTGTCAGACTCCTGTTAGCTGACATAACAGTAACAACACAGAAGAAGATGAACTTACTGATAATAGGAAAATAATTATTAGATCTGATTTTCCCAAAGTCAGTCTCAACCTCACAGACGTACAAACCAACATCACTCAGGGTTACAGGCGTGAAGGTCAGATTCTGTTGGTTAACTTCTGTGGTCGACATATTTGACCTGAATAAAAAAGGTTTTAAAGAATTTATGAAAGTTGTATTGTGGAAGGAATTGTGCCCGTTCGCAGCAGTTAACAGTTTTGGCGAGTCCTCCAGCACCGATAAAGTGCTTGGATCCCTGTAGAAGAAAATTATAATGGGTCACTACTAAGTGTGCCTGACCCGGTTGTAAACAGTCTATTACAGAAGTCACGCCGTTTTGAAACGTCCTACTCCACTCATACACTTGTTGGGCTGACAGGCATGCTTCACCATACTGGACCTTCATTCGTCGATGAATTTCTTTAGATTTCACCCGTCACTGATTAAAAAAAAAAACGAAACAAACGGATAACAGAACGTTACTCCTCTTTGGTGCATGTCAAGAGTGGTGTGGTCATATTTAAACTGTCATAATGACGTCACCATGTTCGTCTTCACCGTGATGTTACGTGCTTAACCCTCTTGACATCCTTAACAACAGTATTGGCAGGTTACTAGCAAGACAATGGCATGGTTATTATAATTTCTATCACACTTTTAAGGTTTTCATTTGAAGACCCCTCGTACATTACAAGCAAATATTTTGAAATAACTGATAATCAACAGCCCCACCCTAGAATCGACTCAGCTGCAGAAGATAGGCACTAAAGCTGTACTTGCAACAAATCAATGCGACCAGTCTGTTGCTAACCATTTATCATATCGCGTGTATTCTGCTACCACAATGGACCTCACGCCACGAAGTAAAGGCACTTAAGAGTTACATGTTTCCTTGTACTGTTGTACACTAGGGATAGATTCTAGGATCACAACCGTTGACAAGCAACGAAAGACTACTGTTGTGTTTCTTCATGTCTAAGAACGTTGCCACGCAACGAAAGCCTACTATTGTATTACTGTAAGATGAGGTCAGCATGGCCGAATGGAAAATAGTGCTCGCTCTTAAACTTCCGGTATGCTGATACTGAGGTAGCGGGTTCAGTCCCTACACTGGTCATCTCGACTAAAATGTTGTCTTCTCGTCATTGACTTGTGGACGTAAATTACAAGCACCTCAGAAGCCGGAGTGGGTTCGCCTGATAGCTAGGGACACTGGTAATAGTAATAGGGAAAGCTAATCCCACGCAAAAATCAGTCCAGTGCATAAGAAGCAGTAACATGTATATGGACTACGCCAGCGAACAAAAATAACAACCAAAAAAAAAAAATATGAAGTTTCTTGTACTTTATTTTCCAGAACTTGTTTGCATTTTGTGGTTGAATCCAACTATTTCTTGTTATTAAATGGTAACACCACACTTGAAATGCCCCAGTGTGCTTTTCATCAACTCTATTCATAGTCCGTGTGTCAGAACCACGTTATGTGACTTCCTTGATGACCGTCAGAATGATTCGTTTCCTTCATTCAAGTTGCACATTTCTTAACGCCAGGGAATTTAGCGAGGCAAGAGTAGATTTAAGAATGGACATTGCAATTAGAAGATGTCTTAATGCTTTCTACCCAAAGTTATTATTATTATTATTATTATTATTATTATTATTATTATTATTATTATTATTATTATTATTATACTGTTCCAAAAATAAAATAAAAAATAAAAAATAGAAACAAACAAACAAACTATCGAAGGCACACACATAGCCATAATTTTGATATTCAATAACTTTTTTAATATAATGAATTAATTGTTCAAATTGCACACAAGACTACCTTAGGGTTCAGACAATCAATTGACAGTTGTTTTGCATCTGGGTCACGAGAGTTTTTAGGCGTACGGGCTTTCCCGTTAGTATGGTGTGTGGCCTCCTCTTGCATCGATTAGCGACTGGCATCTCCTGGGCATGGATGCGATCAGACGTCTGATGTGGGCCTGTGGGATGGCTGCCGACTCTTCCTGGAGTGCCTGGAACAGATCACGACGATTGGCTGGAGCAACGTCTCGGCGACAAGCACGTCTATGCAGCTCATCCCACAGGTGCTCAATCGGACTCATGTCTGGAGACAGGGATGGCCAGGGAAGGGTGAGAATGTTGTTGGCAGTCAGGAACTGCGTGGTCAGCAGTGCACAATGGAGTTTGTCCTTAAACACAGACTTTTGGGTAGCAACAAGTGGAAGGATATAGGGTCGAAGAATTTCATTGACGTATCGTGGCACATTAAAGCCTCCTTCAATGTGAACCAATTGACTCCTTCCGCTGTAACTGATCATTCGCCACACCATTGCACCTCCACCACAGTACGGCGTAGCTTCTTTACCGCAATTGTGGGCAAAACGTTCATTTCACCCACGGTAGACCCACCTCCGACTATCACGAGGCTGCAACAAAAAGAAAGATTTATCACTAAACCAGACACATCTTCATTGGTTGTCTGCTGCCCAGGGATGATACTGATTAGCCCAAAAGAAGTCGATTTTGGAGATGGCGGCGTGTAATGATAGGTCAACGATGAGGTCGTTGTGCCCGAAGTCCAGCGTCATGCAGTCTATTCCGGACAGTTTGATCAGACACATGACGTCCTGCAGGCAATGGCTGGACAGTTGAGGAAGATGTTGTAAACATGACTCTGAGGTGACGAAGCCGAATAAAGCGATCATCCGCTGCCGTTGTCACTCTGGGTCGTCCACTGCGATGCCGGTCTTCAACTGAGCCAGAGGCTTGGAACCGGTGCCAAAGTCGACTGATGGTACTCTGATGCACGTTTAGATGCCTGGCAACCTGACTTTGACTTTCGCCTGCATGCAGTCGGCCAATAGCAAAGTTCCTTAAATTTATCGATAGAGACGCCATAGATGTTTGCTTGAGAATGAACTGAATTGTTTTGTGTAGCGTTATCCTTTTATAGGGTTTCAGTTGCGTAGTCAGTGAATAGTGTTCACCCCAAATGTTGTTGCTTTCACGTGCACGCATCATGAGCTGTGGTAAAATTTGGTCATAAACACTATTGGCCACTGCATTGTAACGATTACAAAAACGAAAGCAATTCAGCTGAACACGTGCATGTGACACTGTAAAGAACATTTGAGCAACAAATTTTACTTACAAACTCACAAAATCGCACCCTCGGATAGCTATGCTTTACTTTTTTTTTAAACAGTGTATTATTATTATTATTATTATTATTATTATTATTATTATTATTATTATTATTATTATTATTATTATTATTATTATTATTATTGCCGGGCTCCCTGGCGAAGGGGTTAACGACGTTGTTCGTAATCCCGTATACTCTCGTACGAAACACAGCTGTGCGAGATTCGGCTACGGATCGCGTCGCGCTGGTTACTTACGGAGGTATGTGAGCCGGTCGTTCAGAAAGCAATGGCAAACTACTGAACGTAAAACTTGTCAAGATATCAACAGCAGCTGAAAAATGCTGGTGTTGACTGCAATATCCTCTAAAGGATATGCGAAAAAATAAAAAGTTATAAATACAGAGAAGGGAATATGTAGCTTTAAAATGCACACATAGTGCATGGTCCACGTAACTGCATATAATACAATCAACTGTATGTTCACAATTTATGAGTCAGCTCAAATGAAGATTCACCGTTCTTCCGTCTGTCCGTCTACCTACCTACCTACCTACATGCCTACCTACCTACCCACCCACACACTAACTACCTGTCTGCTTGTCTATTTGTGTGTACATGTGCATGTGTGTACATGCGCGCGTGTGTATACGTTTGCGTGTATATGCGTGTCTGTGTTTGTGTATGTTTGTGAGTGTATGTGTGCATGAATGTGCTCACTTGTGTGTGTGTGTGTATATATATATATATATGTGGGTGGGTGGGTGGGTGGGTGCGTGCGTGCGTGCGTGCGTGCGTGCGTGCGCGTGTGTGTGTGTGAGAGAGAGCTATCATTTGTTTTTAAAAATCTGAAAATACTTCAACATTTCAAGTTTTACGCAAACAGAAAAAAAAATATACCTGAAAATGATCCATTTGTACGTAACGTTTGCCGCCATGATGTTTTTCACAGAGCAGTTCAACATCAGAGGTTGTCCTATGATTGCTTTAGGCTTGCTGGCAGACAGGACAGCATCATCTGAGAGACAGAGAGAAAGAGGTGAGATTATGAGATCATTGTCTAGTTAGTTTTATACATTGGTCGTTCTCAAATGGTACTGTAAAAAGGGCGGTATGAGTGTCGGGCCGATTTACAAATACTTGTACTCAAGCATGTCGAGACATTAAAAACATTAATGGCTAGAAGTTTGAGCAGAAACTACTTGTATGAACTTCAGTGACAATCTGTATCTTCTTCCCCTTTTAGCTTATTTCTTTCTTTCCCTCCGTTTCTCAATCCTCCATCATCTTCAACTCCTAATTACTTTTGTTGCAGGTATCAATGTCAAAATGGTTTGGCCATCATTGGCACCTTTCCGTCTTGACAGACGATAGTTTGGTACATTGTGCTTCAAAAAGGCTTAATAACTACGATCCATGGCGGTGGCGAGTGTGGCTGGTAAGGCCAATTCTTGCTGCAAATGTTTGCCCACAGTAGGTGCATGTGAAGACATGGTCACTTCCACCATTTTGCACCATCTTACGTCTCTCACGCTCTATGTGTGCTTTATCTGCAATCATTTTCTCCTTTGTCTTTATTCCATTTCTGATAGTTGCCCTCCATGCAACACGTTCAGCGGCGACGTGCTCCCAATGTGCATTATCAATGCCTGTATCAATCATGTCCCGCTTACACACATCTTTGTATCGTAGTAGAGGCCGACCCTGAGATCTCCTACCCGTCTGTAATTCCCCAAAAAAGATGTCCTTTGGTATTCTACCATCATCCATCCTCCTAACGTGTCCTATCCATCTAAGTCTACGAAGACTGAGCATGGAATACACCGTCACACAACCTGATCTTTCCAATACTTCAGTATTTGTGATTTTGTCTTGCCACTTAATACCAAGTATTCTTCGCAGACACCGCATATGAAAGCTGTTTAAACGTTTCTCTTGGCGTGAGTAAGTTGTCCAGGTTTCACTGCCATAAAGAAGAGTACTAAGGACACAGGCTTGGTAGACGAGGACTTTTGTTTTGGCAGTAAGCTTCCTGTTCTCCCAGACTCTTTTTGCTAACATGTTCATTGTTGTTGCTGCCTTGCCAATCCTGATGCTTGATTTCCTGATCGAGAGATAATTTGCTATTTACCTCTGATCCTAGATATGTAAAATGGTCTACTATCTCCAGTTCGGCGTCGTCAATAAAGATTGATGGTACACCATGTGCACCTTGTGACATAATCTGTGTCTTCTTTTTGTTAATTGTTAAACCAAATTCAGAACAAGCATTGGAGAATGCAGATAGTAGATGTTGTAATTCTTCCTCAGAGTGGGTCGTAATCGCAGCATCATCCGCAAAAAGCAACTCTCTGATTAGTACCCTGCTAATTTTGGTCTTGGCCTTCAATCTCTGAGCATTATAGAGGCCACCATCTGAGCGTGAGTGAATGTATATACCGTCATCCTGATCACGAAAGGCATATTTCAGTAGAAGTGAAAAGTATATCCCAAAGAGGGTGGGGGCTAGTACACAACCTTGCTTAACTCCACTCTTGATTTCAAACTCTTCTGAAGTTGAGCCATCAAACTTGATTATACCCTTCATGCCTGTGTGGAACGATTCCACAATGGACAGAAGAGTTGGTGGGCAGCCAATCTTCTTTAGTGCTTTGAACAGACCCTCACGACTGACCAAATCGAATGCCTTTGTGAGGTCGATGAAGGCAATAAACAGTGGCTGATTTTGTTCCCGGCATTTTTCTTGCATCTGTCGCAATGAGAATATCATATCAATGGTAGACCGGTTCTGACGGAAGCCGCACTGTGATTCGGGGTAGACTTGATCTCCCAGGACTTGAAGTCTGTGCAGGACAATTCTGGCAAATACTTTCCCAACAATACACAGTAGTGAGATACCCCTATAGTTGTTACAGTCGCTCCGATCTCCCTTGTTCTTGTACAGCGTTATGATGTTTGAATCTTTGAAATCCTGTGGGACTTGTCCTTCTCGCCAGCATAGCTCTATTAGCTGGTGGATCTGTAGAGCGAGTGTGTCTTGCCCACTCCTGATCACCTCTATTGGAATCCCATCCTTACCTGGAGCCTTGCCAGATGCAAGCTCATTTATAGCACACTTAACTTCTGTTATAGTGGGAAGTGTGTCCAGGTGGTCAAGAGTTGGCAGGGCCTCTATGGCGTTGAGGGCATCATCCGCTAGCTTGGTCTCACTTGAGTAAAGCTCTAAATAGTGCTCGACCCATCTATCCATCTGCTGTTTCTTATCAGTGATGATTTCTCCAGTCAAGGTTTTCAGCGGTGCACTTCTTTTGATCATTGGACCACAGGCTTTCTTTATCCCTTCATACATGCTTCTGATGTTTCCCTTATCACTTGCGATTTGAATGGACTCACATAACTTGATCCAATAGTCATTCGCACACTGCCTGGCAGCCTTTTGTACATCCTTCCTCGCTTGCTTCAGCTCACTCAGAGTGTTACGCGTTGGTCTTTCCTTGTTTCTTAAGAGAGCTATCTTCTTTTTATCAATCAAGGGCTGCAGTATCTGGCTGTTTGCCGCAAACCAGTCCTGCCTCTTATGATCCACAGTGCCGTAAACCCCTACCGCTGTTTTATAAATAGTTTCCTTAAGTTTACTCCATTTATCATTTACTATACAATTTTCTGATGTATCATTGAAAGCGTCTTCAAGTTGCTGTTGAAATTCAAAGCACTTTCCAGGATCGTGAGTGTTAGTAATATTAATCCTGGGGCTAGACTTGTGTTTAGCTGTGTAGATTCTCTTTGGTCTCAGTCTAACCCTTGCAACAACCAAAGAATGATCTGTATCACAGTCAGCACTGTGGTAACTTCGAGTTAATGATGTATGGTTCAGATGTTGTCTCCGTGTGATAATGAAGTCCAGCTGATGCCAATGGCCGGATCTTGGATGTTTCCATGTGACCTTATGCATCTCTTTTGTTTTAAAAAAGGAGTTTGTAATACATAGGTCATTTCTAGTGCAATGCTCCAGCAGCCTTTGCCCATTATCATTCATGCGACCGATGTTGTATTTTCCAAGGCACACTGGCCATGAACTCGAGTCCCTGCCCACACGAGCATTGAAATCACCGAGCATATAAATGTAGTCGGATTTTGGAACTGCCTTGATCGCAGAGTCTAGCTGCTCATAGAACGTATCCTTACATCATCAGAGGAAGCGAGTGTCGGTGCATATGCAGTGATAATGGTGGCAAATCCACAAGAGGTTGCCAAGCGCAGTGATAATAATCTTTCATTACCTCCAGCTGGGATATCAATCATTCCCAGTAGCGAATTCTTCACTGCAAAGCCCACACCATGTTGCCTTTTTTCTGCCTGCCCTCTTCCCTTCCAAAAAAAGGTGTAATTGTTTTCCCTGAGTGACCCTTCCTCAGCGAGGCGAGTCTCCTGCAGGCCAGCAATATCAATGTTAAGACGATTGAGTTCAGCATCAATCACAGCCATTTTTCTCACATCGTCAATATTTGTCAAGTCAGTGGAAAATCCTGGACACATGGTTCTCACGTTCCAGGTTGCAAGCCGTAGCTTGAGGTTTCTATTCTTTTTATTAGTACCTGGTGCATTGGTTTTACAGCCTGCGATTCAGATTTTGTCCTAGCCCCAAGCACCCATTGAAGCAGGCAGGCTGTGGCGGATCAGCACCCAATTGGCTGGGGGCTGCCCAGCTTGAGGCGGGCGGTAGCTGATCAGTGACACCTGTAGGTGTCTCCCACCGTCAGAGGCAACGCGTGGCGCCCCATGTCTACGCCAACTGACAAGGACTTATAACCCGTAACAGTTGCCTCTCGCTTTGATTCCGAGACCGGTTAAGACCAGGGATGGAGTTATTGCCTCTCCATAGCACAAAGCCTGGGCTAAAATAAAGAAACCATGTGTTGCCCATGCAGCATGATCCCTCTCTCGGCCTGCCTAGTTCACTCCAGAGGAAAGTTGACACCTATAATCTGGAACAAGACAAGCTGCAGAAGCTGCCGGATCAGCAAAGCAATGCTCTAACTGTCCGCCTGTCGGAGCTTCGATCCTAGACCAGCTGCCAACCAAGGCTTAGGGCCTGGTCTGCCCTGCCATGACTTATTTTGTCTTTGGGTTGCATTTCCTCGCACCAGGATAAGGCTAGTACCCTCCCAATTGCGCTCTTCCGCCCGAAGCCGTTGGCACAATGTGGGGTGTCGGGTTTGGTAAGCGCCGCCCAACATTCGGCGCTGACAGAAAGCAGGTAGTACCGTCTACTGTCATCCGGTAGCTCAGTCATATCTGACAAGACCTGACTTTGGCCATAGACTGGTTTTGACTGGCCATGGACTGGTTTGGCCATATAACTAGGGTATCAACTTACAGTATACCACAACAAACAATGATGTACAGACCATATGGACCCAGAAGAAAAGGTCGACTATATAAAAGATGGAGAGAGGGAGTAACAGAGTCCATGGGAATCTAGGTATGAAACCCATAAACGGACACTCTCCCACTGTTTATACTTGACCTTGACACCACGAGGTACAAGAGGAACGAGATGAAATGATGATGAGATCAATGTCAAAACATGAAGGCCGTAGCTCCCGCGAAAATCCCTTATAACATTGTAATTCAGTATTTATGTTGTGTGGTTTCTTTTTGTTTTTGGTGGTTGATAAACAGTCATCCTAGTAACGCCCTCGAGCTGGGGGAGGGGCATTGAAAGCAAAGTTTATCAGACAAGTGAAGTGCCAACAATGACCTCACTGCGATTGTTAACGACTGCACTACACGGCTACTCGGTTCATTGCCATGAAGGGTCCACCTTGAACTTGGGAATCTCGACTTCTGTCATGCAATAGAACTGATGAATGCGGTAGCCACATTCATATTAACTCATCTTCCAGAAGAAAAAAAAACAGTTATCTATTATATACTATTATGGCATAACGATAGCATTTCGACACGGCATCTGGCAAACACGATTTTAGTCGATATATCTTAAAACATTGAAAACATTCAAGCGGCACTCTTCCGATTGACGGGTCTAAATAGTTCCGCAGTGAATAAGTTAGGGTTAAGGGTTAGGGTCAGTGTTAGTTTAACACTAACCCTAACCCTTAACCCCTGACTTATTCACTGCGGAACTATTTAGACCCGTCAATCGGAAGAGTGCCCATCCAAGCACTGATAGACACAGAGAAACTCCACCACCAAAAATACCACATATTCAGATACACCTTGTCATCTGTTGTTGTATGATACTGTGAGAGTTGTATGTGCTGACTGGCATTCACAGCTGGTAAGTCAATAGACGGTGATACCAAAGACACACTACACAGGAAAACTAAACTTTCATCATCATCATCTTCACGTGTTTGGCCAACGAGCGTTATCGATCATGATTCTCCATTTCTTGCTCCAACAGCACGTGTCTATTCATTCGTTGACACCGTTCCATGCCATACCATAACACATCACGCAATGAAGGCACTTAAAGTTACAAGCTACAACCCCCACGTCCTTGTACTGTTTGCATATTTGTGATATATTCTAGGATTACATTTTTAGACTAGTCGACACTAGATTGGTTATGTGATAAGTATTCAGCCGGCTGCTTTTGACTTACCCTCGTTTATGTAAAATGTTTCTGTCTTTCCGTATCTCTCTTTCCACAAATCTTTCCAGCTGTCACAATATGCTTTAATTTTTGTCTTCGCATGTTGTGATCAAAAATGATGACCGCCTTTCTTAGTGTTCGTGATAAGCTGTTTTTTTTTTGTCTTGGCCTCTTTCTAAACATATATTACACAGTTTGACTGTCCAAATAATTTTCAGCATTCTTCCGTAAAACCACATCGTTGAAGTTTCTATGAATGTTTCGCTCGCTTTCTAATTACCCAGCATTCACAGACATATATTGTCACTGGTTCGATGTAACGAGCACGAATTCTTTTTCAAACCTCCCTCGACAAGGCTTTATAGCAAAATATGTTCTTCATTATGTAACATTTAGAGACTGACAACTTTAGGATTGTTAATTCCTTAACAGTCAAGCGTAACTACGGAGACAGAACTGGATGATGATGATGATGATGGTGACACACAAGACACATTTCATACCTTTTCCAGGTATATAGACAGGCTTGCTGTGCCCTGATTCGGCAATACTGTTGCGTGTGGTACAAGTGTAACATGCTCCAGATTTCCCTGATCTAAATATCAGAAAGTTGGCGCTGGTTTGATCTCTCACAAGCTGGACGCCATCTTTGAAAAGATTGTAATATTCAGAGTTGTTTCCAGTGCATCTGAACTGAAGGGCTTTTGTGAAGAGCAGGACTCCGGGCTGATTGGTGCCTGTTATTCCCCCAGACAAGGTCGGAGTTGTTGGAGCTGTTAATGTGGATGAAAGTAAACTCTCATTACACTACAGGTAGGCTTCGCTATACGTCGCTTCGTTATACGTCCTTTCGCTATAACGTCGTTGTAACATAGGGAACTAACTTCGCTTTACGTCGCTACGTTTCGGCATATCGTCGTTTTGAGGCTGGGACAATTCATGAAGGTGCTGACAAAATCAAAGAGGGTGCTACAAACGTAACCCCTTTGATTGCTTCCAAGATCACTAGTACCAGAAGTATTATTATGGAGACCATGGAAGTTCTGTTGGCCGTCTGGATTGAAGACCAGAACCAACAGAATATGCCGGTGAGCAAGATGGTTATCCAAGAGAAAGCAAAGTCTCTCTATGAAGATCTAGCTAAGAAAGCGGGTGAGAGCAGTACTAGTAGTGCTGATGATAGTTTTGGAGCAAGTGGAGGTTGGATTGAGCGCTTTAAGAAGCGTTCACACCTGCACAACATTCAGACAACAGGTGAAGCGGAGAGTGCTGATACTGCAGCTGCAGAACGTTTCCCTTCAGAGATAAAGGCCATGATTGAGGAGGGTGGTTACTGTGCAGCAGACATTGGACAATTTATTTGTTCAAGCAAAGAAGAACCAGGAAAAGAGGCAGGAAGAGGTTACAGTTTCATCCTCAGATGAAGAGGCAGAATTTAATGCCTCTAAGTCCCAATAACTCTACCACTCGCCCTCCAACCCACCTCTATTTAGCCAATAAATATCAACAACCATCAAAATAAACATTACTTTGGTACACAATACACTGTATTTCATTTAATTCTATGGGAAATAGTGTTTCGCTTTACGTCGTTTCACTTAACGTCGCGTTTTCCAAGAACTTAACCCCGACGTTAACCGTGGCCTACCTGTATTTCAGTGAATTTTCTACTATTTTCGGTAGTTAAGCGGGCCACAAGGTT